>JAOTOL010001624.1:1587500-1910000 GCA_034440575.1 Imbricaverruca yamaguchii
ATTTTGATCGAATGCACCTCTGCATATCACACGTATCACACGTGTCTAGTATCGCCCGACGAAGACTAGAACATCCAGACTTAGCATTGGCGGCAACAATAATGCTGAGTCCTCATTATACATTCCTGGAGTCACCATTGATGGCGCATTTAGCTATGAGCTTAAAAATGAGTGTTACTTAAAAGTATTCGCGCTGCAAGACACCGTTATATTAATACATGTGGCCTATGCAAGTCTCCCAAATATTAATTCCCTGTACACGTTTTCTTGAATAAAACAAATACAATCAAGCACAGTGTATGGTCGAGAATGAAAACTAGATCGACAATTACGTACAGTATGGTGCGTATCAATATATGAGGTAACGTCGAAAAAAAAGTTTTAAAATCAACGAAACAGTCACACCAAAGTTCCTTCGTGCAGGCACCGCTGACACGAAGAGGACTCGTTGTCTTCGTCGGGCGGCATAAAATGTCACACCGGTGACGAAACTTATCCACGCCTCAGAGCTTTGGCACAAACGAAATGCTGTATTCGTCTCACAAAGGGAGAGAAATCCCCCGCACAGGAATAGGTAGAAAGATTTAATAATAGTTGCAATAAGCCTACCACACATAGTTTCTTGGTGTTAAAAACAAAACAAGTTTATTTATTTCCATTATGAACCATGACTACTTCAATCAGAATGTAAAGCATGCGGGTTCAGAGAGGCACAAAGAACACCGCTTCACCTTCAGACATGAAGCAACTTTTTCAAGCTTAGTTTGCTTGCGCATTAGTCGTCCGACGATTATCGTATACTTTCGAACAGCAATAGATTGAAACTATATTTAAATCACCATGCATCATTCAAATCTCTATTTAAAATATCCCTCCACCGAGATCGCACGCGCCATCTCCGGTGAAGTGTTTGGAGGTGTGTTGCTCGCCCAAAGTGTTTTGTGGGAGAAGGGAGGACGATAACTCGGGCCGCCCCTGATCCTGTGTCACACCCCAGTGCACACCGAGTTCATGTGGACTCGGATGCATAACTGCATATGGGCGATCGCACGGTTATGCACAAATTCCAGCACATCAGCTCTCGGTTTGATCGGTGTGTGCGTATGTCCTATGGTTCGGTACTTCATGTCTGGGTCTTTTAAAGTGCATTGCGTGCACGTTTTATCGGTCTATTTTCCGACGGACTCCACTGTAACGTTAAAACCGTGCCGACCGTCCATTGTAAGCCCTGCGCCGGAAAACCCGCTCAGCACTCATGGTTTAATGGTCTCGCATGAGCGAGGTGCTCATGCGTGCGGCATGTATATATATATATATTATATATATAACGCATATACAGCATGGCAGTGAACAGAGCAGCACCGTTTATACACAGCATGGGTAAATTTATAAATGGCTAGCCGGATTAGCCTTAGGATGCCAAGATTGGTTCACTTTGGTCCCGGTGAATCTGGGAGGCAAATCGCAGAACCATTTGAAAATATGTTCGGTTTGGTTGATAACAGGTGCATAATTGTTACCATGATTGGAATGAAAGATTCAGTAATCCGCTTCCATCAATTTGTTCATTGGTGCGCATATTGTATTTATTTTTATTGTGGCAATATTCGTTCATGCCATACCGATCGTCATGCTAATCATAATTTGGCTGCCTGAAGAGTCTGTTTTATTTGCAGAAGAACGTGAATATAAATCAATTTGTGACACTTTTGGGAATGGGATTTTTTTTTGTCTGTGGTTTCCCGGGCACTGACAAATTTCGGTATTGCCTGTGGGTGCCCGGACTTTTATCATTGTGCCTATGGGCGTGAAATGCAAGGAGTCGACCTAGTATGCTACTGAGAAGCCATAACTTAGTTGTTTAAAAAGAAAACCGTATGATTGCTTATGAGGTTATCCACACCGGTTCTGGTATAATTTTAATTGCCCAGTTAGTAGAAAGTACAAATTTGCTTAACTTGACTGACTGCAGATTTGGTGACCACAAATGTGAACCACATATTCAATTCTGGTGTGCAATTTTCTGTGGGTTCCAGAACTTCCCTTCGAAAGTTATTTTCTGGAAGAATACTATGGCAGTTTGCCACCTTTCGTAAATAGTATGCAAGGAGCACAAGAAAGGAATATCGGATGTCGCACAGCCACAACACGACTGCACACACCACCACCTACCTCTCCGGACATTCCCAGCATCAGGCTTACCTACACCACCACCTAATTACCTCTCCGATCCTTCTCCGCCTCAGGTTCACCTCACCACCACCTACCTCTCCGTCCCGTCCCAGTCTCAGGTTCACCTACACCACCACCTATCCCCGTCCCGTCCCAGTCTAAGGTTCACCTCACCACCACCTACCTCCCCGTCCCGTCCCAGTCTAAGGTTCACCTACACCACCACCTACCTCCCCGGCCCGTCCCGGCCTCAGGTTCACCTCACCACCACCTACCTCCCCGTCCCGTCCCAGTCTAAGGTTCACCTACACCACCACCTACCTCCCCGTCCCGTCCCAGTCTAAGGTTCACCTACACCACCACCTACCTCTCAGTCCCGTCCCAGCCGCCGGTTCACCTGTACACACACCGCGTACATCCACAACGTATGACGTCACATCGGCCCAGAGCCGAAGCCGGCGTGTTCCCCCTGTTCAATCAGCTGGGGGACGGCCGTGCGAACGATCAGCACACCACCGCGCGGACCCCGCACCAGCGACACCACGAGACAGGCGTGTTCCCAGCGCTCCGCACCACCCACGTCGTCTTGCGGCCGACCAGCCACTGCGACTCCGCGCCGGCAGAGGTGCCCGCACTCCTCCAGGCGCGCGCCCTGGCCGCCGCCAGAGTGCAGGATTGCGTGAGCGAAGGCCGGCTGGCGGCGCAGCAGCTTCAATCGGCGATGGACGTTCGGTTTGTTCGCGTGCTGTGTTGGCGGCGTTCCCTTGGCTCTAGGCGGATTGCCAATAAACGCGGAAGTGATCGCGGGAAGGAGTGTGTGGGTCCGGGCGAGCTGCTGTCGGGTGGTGAGCGATTACTGGGATGATTCCGTCGATGCGTGTGTTCGTGAATAAGCATGTCTTTGTGTGCGTGCGCGCGTGCTCATGTCTGTGCGTGCATGCGTGTGTGTGTGTGTGTGTGTGTGTCTGTGTGTGTGTGTGTGTGTGTGTGTGTGTGTGTGTGTGTGTTGCGTGTGTGTGTGTGTGTGGTGGTGTGTGTGTGTGTGCGTGTGTGTGCGTGTGTGGTGTGTGTGTGTGTGTGTGTGTGTGTGTGTGTGTGTGTGTGTGTGTGTGTGTGCGTGTGTGTGTGTGTGTGTGTGTGTGTGTGTGTGTGTGTGTATATATGCGCATGTGTGTAGGTTCTATAGGCGTGTGCATACGTGCGTGCTATTGTGTGTGTGTGTGTGTGTGCGTGTGTATACGTAATGCCGAATGCTCGTCTGCGGTTCCTCTGCGTCTGTGCAGCTGCCGCAGGCGGTGGGGGTGGCACATCGATTGCCACCCGGCCCGGCCGTGGCGACGTCTCTCGGCAGCACGGCCTGGGCGCGGCCCAGTGCGGTGCGGGCAGCCGCGGCCGTGACCGGTCAACTGGTGCGCAAACTTGCGACACGGCGCGCACTTGGTGGCGGTGGCGGGGCCGGCAGCGCTGAGGCGCCACCGCGGTCAGCGCCCTCCATCGACCACGTCAACAAACACCGACTTCGGCTGAAACTTACCCTCCCACTTCCGGCGGGAGTGATTCGTGTCGCGGCACGGGGCGAGCACTACGCTGTGCATTGTTGTGGGGCAGGGCGACACTTTGAATCGTTGGTTCATTTCTGCCGTGTGGCGAGTGAGGAAGTGCCGTCTGTGAAGCTTTGCTGCTCGATGAAATATAGAAAATTCAGTGGTGGGCGAGGATGGCACCGGGCAGGCTCGGCCGACCTGCTTGGCGGGCACGCGCGGAGAGGGGGGGGGCAGTGGTTTTTGGTACCACGAAATGCAGGGGCGGCGTCAAGTACTGCAACCGATTTGGAGTACCCTCGGGTTTGAGAAGACGCGAGAATAAAGATTAAATTGAACCAATAAATAATGAATCATCATTATTTATTGATATCTTTAGAATTGACGAAAGTCATCAAAGGTGCATCTTCCTTCATTCTGCCATCTTAGAGTATGGATGTGTGCATGGGATCAGGGTGGGGCGAGGGGGTGGGTGACAGCTCCCTCGAATCTGTCCCTGTGCATATAATAGCGTGCCATTTTGCTTTCCGCAAGGATAGCCGTCGGAGTCACATGCAGAAAACAATTCTGACATGAAAAAAAAATTCCCTGTAGGACTGTGAGACATCGGTAAATTGGGAAGCACTTCCCAGGTGGAAGTGCGAGAAAGTGGTTAAAGCTCCAGTCTTGATATTAATTGGTACCTCTATGCAAAGAGCCACCTCCAAACGTTTTCTCCTGGTGCGGTGACCCGACCCAGTTTCCAGGATCAGTTTTCCTCTCGCCGCTCAGGCCTCCAAAATCAGTAAGCACGTTGTCCCAACTCCACGGCGTCATTCCCTGGCTGCTTAAGGAAAACACTGCTTCTCGGTCCCGTTCAAAGAGCGGACTGTTTGAGTGCATTTCCAATTGGCGCGGGTCGCCGTCGGCCATGCTGGCTTGACTGCCGATGCGACATCCACGGGCGGCTGTGCCAATGCTATGTATCTGTCCACTGCGCATGCTACATAAATCTGACAACCAACCGTGAAGGTAGCGCAAGCGCAATGTGGTTGGAAGTAGGGGAACGGCACTAAGCCACCGACCAGCGTTGATGACCCTATTTGTAAAGCGTTCATCGAGTTGTAATAGTCGCATCGGCATGGCGTCAGCCATTTCCGAAACCAGATGGACGACGGAGCATAACGGCACTCCGTGGCAATTGCAATTCCATCGTGCCCCGCCCCGTATGAAAAGTTTGGCAGCCAGCGGTGCATCGCTCCACCCAGATCCATCTGATGGCATCACAACGCATCATCACGCACACAGATACAGCCAACGCGACAAACAACAGCACGCCGGGCGTGCATGTCGCAGCCATGGCCTCGGACATCCGTCGTCGTGTCGTTGTGTCGTCGTGTCGTTGTCGTCGTGTCGTTGTCGTCGTGTCGTTGTCGTCGTGCCGTTGTCGTCGTGTCGTTGTCGTCGTGTCGTCGTGTCGTCGTGTCGTTGTCGTCGTGTAGCTGTGTGTCGTTGTCGTCGTGTTATTGTAGTCGTGTCGTTGTCGTCGTGTGTTGTGTCGTTGTCGCGTGTCGTTGTCGTCGTGTGCTGTCGTGTCTTGTCGTCGTGTCGTCGTGTCGTCGTGTCGTTGTCGTCGTGTCGTTGTCGTCGTGTCGTTGTCGTCGTGTCGTTGTCGTCGTGTCGTTGTCGTCGTGTCGTTGTCGTCGTGTCGTTGTCGTCGTGTCGTTGTCGTCGTGTCGTTGTCGTCGTGTCGCTGTCGTGTCGTCGTGTCGTCATGTCGTCGTGTCGTCGTGTCGTCGTGTCGTCGTGTCGTTGTCGTCGTGTCGTTGTCGTCGTGTCGTTGTCGTCGTGTCGTTGTCGTCGTGTCGTTGTCGTCGTGTCGTTGTCGTCGTGTCGTTGTCGTCGTGTCGTTGTTGTCGTGTCGTTGTCGTCGTGTCGTTGTCGTCGTGTCGTTGTCGTCGTTGTGTCGTTGTCGTCGTGTCGTTGTCGTCGTGTCGTTGTCGTCGTGTCGTTGTCGTCGTGTCGTTGTCGTCGTGTCGTTGTCGTCGTGTCGTTGTCGTCGTGTTATTGTAGTCGTGTCGTTGTCGTCGTTGTCGACGTGTCGTTGTCGTCGTGTCGTTGTCGTCGTGTCGTTGTCGTCGTGTCGTTGTCGTCGTGTCGTTGTCGCGTGTTATTGTAGTCGTGTTGTTGCCGTTGTCGTTGTCGTCGTGTCGTTGTCGTCGTGTCGTTGTCGATGTGTCGTTGTCGTCGTGTCGTTGTCGTCGTGTCGTTGTCGTCGTGTCGTTGTCGTCGTGTCGTTGTCGTCGTGTCGTTGTCGTCGTGTCGTTGTCGTCGTGTCGTTGTCGTCGTGTCGTTGTCGTCGTGTCGTTGTCGTCGTGTCGTTGTCGTCGTGTCGTTGTCGTCGGTCGTGTCGTGTCGTCGTGGTCGGTCGTGTCGTTGTCGGCGTGTCGTTGTGTGGTTGTTCGTTGTCGTCGTGTGTCGTGTCGTTGTCGATGTGTGTTGTCGTGTGTCGTTGTGGTGTCGTTGTGTCGTGTCGTTGTGAGTCGTTGTGTGTGTGTGTCGTTGTCGTCGTGTCGTTGTCGTCGTGTCGGTGTCGTGTCGTTGTCGACGTGTCGTTGTCGTCGTGTCGTTGTCGTCGTTGCGTTGTCGTCATGTCGTTGTCATGTCGTCGTGTCGTTGCTATTCCACAGTTGCGGCCGGCAGGAGTCTGTATGGATTTCTGATAGTCGGCGCCTGGCAGTGCGCACCGAGGGGAGACACGCGCGCCGCCGACGGCAGCTGGCATTACCTGCCGACACGTGATGCCACTCTTTATCCGAGGGTGCGTCAAAGTGGTCGCGAAACACGCCGCCGCCGGCCGCCCGCCGAATTGGTTTAATTCCGTCATAATCCGAGCGGGATTATGGCGGGGATGGAGCGGTGGGCGATTGGAGGTAGTCAACGGCCCATGGACGATGTAGAAATCATGACGGAAATATGGTGTGTCAGACTATTATTGCCGGAAATCGGACTATTGTGGTCACGCTATCATTGCCCGATGTCACACTGATGTGTTCAGACTATTATTTTCGGAAGTTCTGCTATAGGGGACGGACTAGTATTGTCCTGAAACTTCACACCGTGGTATTGTCAATATAGGAATAGCCACGAACTGTTTGTCCACTGCCGATGCATTGTGTACTTAAATAAATAAATAAGTAGATAACGCTCAGCAGTGGGAAACATTCTAGGAATGAACGTAATGAATCGAAAGCACACAAAACGTGGTATGCCAGATGTGAATAGGAATTGTTGGCTGGCTCACCTTAGGTCCAATCCGGTCAATAAATGCTTCACTACCTAGCATGATGTATTGTGTATGGCACACGCATTTGTAGACGGCCCACTGACTAATGTAAAAAAGAAAGATTTCCAGTTTGCACGTTCATGTCTCGACATTATTTCACCACCACTGGAGCCACCTAGAACGAGAAGAGCCTGCGGCGGGTCATGGGCTTCCATATTTTGTCATTTTGCCATGGCAAAACATGGCAAAATGTTCTTAGTGGGGTCCCCCAGGGGTCAGTACCGGGGCCACTACTTTTCATTATATTTGTAAATAACATTGAATGTGGCCTAAGCAGTAAAGTTTTGAAATTTACGGATGATTTGAAGGTCTTTAGGGCAATAATAGGTCAAAATGAGCATATCTCGCTGCAAAAAGACTTGGACGAACTTGTGAAGTGGTCCGAAGAATGGCAAATGAAATTTAATTTTGATAAGTGCAAAATCATGCATGTAGGTAAGCAGCATATGAAGGCTCCATGCTTGATGGGTGGCCAAGTGCTTTCAGTGACTCAACAGGAGAAGGATTTAGGTGTTCTAAACACAAAATTGAGGGCATCAGAACAGACCAAGGAAGTCAGGAAGAAGGCACTGAGAATGCTCGGGGCAACAAATATGAATGCATCATACAGAAATGAGGAAGTCATCAGGAAGCTTTACTGTGCATATGTCAGGCCACATTTGGAATACTGCCTCCAAGCTTGGTCTCCTAGCTATGAAAAAGATTGTTGGCTTTTAGAGAGAGTTCAAAAGAGGGCTACAAAAATGGTTAATGGTATAAGCAACCTGACATATGAGGAAAGATTGAAGAAATTGAATATATTTTCCCTTAGATATAGAAGGCTGAGAGGAGATCTCATCCAGGTCTTTAAATTTCTCCATGGTCTGGAGAGGGGATATCTTGGGGAAATGTTGAAAAGTTAACCACAGCAGAAGTTAAGGCAGACATTCTTCACCAACAGGGTAGTAAAACACTGGAACCAGCTGCCAGAAAACATTGTCAGTAGCAGCACATTGAACATCTTTAAAAACAGCATAGACAATCATTATAAGAATAGAGGGCTTGCTTTTCAGTATTACAGGAAGGGCTCATCAACTGATTTGGTGGGCAACTGGTTCAGTGTACAGATTGCAACCAAGAAGGGCCCTTGTGGCTCGTAGTTGCACTAACCTTTTTTGTCTTTATGTTTTTATATGCTGTGGAACACATAAAAAACGGTCAGCATGTACACTGGCCAGACCCGACCGCGGCCCACTACACCCGTGACACCCTGTTCCTGCTGGAGAAGATTGAATTACAGGATGGGAGACGAACCACGAAACGTGCCCCAGCTGCGTCCGATCGAGAACATCCGGGTATCCGGAGCAAAAGGTCTACAAAGGCGGCTGGGCGGCCACTTAGGTCCACGGGCCAAATTGAGCTCGGCTGCCACCTCTGTCCACCTGTCAACTGGGACTGGGTGGCCGCCTATGCCCACCGGCCAAATTGAGCTCGGCTGCCACCTATGTCCACCGGCCAACTGAGGCGCTGCATCTGCCGCCCATCTGAAGCGCATCTGACGCCCATCTGGCGCGCTATCCTCCCTCAGCGACCGAGTTCCGCGGCGGATGATGGAGGGGATCGTGTAGGCTGTGGAGCCGGTGTAGGCTGTGGAGCCGGTGTAGGCTGTGGAGCCGGTGTAGGCTGTGGAGCCGGTGTAGGCTGTGGAGCCGGTGTAGGCTGTGGAGCGGTGTAGGCTGTGGAGCCGGTGTAGGCTGTGGAGCCGGTGTAGGCTGTGGAGCCGGTGTAGGCTGTGGAGCCGGTGTAGGCTGTGGAGCGGTGTAGGCTGTGGAGCCGGTGTAGGCTGTGGAGCCGGTGTAGGCTGTGGAGCCGGTGTAGGCTGTGGAGCCGGTGTAGGCTGTGGAGCCGGTGTAGGCTGTGGAGCCGGTGTAGGCTGTGGAGCGGTGTAGGCTGTGGAGCCGGTGTAGGCTGTGGAGCCGGTGTAGGCTGTGGAGCCGGTGTAGGCTGTGGAGCCGGTGTAGGCTGTGGAGCCGGTGTGGCGGTGTAGGCTGTGGAGCCGGTGTAGGCTGTGGAGCCGGTGGGTGTAGGCTGTGGAGCCGGTGTAGGCTGTGGAGCCGTGTGTAGGCTGTGGAGCGGTGTAGGCTGTGGAGCCGGTGTAGGCTGTGGAGCCGGTGTAGGCTGTGGAGCCGGTGTAGGCTGTGGAGCCGGTGTAGGCTGTGGGGGTGGGTGTGGAGCCGGTGTAGGCTGTGGAGCGGTGTAGGCTGTGGAGCCGGTGTAGGCTGTGGAGCCGGTGTAGGCTGTGGAGCCGGTGTAGGCTGTGGAGCCGGTGTAGGCTGTGGAGCCGGTGTAGGCTGTGGAGCGGTGTAGGCTGTGGAGCGGTGTAGGCTGTGGAGCCGGTGTAGGCTGTGGAGCCGGTGTAGGCTGTGGAGCCGGTGTAGGCTGTGGAGCCGGTGTAGGCTGTGGAGCCGGTGTAGGCTGTGGAGCCGGTGTAGGCTGTGGGCCGCCTCGGTGTTAACTCAGCTGCTGCACTGATGAGCTTGTTAAACTGTGACTGTCTGCTTACCGTATATACATCCTGGTCTGCTTAGCGTGCTGTTCTGGTTAACCTTGTACCTGCTGGTCTGCTTAATTGTACATACCTGCTGGTCTTTACTTGTGCACACGCTGGTCTGCTTAACTTGTGCACCTGCTGGTCTGCTTAGCTTGTGTACATGCTGGCCTGCTTAGCTTCGTGCCACATCGTGTAACTGCATATCAAAATACACAAAAAGCTATTCATGTTTCACAGTGGTACAAACAACCAGTGACCACTCGTAGCACGAACATGCTACGAGTGGAAGTGGAAATGTGGAAAATCTGCTACTTAACCGGATTTCCGTAGAATAGGATATTCCCTGCATAAATTCGAGCAGGATAGAAATATATTACTGGTAGTACACGATGGGAATATAAGGTAACAAGTCCACAGGCTCATACTTGTTGCACAGCTAGGCCAGATGTAAATATATAGAGTAGGGATGTGTACTGTGCAGTACCAAAGATCTTATGTTGTATCGTAAGACTGCATGCATGTCTATTTCTACCTACATATATGAAAGTCTCGGAGGAGGTGGGTGCACTGGTGATTCTCAGAGCGAGCTGAGGCGTCGAAGAGTCACTCCATCCCAATGAGTGATACAAAAAGCTCGAATCGCTTGAGAATTGCCATGCTTTAGCAATAATTGGCTCTTTATTTGTCAATTACTTCCCCTTCGGTGAATGACTATATCCGCCAAAAGGGGTGGGGTAGATAGGGACGGGAGGGGTAAGGGTTTGTGGGACTCTGACGACTACCTATGATGGCGAAAAGTAGTAGTTACACAATTAGTAGTCTTGGCAATGGAGCCATCTGGCATAAAAACCTTGTGAGCGGCGAAGTATTGCGGTACAGTCTACGAGTCTCAAACATGTATTGCGGTACAGTATCGTGAATGGGTGCTTATACTAAAGGACTACTTACACACGGCAGAAACCCGACAAACCTTCGGCAAAATCCTGGCGTCGGCAGGATTGGGTAGAACCCGGCAGAACCGAACACAATCGAGCAGAACCAGACGTCGGCGACACCCGCACCCTCTGACGTCACAGCATAAATGGATTCCGCTACGCAACGTATTGGCCGTATCGATTATGATATGGAAGCTTTGCTCGAGGTCGGCGACTTTCGCGGTAGGCAGCTTGAATATGTCAAGTTGTGCGCCGCTTTGTGACGTCGGGCGCGAACGACAGACTATTTCGGTAGCTACTGTTTGGCATTTGGGTGACTACTACATTTAAAAAATGATGTGGCTGTCCTGAATGGAAATACTGGTGAGTAACTTGTGTTATATATTGTCCTTCGTAATATACCCTGCACTGCAATCCAAATAAATGAAGAAAAAAACATGGTGTATCTACATCGCGTGTTTTTTTCGAAAGGAGGACCATGCCACCAAATGCAGCTTAATGGATGGAACTTCGTGTACTTTTGATGTTGCCAATACAGTATCAATCGCCAAGTGTATCATTAGGCCCTTGTTGATATATGTTATAAATGTTATAATAATAAGAATAAATAAATAAATGAGGGAGAGAGAGAAAGAGGGAGAGAGAGAAAGAGGGAGAGAGAAAGAGGGAGGGAGGGAGAGATAGAGCTTCCTCGAGTATCAACCGTGCTGGTGGGTATGGCGGATAATTTCCTCCCACTTGTTGGCATGCTCAAATGGGCCTTGTACTATGCATATGCTTTAAGGTCGACATCTCCCATAAATATGACAATGGACCTGACAAGAACGTGATGTGTATAGAATGTCCGCTCAATTTAGGAAGAGACTGCCTGCTGATTTATATATATATATATATATATATATATATATATATATATATATATATATATATATATATATATATATATATATATATATATATTATATATATATATATATATATATATATATATATATATTTCTCCCGGTGCACAGTTCCCAGCTCATCTGAGCGCTAGTTGTTTCGATTTTCAATTAATGCAGCGTGCTAAATCTTCGAACACGTTTGTGTTTGTCTCAATCAGGATTGCTGGTCAAGTACCACAAGGAATGTGGTCTCTCACAAACTGATTACACTGGTCGAAGATCGCATCTGCTTTTACACTATTTGCATATTCCTCAGTACACAAGATCGCGCAAGTGTACGATCATATTTCAGAACAACTCGCCGATAAAACCGCATGATTGCTACTCAGAAATTCACGAACAAATATCACCAGGTCAGATTCGATTATCACTGCCTCCCAGGTACGATGATGAAGGCCATTTACTGAACTGTGGTTCTCTTAGCTGCTTTGTGTCCATTTGGTTGGAAGCCATCCCATGAGTTATGGCCTTGCCGATAAGGGATAAGTTGTTCATGATTCTTTGGGATCTGGAAAAGACAACTCAATATTTGTTCCAATTAATTCAACCTATTGTTCCACTCAACTCAACTAATTGTTCCACACATTAGGGTGTGGAGAATCTGCGATGCCACCGGGTTTCTGCATATCTACGGTGGTAGGCCGGCATCACCCGAAAAGCAAACATCAAAGATGACCATGCTTCAGTATTTCAGATGATTTACGTACCTGCACATCAGTTAGTGTACGTTAAGCTTAGTTACAATTTTAAGCGCTCCTGCTGAAGTAGTGTCGAATGATCAGCTCCCAAACATGCACTCCAATAGTGCTCACTTGTGGTAATGCCCGAAGCTAGCTACGGTATGGGAAGTATTTTGGGCAGAAGCGAAATAAAACGTGCGCAGATCAATTGCAATGAAGGGTTAAAACGAGGCATGATAATACATCTGGCAATCTGACACCAGTTGGGAGTATTATTCCCCTTTACTTACTCAGTCACTAAGTCGTCATCCAGTATTGACGGTCCCTTTGCAATGTTTCAGGAAGCATGAAATAGCTACAATGGGGCACGGGTCCGTGACGCCTCCACTTTTCGTGGTATTGACCATCAGCCCTATGTGGCAAAACGCCGCTGACCTCCCCACCACTCACCATGGCGCCGTCCGTACGGCTCTGTCGGAGCCACCACCCGCCCCATCACATGTCCGGGCAGGCGAGGCGCCATGTCAGCGGCGTCCTTTCCGACCGCAGATCGACTAAGTGACGAGGCACGACATCTTGCCACCGACTCACCTGCCCTGACCAGCCGGAACCCCTGCGACGGCGCCGCCCTCCCGCCGACGACCCGACGTGCCTCCGCGCGACACCGACACACCGCGGCCCGTGACCCCGCCGTGACCCGACGACCGACTGGCCGCGGCGGGTCACACGCGCTCCGCCCCCGGCAGTCGTCGGGCGAACGGCCGGCGGCGCGCGAGTCGAGTCGGCGTGTGACGTCACCGGCCACTCATCACCATGGCCAGCAGTGGGGCCGGGCGTACAGTCGGCGTGTGACGTCACCCACCACTCATCACCATGGCTACCCGGTGGCCAGCCAGTGGCGGCCGGCGCGCACAGTCGGCGTGTGACGTCACCCACCACTCATCACCATGGCTACACCAGGCCGGCGTGCGCGCGCGCGCGGGCCATGGCCGGCCTTGGCAGCGCCGGCCGATCACGGCGCGCCGTTTATTGGAGGCCGGTGGTTTGCGCGCCAGTGCCGGCACACGTGCGTCGAACGACTCGGCGGGGCGGCGGGCGTTTGCCGATCGGTGTTGTTGCCGCCGCGGAGTGTTCGTCACAGACTGACCAACGTCGCCACATACTGACCGACCAGCCGAAGGTCGCCACAGACTAGCCAACTGACCACCCAGCCAAAGGTCGCCATATACTGAGAGCCAGCCGAAAGTCGCCGCGGACTGACCAACCAGCCATATCCAACTGGCATGTTACCCTTCGTTGTTGCAAGCCCAATTTTTTTTTTTTAAAGTGTCGATCAGTTTCCAAAATTTCATAAAAATGGATCAACCTACCCGCGGTTTAAAAAAAAAACTAGTGCGTAAAGGCCCAACACCGTGGCACTGTCAGAAATGCACCGCGAAAACAGGGGGAGAGGAGTGGGTTATTTCAAATGAGCTGTTTCGGGGGTCATTGCCTCCACTGCACCTCAATCATTTTCATAAAGTGCTGCCCAAGTCCTGTCAGGAGAGGATGGAAGGGGAGCGGGGCACTGGTGGCATGCATCACAATTGCCCATGGAAAAGTAGCGCCTTTCTGACCTGGAAAGGCGCCCTTCCGGGAAGTCTCAAGTGCAATCCGACTTGGTGAACGCATTTTTTTCAGAAAAAAGCGCCGCTCGTCCATCTCAGAAGAACATACCCCACTTGAGCACGCTCGAGTTCACTCCGGCCCACTCCCTCCCGCTCGGCGAATGTCCAGCCGAAGGCGCCCTCCGGGGATTTTGAGCCACTCCCCCATTAAAAATGCCTGGTTCCGCCACTGCCGTGTATCGCACAGCCGCAGCCAGACAGGCCGTCCGCAAACGCCTTCAATGTCCCCGGCTTCACCTCCTTCCAACGGTACCAGCCAACACAACAGCACACCTGCTCCGACTGCCGTGTTCCATTTTGCGAACTAGCCCGACAAGCTCCAGGAAATGTTGAGCGGCGGTGTTTCCCGCACTGGCGACCACTTCCACCGGTGTGCGGGCTTCCGCTGCAGCAGCGCACAGCATACGTGACGTCACAGACGTGGCCCGACTTATACAATAACGGCGTCGATGTCGTAGGTGTTGTGGCATTGTGGCCTTCAATAACTCCGCCTGCTTGACATTTTCGCGGAACGGTGGACGAACGGCGCAGGAACGGTTCACGAACGGCACGGCGGTGAAAAGCGTGCAGAACCTCCGCACTGCAATGCAGGATGTAATACGCCTTCTGGCTGATGCGCGTGACATATTCGTGGTGGTCTGAAATCCGGTGAGTTAAAATGTTACGCTGACGTCATGACACCGAGGCCAAAGGCCATCGACATTCGTTATCACGATCCTGTGTCATCGCCTGCATAGTTTATGCGCGAACTGAGTTAGTTCAGTTCAAGAGAAATGGGCATACTATGAACGCCAAATAGCTAATGGCAGCTGACTCGCTCTAAAACCAAATTTCGGATCACGGAATTATAATTGGGTGGTTGATCGGAAAGGGAACCATTCCTCTCCTACTTCCAACGGCGCCTTTTCTACTCTCAAGGACGGATTTTCTCTTACTCCCAGGGGTGCCGTTTCCATTCTGACAGTTACCATCGGCTGAAAAGTCGTTCAGTGGGGGAGGGGGCTTACTCGAACGCCCTGAAGAGGCGTTCCCCATCCCATCTCTATCTTGTAGGGTGCCCCCTGGATTCGTCACTGCCATTTGTAGAGTGAAAGGGGTCTCACATAAGAGACGCTTATACATACAGCATGACTCGGATGGGCGCAAATGATCAAGTCTGGCCGAAATGGCATAAAGCTCAAATAACTGACCAGCGGTATAACCCGGCACTGCCTGCCCGTAGTAACGATCCACAGCGGAGGTGGTATATTGAAACCGTACGTCAGTAACGTGGATCCCAGCAGACATACTTAGAGCGTAATGCAGTCGACCTCTAAAAGCCATTCGATCAAACGAACCGAGGCGGTATTGGGCTGCGAAGACTCGAGTTGTTGTATTGTTGCCATGGGTGTGGTGCGCATGTAGCAGCATTGAGGATACCGCTGCTGCGACACCAACTTATGTGCCCTATGTCACAGGCTCCCTCAAAACGCGTATTGCTTGGTCGAACATGCAACGCCGACATTTTTTTCTTCGTGTGAAGGTGGTGGGGTAGCAACACCGATCCTACCATTTGCAACATTAACTTTGCTGATGATCTTCCATCTATGGTTGTTGCATTTCATTTTTAAACAAGTGTGTTCAGTGTGTTTAGCCTGAGACGGCGATACCTTAGTTCGCGACAGTGCCCTCGATGTAGAGATCCACAAATGGCACGCGATGCGAAGTGGCATTAAATACGGAAAGCAACAGCAGTAGGCCGTTCGGTCAGGGTGGATATCAGGGGAGCACTGAGGGCATGTGCCCCCATGGGAAGGTGACGCCCCTCCAGACGGAATAAGACGCCCACTGGGAAGGCTCGAATGCACCACCTCGATTTTTTTTCGTATCGACGCACCAATCTCAGAACAAAAAGCGTCCCTCCAGAAGGTTTGACTGTACCCCCTTCGAGTTTTATTTCAGCCAGTGGCGCCCCTCGGAGCAATCCGCCCATCCAGGAGCTTTCAAGCTGGCGTACCCACCGTCCGGTCAGAGCGGCGTACCGCCGAGCGGATCGTGGTGTCCGCCCGCACCGCCAGCCGGGGATCCGTGGCTGTACGGTGGTCCGCATCGCGAGCTGGCTGCCGAGGCACCAGCAAACCGTGAACAAACACGAACCACTGTCAACCGGCGAACTGACGCACAACCGCCAACTGGGGTGAACGCGAGCCGAAACATGCTGACCGTCTCATCCCAGCGGGCTGTATTGGACCGTTGAAACTTGCTGCGACACCAGAACGCCGTTCGACAGTGCGCGTGCAGTCATCGTGGCCGCGAGTCGTGGCGGTGGCTGGCCATTCACCCCCAGAAATCAGCGCACCGTTCTTTGTCGCCAAGGACTTGGCCGTCCAGCTTTCGCCGCGGCTTCGCACGTGACGTTCACCAAGTCGAGTTCATTAAGCCCCTCACCTTCCCTCCCCAGCTAATGGTAGTGGAACACACAAACCGTGCTGGGAAATATACCCATGCACCCGACACCGATCGCGCCCAGCTACGGGGAGGAGTTAGTTATTTTGGTTTTAGGGCGCATCGGAGAGGAGTACTCTAGGGGTAAGTTACCCGTCTCACAATCGAAAGATTGTGGGTTCGAGTCTCACCTGTCGCTACTCTTCGCCCGGGACCAATCGGCGTGAAGGATTGGCGACGCTACATGGCCCAACGGCCGACGTGTCGTAAAACCAACGACCACCACCGCGCCCAGCTGCTACACTGAGGCGCCGCATGACCGACCTAATCGATGCGCCACTAGGCCCCAACAACCAGCCAGCTAATACACTGGCCGCCACAGCGACAGACTCCTCGCCTTCCCCCGCGCCGGACATGGCCTGACTCACAAACACCCTCCCGTGTCCGGCTAGCTTCTACACGCCGCCACACCTTCTACCACTGGGAAGATCCCGCCGCGTTTACCAGCCGGTATCAGGCCTTGCCGATCATGGCGGCCACCAGTGATCGAGGGCGCCATTTTCACTGCTCGCAGTAGTTGACAAGTCGCGGGCGTGACGCTCCGCGTGACCTTCAGCTTTGTTGAGTTAGGCACTTCGGCCTCCTCAGCCTACTGTCTGCCCTTTGTCGAGATCACCCCATCCGCGGATGTGGAGTGATCTTGCTCTCCTGCGGAATTACCCCACGACTGCGCGATACATCAGGTTAACACCCAAATAAGTCATGCAGGCCACACTACATAATGGCACAGCCATACCCGTTAGGAAGCTGGTCCTTGAGTCGTCCAGCGCACGGCAGCTGGCACATACAGCTGCGCTGCATGATACCTGTGGATGTCGGAAGCGTCCGACTAATAAATCAAGTTCCGCTGGCTATCATGCGTCTCTCTTTTTGTTTTGTTTTTATTGGTTTTTATGACACATCGACCGTTGAGTCATGCAGCGCCGCCAATCTCTCACGCCGATTGGCCGCGGGCGAAGAGTAGTGGCAGGTGAGACTCGAACCCACAACCTTTCGATTGTGAGACGAGCAACTTACCCCTAGGCTACTCGTCCCCATCATGCGTCTCTCAGTAGCTCGTTACGCCGTCAGCGGCTTATTGACATGTTCGTCGCTGAGCAGCAGGCATTCAGTGACTTCAATTCGTGACTTCGAATGCTCCACATACATTCAATGCATCCGTGCGAGCAAACTAGCGCGTCGTAACATCACCTCTTCAACTGACTAGCTAAGATGTGTGCAACTCCGCGCAGCTCCAGTGGTATCGCCCGTCCCAGTGCCTCGAGGCAAGTTCGCTGACGCCACCGACACGTCACGCTTGGTGACGACAGCACGCGCGACCAGGCACACCGGCCCCAACACAGCCACACTCCCACAGTGGTACACACCGGTGACCCGCTGCCCCCACAGCCACACAGACGTTACACTCCCAGAGTGGTGCACACCGGTGGCCCGCTGCCCCCACAGCCACAGACGTCACACTCCCACAGTGGTACACACCGGTGGCCTGCTGAACGACAGGGACACAGAAGCCACACTCCCACAGTGGTACACACCGGTGGCCTGCTGAACGACAGGGACACAGAAGCCACACTCCCACAGTGGTACACACCGGTGGCCTGCTGAACGACAGGGACACAGAAGCCACACTCCCACAGTGGTACACACCGGTGGCCTGCTGAACGACAGGGACACAGAAGCCACACTCCCACAGTGGTACACACCGGTGGCCTGCTGAACGACAGGGACACAGAAGCCACACTCCCACAGTGGTACACACCGGTGGCCTGCTGAACGACAGAGACACAGAAGCCACACTCCCACAGTGGTACACACCGGTGACCTGCTGAACGACAGGGACACAGAAGCCACACTCCCACGGTGGTTCACACCGGTAGCCTGCTGAACGACAGGGACACAGAAGCCACACTCTCACAGTGGTACACACCGGTGGCCCGCTGCCCCCACAGCCACAGACGTCACACTCCCACAGTGGTACACACCGGTGGCCTGCTGAACGACAGGGACACAGAAGCCACACTCCCACAGTGGTACACACCGGTGGCCTGCTGAACGACAGGGGCACAGAAGCCACACTCCCACAGTGGTACACACCGGTGGCCTGCTGAACGACAGGGACACAGAAGCCACACTCTCACAGTGGTACACACCGGTGGCCTGCTGAACGACAGGGACACAGAAGTCACACTCCCACAGTGGTACACACCGGTGGCCTGCTGAACGACAGGGGCACAGAAGCCACACTCCCACAGTGGTACACACCGGTGGCCTGCTGAACGACAGGGGCACAGAAGCCACACCTCCACAGTGGTACACACCGGTGGCCGCTGAACCACAGGGACACAGAAGCCACACTCCCACAGTGGTACACACCGGTGGCCTGCTGAACGACAGGGACACAGAAGCCACACTCCCACAGTGGTACACACCGGTGGCCTGCTGAACGACAGGGACACAGAAGCCACACTCCCACAGTGGTACACACCGGTGGCCTGCTGAACGGCAGGGACACAGAAGCCACACTCCCACAGTGGTACACACCGGTGGCTGCTGAACGACAGGGACACAGAAGCCACACTCCCACAGTGGTACACACCGGTGGCCTGCTGGACGACAGAGACAGAAAAGAACGCAGTTCCGTGGCTCCAAGTGGTAGAACATTGCCATCGCATCAGCGCAATGAATGTCGTTTGCAATTTTCGCCCACCTTTGGTGCGACGCCAAACTTAATTATCAGAGGCAGTATAAATATACACGATGTAGACACAACGTTACAATTCGAGACTTTATTACGAAAGACAGGATCAATACATAACGATTAGGACATCAGCTTACAAATCGATAATCCCAGTTCAATTTTTTATACCTCCAGCTAATGGTGAACAATTCACTAATGACTCATTTTAGTACCAGTGTCGGCCAACCTATCCATAACAAACTCTCCATCAACTCACAGTGTCTCATCACCTTGGGCCACTGTATCCCATATCCTCCATCACAACACAAACTGGCCGTATGCTCATCTGACTAGTTGCAAATCAACTTGCAATACATCGATTTGTATGCATCTACATCGACTCTAACTCGTCGCAAACTAGCAAGCACAATCCGTATCTGGCACATCAACTATCGCATTCCTTACCCAGGCACAAACTTGCCATCACACCATCCAACTTGGCAGACTGGCCACCACACCCCTACCCGTTACAAACTGCACTACTCTGCACCCTCGCATTGGACCACTGAACCCGGCAGGCGACCTCACGCCGACCCATTCACGCCTCTGGCACCACCACTGGGCCAGTGAGGCGAAATAGCAGTGAGGCTCACCGCACGGAGACTGCACCGGCTACCCGTCACACCGCCGCTGGATCAGTGAGGCACTGGCTCACCGCACGGAGACTGCACCGGCTACCCGTCACACCGCCGCTGGATCAGTGAGGCACTGGCTCACCGCACGGAGACTGCACCGGCTACCCGTCACACCGCCGCTGGATCAGTGAGGCACTGGCTCACCGCACGGAGACTGCACCGGCTACCGTCACACCGCTTGCGCTGGGTCAGTGAGCGCTGGCTCGCACGGCACGGAGACTGCACCGGCTACCCGTCACACCGCCGCTGGATCAGTGAGGACTGGCTCACCGCACGGAGACTGCACCGGCTACCCGTCACACCGCCGCTGGATCAGTGAGGCACTGGCTCACCGCACGGAGACTGCACCGGCTACCCGTCACACCGCCGCTGGGTCAGTGAGGAGTTGGCTCACCGCACGGAGACTGCACCGGCTACCCGTCACACCGCCGCTGGATCAGTGAGGCACTGGCTCACCGCACGGAGACTGCACCGGCTACCCGTCACACCGCCGCTGGATCAGTGAGGCGCCAGCTCACCGCACGGAGACTGCACCGGCTACCCGTCACACCGCCGCTGGGTCAGTGAGGCGCCAGCTCACCGCACGGAGACTGCACCGGCTACCCGTCACACCGCGCTGGATCAGTGAGAGGCTCACCGCACGGAGACTGCACCGGCTACCCGTCACACCGCCGCTGGGTCAGTGAGGCGCTGGCTCACCGCACGGAGACTGCACCGGCTACCCGTCACACCGCCGCTGGATCAGTGAGGCACTGGCTCACCGCACGGAGACTGCACCGGCTACCCGTCACACCGCCGCTGACTGGGCCCCGCGGTGCCGCCGCGCTGCAGGATCCGATGTACGCCAGCTCACTGCACACCCTCCGGCGCCGGCCGGACTGTCCTGTAGTGGACGCCTGAGCAGGCGCGCAGCCTGGCGGCCGCCTGCTCAGGCGTCAGGTCGCGCTGCGCCTGCGCCAGCAGCTCGTACCTGCCGGGGGCGTGGCGTCAGGTCACGTGTCCTGTGGCAGCGCCAGCGGCCAGCTGTGATTGAGCAACATTACCCACACAAAATGGCCGCCTACACAACATGGCGGCCAGCACAAAACGGCCATGCCTATTGACAGCGTAAAATGACGTAGGCTGACTCGAGTCCCATGCCGCCTCGTGCCTGACCTGGCGCACAAGGACAAGGTGTTCGTGCCGTTTTGACAGTAGTACTTTGTTTGATTATACTCAGTCTCCAACAGCGATTTTCGGTTTTTACGGTCATTTTCCCCCTCGCTCGTGAAACGTCATAATTCCCCTCGATGAAACTTCACACCATCTAATAATATCCATTGCGCACATTTGCGAAAGGAACGTGAGCTGAGTGAATAACAATTATTTTTGGCAGTATGAACTGTGCGAGGAGCTGCTATCCGGAATCCGGCAGTTCGCCAGTGATAAAAGTTCAGTTGTCAATGAAGCACAGCTACCAATACCACAACACGTGCACGATCGCACGCCCCAATTACCAGCCTGTCATCACCAGCCCGAAAGTTGCAGCTGCGATATCCGGCACAACGCCACCACACCAATTACAACTCCAAACCACCAGTACGACCTCCAACCAGGGGTGGACCCAACGATTATCATGCAGCACATTTGCTCAAGGGGGGCTTCCGGCGTAAAGCTTTGGCGAGCGTGGGGAGGGGGTGTCCTTCCCGGGATGGGAGGGGGCGACACCCTTCCATGGAGAGGGGCACATTCCGCCGGTGCTTCCCTGTACCCGTCCCTGTTTCGAACGCAATATTTACACCCACAGGGATACTGGTTACAGTACACCACGCACCACCCAGAGCTCCGACAGCGCTGCAAATCGACTACACAAATGTACAAATAATGCATAATTTGCGTATCATTCATGACAACCACAAATAACCGTATTTCAACGACAATCAAGCCGTGCGACTTTGAAAGAATAAAAATCACAACAGCACCAACGACCCGACAAACCTCGACAAGACGGACAGGCCTCACCATTCGCCGGCCTACCTATAGGGCACCAGTCACATGTCAAAGGTTGGCCAGTGGGGGCGACCATACCGGGACGCTGTCAAAACTCGGGCGCCCGGAGCAGCCGCACCAAACAGCTGCCCTCGCTGATATGGGAGGCTTGTGTTCCAGTTGGAGCAGGCATCCAGGAATGTCCATCCATGGGGAGGGGGTATTCGTCTGGAAGGGCGCCTTCAGCTAAACATACGTTGAGCAGGGGTCTATACTCGAGCATAGAGAAGGGACGCTATTTCCTTTCGGAGGGCGCCGATTTCTCTCAGAAGCACCTTCGGATAAAAAAATCCGTCAGGCCGGTAGGGGCACTCGACCTCCCCACAGACGAGGTCGAGTATGGTTGGGAGGCCCTCCAAGGTCAAAGGGGCGTCACCTTTCCATGGCGTGGTTGCACATGTCCCCAGCGCCTCCTCCTGCATCCGCCCCTGCGTGTCGCAGTCAGCGGTTAGACTCATAGGTGTCATGATTCGAGGCGGTTCGAGTCACTGTGCGTTTCGAGTTGACAGCCAATCCCGTGACCTGTCCATATATCCCGTGATCCGTCCACGTGTCCCATGATCCGTCCACGTGTCCCGTGGTCCGTCCACGTGCCCCGTAATCCGTCCACGTGCCCCGTAATCCGTCCACGTACCCCGTAATCCGTCCACGTGCCCCGTAATCCGTCCACGTGCCCCGTCCATGTCCCGTGATCCGTCCACGTGTCCCGTGATCCGTCCACGTGTCCCGTGATTTGTCCACGTGCCCCGTGCCCCGTCCATGTCCCGTGATCCGTCCACGTGCCCCGTGATCCGTCAACGTGTCCCGTGATCCGTCAACGTCTCCCGTAATCCGTCCACGTGCCCCGTGATCCGTCCACGTGCCCTGTGATCCGTCTCCGGCTACGCGATCAGTCGTGCTGAGTTTGGCCCGAACGCCCACCGCAGAGCAGGTCCAACCTCAAAACTCGACCGACCAACAATCCTTCCGCAGTGCATCGATGACGTCATGACTCGGCGATGACGTCACGCCACCGGCCGACAGCTCACCCGACCATGAACTTCCTGACGGTGGCCGACCGCAGCAGCGGCGGCAGGTAGATGCCGTGGAACACCCAGTGCTGGCAGGCCTCGGCCATAGCGTCCCCGGTCGGCGCACCTGCACACACGCGCCACCAGCAGTCAGGCGTGACGTCACCAGAGGAAGGTGTGACGTCACTCGTCCGCTCCACGGCAGCGCCGAGCTGGGAGAACTGATATACGTGACATAAATAGCAGATTTACGCATGAGCATATGAAACACAGGGAAACAACACATACAACATGATCAGCCATTGTCTAGCTTGATACTAACCAATTGCACAATTTGCGTGCAACTTCACAACATCTTGACTTCAATTGAATTGTCACAGACGGATTGGTAAAAATAGTATGATAGTGAATGATACGTTGCATATCAATTGAGACAAGTTAGCACTTTTATTTTTTAAGTACTATTTTCGCTCAATTGATATGAACTTACTGTTCTTCATCATACTATTGTTACCAATCATGATCTCAAACTGACTGAAGTTCATTCGCAGAGTTTGTTATTTTGGGTTGGCTGGTTTAATGTTAATGTCACATACCGCTAAAGAGCAGTGATGGAGTACATATCACCACTATTCAAGTGGTTCACGATTCACACCAAGAGCTCACCAGAACGTTGATTGATTGGAAGTTGGAATACATCAGAACATATAGATCGTTGAATAATTGAGTACTTGTACATCGGGGCGTTCACTGGTACGTGGCTAATGAATAGCGATACGCTGTCGTTAAGTAGGAAAACAGAAGCAATGTTAAGCCGAATTGAAACGAGGACCATAGAATGTCTATTTTCAACGTGTCCCCTGGAATATGAAGCAAATTATTCAAGAAGAACATTAGTAATAATGCATTAAGCAAGGCGCAGGGGATTGCAAGATTCGCCCAGCTTAGTGTTAGCATCAATTTGTAAGCCAACAGTCCCAACAAACCGGTATCGATTTCAAGCCAACAGGACAGGACACAGGACACAGGACACAGGACACAGGACACAGGACACAGGACACAGGACACAGGACACAGGACACAGGACACAGGACACAGGACACAGGACACAGGACACAGGACACAGGACACAGGACACAGGACACAGGACACAGGACACAGGACACACACACACACACACACACACACACACACACACACACACACACACACACACACACACACACACACACACACACACACACACACACACACACACACATATATATATATATACACACTCCTGCACTCGCATACACAGGCCGCCAACAGCAGGTCAAACAGTACCGCTGTCGCGCTGCCGTGTCGACACAAAGCCCGGCCACACCGCGTCCGCGCGTCATTAACAAGCTCGAGCGTGGCGCGGCCCGTCGGCCGCACCGTCCGCTGGGAGTCATCAGGCTGGCGTCACGGCCGGCACACACGTGCGTCACGGCCGGCACACACGTGCGGCCGCCGCCGACCCGCGCGCCACCCGGCCCGTCGTCACGGACAGCGTGGTGTCGACACGGCGTCCGCCGGCGCCGCCGCCGCCGCCTGCGGATCGTCGGAACGGCTGCGCCGCACGACACGTGGCCACCGTTCGCACGCGACTGACGATGCTGACGCCGGCGGAGATCGGCCAGTGCGGTGCGGCAGGTGAGGCGGCGGCCGTGCACGGCATCGCGATCCAGGACACGTTCGGCCTGGCATGGGAGTAGGAGCGACACAAAAATTGGATTATGGGAAACGATTTTTTTTTGCTATTCATTTTCAGTCAATGTCAGAGGGTGAATAGCTAAGATCTGACGAATTGTCTGAGTGGGGAGGAGGCATTCCCCTAATCCCTTTTATTGCGTTAATGCAACCTGGCGTCAAGTTTGGAGATGGACTAGATTCATCTATGCAGAGTTATGGAGATATATGATGATTTTGGGATGTGCTAGGCATTTGCCAAGAGCAGATCGGACTCACGGATGTGCTCTTACGGTAACTGTGTTTTTGTTGTTGTCAGACTTCCTTCTTATTAGCCTTCAACAATTACCCTTTACTATTAACAGTAAGTGCGCTATTCATCAATGGCGTACACGGTTTGGAGACTCGGGATCGAATCCACCATTTTTACCGCAATACAATAAAGTACAACTGGTTACAGCGGTTCGCGTCTTTATTCCCTCACTTAGATTCAGATGTGTTTTGTAAATTTTGCTCATTAACGATTATCATCCAAATACTCTACATGACATGATCCTAATATGTGCTTAAAGTCACGTTTTGCGGAGTCATTTTCGCTCGCAGATAACCTTCAACACCGTGTCAAGTTGCAACACAGCAGTTCAAATAGTAATTATCCTGCTCAGAACCAGATCTGAGCTTCTCATTTTGAAACTGACCAACCTTCATCACATCACAATGGCAGCCCTTAAAGCAATCTCAATCCGTGTTCCAGGAGAGGGGTGGTGGCGATGATGCCGTGTGCGGTCAGTTTCCCTCACACTTCATATCGCAGTCAGTGGTAGCCGCCCGTCCCGGGCCACAGACGGCTGAAGTGCTCGGCTTGAATCTCGGGGTCTCTAGTTTAATCTCAGGGAGGGATAGCACTTGCTACCTCTGCCTTTGGTGATGTCACGTGGTAAGTGCGTCCCACGCGACATGACCTTAAGTCGCGCGCATGCTTGAATGCGCTTCGCTGTATGAACAGTGAAGGCGCCAATTCGCCAATGATTTACACACACCGAGATTCGACCTCACTGTGCTTTTACCACTTGACCTGGCTCGCACGGCGTCCATGTGGACGCATCATGCTGGTAACATTGCGATCGTCACGCAGTAATATTTTCTATTTAAAATTCAGATGTATGTCCGGACCATGCGGGGTCCGGACCACCAACCCGTCCGCAGGCTTTGGGGCGCATCGAGTGCATTGGTCATGCAGCCTGACCTGCCCAGGATCTCTAGTCACGTATCATTTTCAACGAGTGGAGTTCCCGCCTGGCTTAGTCACGTGCCACAAAACAGCACCGCCACCTTGCCGAATACCCGATGCTCGCCACTGCGCCTCTCCAGCAGGAGCCTCACCGTGCCAGCCCATCGAGTACGGGAAGTTGCACTCGAACAGGTTGTCGTAGCGCGTGGTCAGCTGGCGAATGATGTCGGCAAGATGGCGGCGCTCGTCGGTGGTCAGGTCGGGCATGCGCAGCACGTGGCGTCGCGGCAGCACCAGCACCTCGTACGGCCACACGGCCCAGTACGGCACCAGCGCCACGAACGACGCGTTCTGGCACACCAGCCGCTCCTGGCGGCCAACACGCGAACTTGAGTCGCACAAAAATGATGGCAGGGGGACAGCACGGTCACAAGGCCTTTTGTCAAACAGCATCATTCAACGTGCAAAAGAAAAAAATGAGCCGATAATTTTTTTTCCGGAGAAGATGATGTTCTAGGTGACAAAAACCCAGGAGCAACCTGTTTTTCAAACCCCCTTCATGAGTATTTTGCCACATTTTGCAATACAAGGAGGAAAAATGTATTTTCTATGATACAAATCCTCACCCAAAAAGTCATATCATTCAAAACTCAACGAGAAAGACGTATCTCTGGGTGATGCGTCTTTTGCTCAAGGAAACGCATGCACGACTTACTGCATAAAATATGTAGCATATCATACTGACCATCAGCTTTGGCTAGCTCTCTGGTTTTCAAGCATCATATGCCTAGCACAAAATGGAAGTATTACCTCCTGGCATTTGAATACAATTGAAACATTTCTTATAAATGCTACTTCCAGCTGTATGGCGACTTGAATCTCTTTGTGAGGGATCAGGCCCCACAATGTTATCCTCCCACCACCAACGTGCGTCGCAGTAGTTCTTTGACAAAAGGACATATCTCGTGAGACACATGCATTCGCCACCACCAACATGCAAGAGGAACTCAGGCAGAAAGACGTGAGAAGGCCCAAAAATACGCAAGACGATTGAAACTTATTTTTTGCTCGAGCAGAATGATATTCCAGGGGACTATGTAGAACTCCAAGGGAGGTCTCTACCTGTGCACAATGATACTTTAGTGGACTATATAGTATCCCAGGGGACATGTTCTCCAGCACATGCGTATGCCATCGCAGCATGACAAAAACAATAGGCACGTCTTTTTGTACGCACACGTCCCTTTGCCTGAGCAACTAGCCAATTTTGTATAGATAGGTCCCTAAAAAAAACCTAAGGAAGCTTAAGGCTCGCTTAAATATCTGCTTTCAAATACCACATTATGTGAGAAGTTAGTTAGTTATTAGGGCTTTAGGGCGCATCGACTACATTGGTCATGTAGCGCCCACATTATGTGAGAAGATATACCTCTCCGATAATCTTTTTTTTTAAATCACAAAAATGACACGCATGTTCAATAATTATTCGAAACCCTCGCGGTCACCTTGTTCTCGATCTCCTGCCGGAGGTAGTCCATGAGCAGCGGCCGGCCGTGCTGGGCGTGGTACAGTCTCTGGTAGTGGTCCTTGACGCGCGGCTCGTTGGGCAGGAACGACGAGGCCCACACCTGGCAGTGCGGGTGCGGGTTGCTGCAGCCCATCATGGCGCCCTTGTTCTCGAACACCTGCACCCAGCGGTACTTGAGGCCGAGCTCGATGGTCTCGGCGATCCACCTGTGAATGTGCTCAGGTGGTCGAGCGGTAGGCGCACGTGCAGCCGAGGTCAGCGGTTCAGCCAGGGTCAGCGGCACTGACCCGCCCACCGGCGCACAGCCAGAGGGCGAATTGCAGACGTTCTCCGATCTGAGAAATTTGCGTGTACTTGACATTAAATTGGTGAGCATAGAAGACAATCATATTAAATCATAAAATCATTAAACTAAGATTACTGAAAATATACATGAAATCATACTGATAGAAGATGACATGTCCATTGTCATTTTTGTACCTTATGCAAAGCATAATTACAAAAATACAAAGCAGCAAAACACAAAATCGCTTAAACGAAATGTACTTTTAAAACAGGGAACGAGGGTAAAGCATACACGAATTTGGGTAGATAGAGGGAATTTTTTTAATGAAAGAATAGATACGAACTAATAAATAATTGCTGATAATAGATTCATCGGTCCAAAATGTCATCCTTTGGATCTGAATGGCGGCGACCAGCTAACGCGATCCGGCCATCAGCTAAACGGTCAAAAGTGTACCGATACACCGGGGAGCTACAATTTTCAGGTTCACTTTTTTCTTCAGCATGCCGCCGAATGCATAATTTCAGAGGGCAGAGAATAAAGGGCTGTAAGCGAGTGTGAGCGAATAACCAACAGCTTGTCATGTCAGATATCGCGAGAATACTACACTTAAATAATGGACGGTTTAGTACTACGATAATACCGCCAGGATGCAATAGGCATCCATTGAATAATAAAGGCTTAGGAGCACCATACCTAATGTGTCGAGAAGAAATTACACACAATCACACCATGCATCATGAAAGGTAGGGTCGTCGATACACAACCACAGAGAACAGTAGCACCGTCATGCAATGCTAAAATAATTTCGTTGGGTGTGAGATGTCGAGACAGAAACCATAGGATGTCTAAATTCGTCATAGAAACTATGTTTAAAATACCTCTTACGTCCTTGAAACTCGATTGCGATCTAATTGCGTGCATGCACCTTTTCATTTTTGTAGAGATACCTAACTTAGATATACCTAGATTAGGAATAATGATAAAATGTATATGATATAGACTGACAACGTAAAATGGACAACACCATAAGCACACTCTTACATGAATTTGTGCTACGAGATGTTAGTGTACGATGATCCGTAATTGTGCACATAAGCATGCTGCTTAGCTGTATACAACATACTGCTAAAATGAGGCATGCAGGCTTCATAAACACTCAACAAAAAGCATGTTGATAATTATCGGAAAGGGACATCTATCCAGTGCTCAGGAAGTGGTATATTCCACCTTATTTCACAAATAATTCAGCTCTGCTGTTACTCCTTTTGTTTCGTTCGAACCCTCATTGATGTGATGTAAGGCTATGTAACATAATGTAGCGTAATACAACGCTCATCAGCATAACTGTGGGGCTTGTATTGCAAGTTCACCACGACAGCGACACCGGCGCATGACGTCATACCACATCAGCTCCAGCCACGCATAGCCTTTCTGACATGCCTCCATTTACGGGCGCGATTGGCAAGGGACGGAGCTCGACAAGCATTAGGCGCCACAGCACAAGGACAAACACCCGCCGGTCGGTCCAGCGAGGCGTCGATCACGCAGTCGAGGTCGCCGGCCACCGACCTCTCCACGACCTTGGTGACCTCGTCCAGGGTCATCAGCGGCAGGGTGACGTCGGACCTCGGATGGAAGCACATCACCCGACAGGTGCCCAGTGCCGGCGCGCTCTGCGGCAACACCAAAACCACGTCAGACACACGGGTTCGCCTCCACAGACTCCACAGACCACACAGATCTGTGGGGTCTCCACAGACACAGACTCCACAGACCACACAGGTGGCCGGCGCCAGGCGGGTCGTCTGCCAACAGCGTTCGGCCACTTCACAGTACTGCCGCAGACCGAGGAAACACAGCAAGAATGGTCGCCTACCGCATTACTGTGTGGTTTAGGGGCGCATCGACTGCATAGATCATATAGCTCCGACCGCATTCTGGTTGGTTAGTTATTTGAGTTTTAGGGCACATCGACCAGGTTTAGTCATTTAGCGCCCAGACCGCATTCTGAAACATGGCCGAAATAACATTGTACGTAGACCAGTACTATCTTCGTATACTACCGAGAGCGTTCACATGACGTCACTGTGACGTCACACCGCGGCCGGACGAGCGCACCGAAACCGCGACGGAGCGGCGCACCTGGAACAGCGGGTTGTCCGACTTGGGCACCGGCGGCGCGTCCTCCAGCAGCGCCGGGAAGTCGTTGGTGAACACATAGGTCGACTGGTAGTCGGGGTTCACCTGCAGCAGCAGGCGTCGCGTGAGCGCGGCGTGGACGGCGTCTGGGAGGACAACACAACCGAGACGCGAGCGAGGCCGCCGCCTCCGGCAGTCGGACTGCCACTACACAGCGACTGCCACTATACAGCAACTTCGCTCCGAACGCTGGCAACCAGTGGCACCGCCAGAAGTTTCGTAAGGAGGGACGGAGCGTGATGTGTAAGGAAAATGTAACGAAATATATAGCTTTCAAATTTAAGTTTTGCGTGGTTAAAAGGTGAAACAATTTTGTTTGATCTAATGTATTTTGGATCCTAAGGGGTGGGGGGTTGGTTGCGCCTCTGTTGGCAACAAAACCAATATATCTGGCGCGACATTGTTTTAAATTAAAACATTAGCCCTATCGCGTTGACAGCAGACAATAGTGTTCGCATGCTCCTGACGCTCTCGCCTACATCGAGGCATTTCACCACAGGCGTCTCCGCAGTGTTGGTGGGCGGTGGTGGGTGGACGCGTGCTCCCCACAAACGTTGTTAAATTCAACTTCACGCGTATCGCGCTGAATGGAGCAAATCGACCTAGCAGTACCCCGCCCTCCATACCCACGGCGACGCGCATGCATTTCACAATGACTGGCACACATAACACAACAGCAATCAACGTGCTACTTCGAATCGATTCAGAGCGTACATGCACACACACACCTGTCCATTGGGTCGTGTCGCCCCCGGACAGAGCGGGTTGGCGAGGTTATGTGTGGGCACCTTCTCTTCAGCCGGCTTCTCCACCTGGCCACTCCAGGGTCGCTGGCAGCGATGTGGGCACACCAGCACCCATTCACCCTTCAGCGGGTTGTAGCGGATGTGCTGGTGCTCTGGCGGCCAGGGCAGATGATGTGTGTTAACTGGGGAGATCACGTGATAGTGTAGAAGTGCATCATGAGACTAATCAATAATTCAGGAAGTGTTTGGTGGTAGATTGAGACATTGGATTGTGACAAGATTGGTGAGAACAATAACTAATCCCAGTGTAGTTCCAATTAGAAAGGTCATTGATGAGAAAGTTCAGACTGAAAGCACCTGCTGTTATTCACCTTTCTTGTGCAGTCATAATGCCAAAATATATGCATAATAACATACATAAAATATATACATAATGCATAATCATAAATGCCTCCAGGGATGCATCAAGGCATCCTAGGAGTGCATCACTGCCAGAAGTGTACCAGGTGGCAGGCCTGATGCACCATCAGTGGACATTAATTCAATGCTCCTTCACCTTGAAAACCATATGTTTCTGGCTTCAGAAACATATGGATCTAGCCAAGGAAAAGAAGAAACATGGATCTATCTACAGAAATATTGATCTGAGATTTAGGGTCATATGGAATGTAGCTTATGGATCTATCCATGGAAGCATAGATAGACTATGCTTCCAGGTTCATTCCAGACACTCAACACTCACAAACACATGTATCCAGAACCCTAGATCAACATAGAAGTTCCTTGCTATGCTGTTAGCATTAATGGTGGTGCTAGACAATGTTTGCCAAAATCTGATGACATGGGGGCTGGAAAGTTAGTTTGGAATGATTCTGGTTTGTCTGGTTAGGTTAGGTTAGGTTAAATTATGTTATATTATAATATATTGTATATATTATGCCACATTATGTTGGTCTACATTAGGTTTAGTTAGGTTTATCTATTCACATGTATTTTTTCAATTCTTGATTGATCAAGCAGAAGTCAGCTGACAAACAACATGGCAATGCAACACACAGCATTGGTGCAAGGATAGGTTTGCTGTGTACTGGGTACACTCCAGTTCTTCACAAAATTATTCAGCTTTCTTTTGAGGACAGTCAAGCAAGTTTATAATTTTTAAACAACACTGTGTGGTCCCCAGCAAGGATATTTCTCCAAATTGCTTCAGGAGCTGCCAGTATTTCCTTTTGAAGGAAGTACACGGCCATGAAATTCAAAATTTCCCAATTCAAGCATTGAAACTATAAGCCACAATACAAGTGATGTGGTCAGTCCAATACCATCTAGATACAAACAAATGAGTCACAGCCTGGACCATCCCATTAAGGTATGTAAATGTTTGCAGCACTAGCTCATAAACTAGTTAATATAGTAGCACATTTTGTCTGTACCATATTGCATACCTATGTGATCAATTGCATTGAGCACTATTGATTTCAATGTAATCATTTGGAGAAAAATGAGTGGTTGTTTGGTTGGTTAGTGGTTTTGTGACACATCAACCTTTGAGGCATGTAGTGTCACCAATCTCTCATGCTGAATGGCCATGGCCAAAGAGTAGCAACATGTTAGACTCAAACCCACAACCTTTTGATTGTGAGATGGGCGGCTTACCCCCAGACCACTCTTCTCCTTAGTGGTTGCATCATCTTAATCATGCTTTTTTTAAGTCTGTTAAATCAAGTTTCCTTAATCTACAAATTTACTGACAACTCAACCATGTTTCAAGAATTGATTAAAAAGCAATACATTAGTCTGTACAGAAATCATTTTAATAACTTGCCACCCAGGTAGCTCAGTTGGCTAGAGCACTGGCCTGCACTAATCTACCCTGTCCTGGCAACACAGGGCTGGAACCACTTCACATGCTCTGACTTAGCCCTTGGCTAGGAGGGTTAGTTGGCAGCTGGCCCGATAAGGCCGGGTATGAGCTACCTGGTGGCCATGTTGGTGCATTAATGGCACATTAAACTTTTGGTCAAAATTCTGCATTTGAACTGGAATTTGCAGATCAGGTGGTGGGGCCAAGGTTCACACAAGCTCTGCTTAGCAATAGAACCCTGGTTCATAAACCTACCCCAGCAATAACTCAGATTGTTTTTAAAATTAAAAACAAAACAAAAACATGGATAGAACAATAAATTACTAACCATCAGGATTAAACACAGCCATACTTGCTGCCTGCGACATGTTGGTGATGATTCGCTATGATCAGCATGAGAAGAAAAACTCTATGGATGTTAGAACTGATGAAACATGGTACTTTCAATATGATAACATCGAGTAAAGATTCTCCACTGGATAAAACGGAGTGCAAGTTGTATCCTGCAAATAGCTCAGAGCAGGAAATCTGGACATTTTTCACTAAACTTCGATGAGCATAATCCTGACCACCTCGATAAGATGCTATTCATATCAAGTATAACGTGCAAGCTCATCATCATCGGTTTGAACCTGGGTACTGAGACTAAACATCGGTTTGAACATCGTCTCCGCAGTTCAGTTTTGTAGCACAAGGAAATCAGCTGAAATGATAAACAAAATGGAATTACTTCCAAATTGATAAAATACTCTACACATGTTACAGAAAATATAGTGCTATACCATAAACAATTCCGCAATTTATCTCTAAGATCTATTTTTATCAATGTATTTATTAAGAATATGCAAAGCAGTTAAGAACAAAAGTTCTTAGGCATTCATGTGAATATGTGGGGATTCATTCTGAAAGAACTACCAGTGGTAGAGGAATTTTTTGGTATCCCATGATCAACTGCAAAAATGCACACAAAGCGCGGGATAAGTAAAACGAAGTAATCGCGAGGGGCACTCGATGCCACACTTGGGGATTGGTTCGTGCTCGAGGTGCATGCTGTAGGCATATTGGTGGGTGTGATGTTTGATTGACGTTGGTGATGGATGGCTTCTTGTTTTATACCGTCGCTATTGATTCATACAAAGCTTCTGTTTTGATTTAACCTGTCAGGCCTAGTTTGGAATTTGGCGCGTACCTCAACCTGTGTTAAGGTAAGTAGGTAGGTAGGTACTTAGGGGAAGAGGGGGTGTATCTGAACACCTACGTACATTTGGATGTCTCCCACATCATGTTCAGCACATAAATAAGACAAAGATGGTCGTATTCATAAATGAAGAACCTGTCTACCAATATATGAAGGTCTGATTGCATAGTATACTAATTCTGTTTTGTGTATGGAGCTGGTGAAGTTCGCAGGCACAATTGTAGACTTTCAAGAGCTGAATGCTTAAGGAAACCATAAGGAAGTGACTTTCAATATTTGTTTGCAATTGCACCAACATTTTTTAGTGCCTACTAATAGCTTGTACCACAACAGCTACAGTGAGTTTATCCTGCACATTTTCATGTTCACAATATGGCACACCACTACAAGATAATTTTCTGTTTTTAAGTTTGTTTGTTTATTAGGGCTTAAGGATGCCTGAACTGCCTGTTTTGAAGTTGCTCATTGCAAGTGGTTAGAGAATTTTCATTGAAAGTAACTGTTTGAATATGGATAGCCTGTTCTTTTGTGTGTCCAGTAAACACAGTACAATTACTGGTTGAGCCATACAGAAGCAGCAGTAAAGCTCTTTGTTTCATGCTGCCTTAAGTGTTCAGAACCCCCCCCCCTCTTCCTGAGGGGCTACCCATATCAGCAGAGAGCCTGTTCCATTGACCAACCATACTTTGACTGCAAACATGTTGTTTAACTCTCCTATATGTTGGCTTGTCTAATCAAGTAGTTGGGCCCTATGTAATACCTGAAATAAAACAGCATTATTCACATTGATCTTATATAGCCCTTAGCAATGTTATGCATGTCAAGCATATCACCCAGTACTCTCATTTACCCAGTACTTGAGTGAGTACATATATAATGTTACAAGCCTCCTCTGTATTCCAAGTTATCTTGTCCACAGATGAGTAGTGCATCTATATATGCATCTATTGTCTGGTGCATCTGCATCTATGCATCTATCTATATCTTTTTCTATGTAAGGGCTCCATGCCTGTGCAGAATATTCCAAGTGTGGTTGCACATAGGCTAAGTACTGCTTTTCATGACTTCCTTGTGCATATGTCTCACACTCCTCTTAGTGATTCTCAGAAATTAATAACAAATATTAACTTGTGTTATATTAATCATTTTTGTATTGGAGATTTCTACTGGACTAGTTCATTTCATTTTTTGTCAACAAATATTGGCAAGCAAAACTTGGTATGTAATTACTCAAACTATATTTTGTGCAAGGTGTTAAAATTGATAGGTATGCCTACCTATATACATGTAGGAAGGCTCTCGTCTATTTTTTGCTCAAACATTTTTTATCATGCTTTCTGACATGACTTGAGTGAATTTGATCTTCATTTCTTTGGAAAATGACAACTTATCAATATATCAGCAAGTCAAGTTTAAGTACTTACATCTCAATAATTAGTCACTTCACTAAGAAAGAGCATGAAATGTATTACTTCATCTTGTTTCCTTCTTTTTCCAGCACTCTGGAATACTTCAGATACTGATGAGCTTTTCCCTCTTCCCTTTCAGTGACCAGTGGACCAACAAGTACTTAAGTCATGGCAGCAGCCACAGTGGATAGGGCTTCCATCTGTAGCAATAGCCTGGACGGTTCAGTTGGACTGCCACACCATCCTGCTCTCCCTGCACCTCTGGATTTGGCAGCGCTGTCTCCTGAATCACCAGTGGCAGGGTCCCGGACGCCTGAGTTGCCGTCGCCCAGGTCACCAGTACGTGTGACCGACCCAGAGCGTCGTCTCTCCGGCGGCTGCTCGCCCGCAGGCCCGCCGCCCGCCTGCGTCCTCAGCGGCTCCGACAGCAGCTCCGAGCACGACGCGCCCGGTCCTGCGGCGGTCCGGCCGCGGGCGCGTGCCATCCGCCTGGCCGTCGACAGCGACGACGACGACGACGACGAAGCCGCGGGGAGAGTCGCGTCGGCCGACGCGCGGCCGACGCTATCCGTCTCCGACGGCGATGGTCCGGCCCGAGGCGGTGCCACGTCGGCTGCTGGCGGCTCACGGCTCCCCGACGACGACGCTGAGGAGCTCCAGAGGAAGAGGAAGCAGGAGAACCTGATGAAGCTGCTGGCGCTCGGCGACAGCTCGTCGGACGAGGACGAGGCGACCGCCGCGACGGTGGGTGGGAGGGATGCTGCACGCTGCTTGCTTTTCCTCTTTTTAGTGAGGTTGTGTGACTTTAAAAGATGATGAGTACTGACCATCATGCAAGGCCACTGCCTGGTAATTTCAACTTTGTCAGGTCTTGTGCATCTTGTCCTGTGAAGTAAGGCATCTTATGTGTTATCTGTAGCTTTGGATAGAGTTCATATTGCTCAACAGTTACTAAGCAGATCAGTCTAAGTTGTTTTTAAATATTCGGACAACTTGAAGCATCTGAATGTATAGCCCGAAAGATGAGACCTCTGGCTTATGCAGATTGGAGTTACGTTTGTGCACACATGCTGAGCTTTTTGAAGGTCCTCAAGCCTGAAGCAAATTGTATCTTGCAGTCAGCAAAGCATGGAGATGAACAAGATGGTGCTTTTATGGAAGTGGGTGATGATGCTCCTGCAGCATCCTGTGGGAAGAAGTCGAGACAGAAGAAGCCCAGCCAAAACAAAGCTAAGGTAACTGCCACCTAGATGATTAAACCCATGTTATGTCTGTTTCACCATCTGATATGGTACCATAAATAGATAACTATAGTTTCTAGAGAACTGCCCATTGTCCTTACCTACATGACCTCATGTGGTGATTGGTGGCCCATTGATTTCATATGATGCACTCTGATCTTGCTTCAAATCTTTGCTACACACTAATTGACTTCCTCCTTGGATCCTGTCTGATTCCCATCAGCCTGTGTGTACCTCTTCTGACGTGGTGTACTTTTGCTAAAGTGGAAAAGAAGCTATCTTTTCAGTTGAGTATCAGTTGACAGGTCCTTGGCTTGACTCATGAAGATGTAGATAAGCTGCAATTGTATGTCCACAATTATGTAGACTATAATAGAACATTCATGTCATTACACAGACCTAAGATCAGAATGATAATGAAAAATTATCAGACAAATGAGGGAAACAATTCACTTCTGTATTCCAGTCATGCATCTTTGTCATGTATTGGTATGAACCTACCAGAATTCAGGTAAGAAATACCAAATCGACTTACTATCGTTTTCACTTCAGTCTGCTTTCACGTAAATTTATCAGTTTGAACTAACTGTCTATCTGTCTTTTGCACTCAGTTGCCTGCTATTGACCTCTGTCGACCTCGGCTGACCCCAGCTAATGGCTGCCGGCAGGAGGCCGCGGAGCAGATGCGGCAGATTCGAAGCGCCTCTCAGCGGATGACACGGGACTCGCGGCTGAACCTGCCGTACGCCCGGCCGCGCCAGCACACCCTGCGCGAGTTCCTGGCCAGACGACTGCGCGTCAATAATCCGTCTTACGGTCTGCGCGTCAAGGAGGCCGACGCAGAGACCATTGCGTGAGGCGAATCTTGTCCAGTGACCGCTGGTAGGGCATGCTGTGCTTGAAGCTGGAGTTTTGCAGAAGTGTGCTCCTACCTTGGGTAATTTGAGCCAGATAGGATGCTGTTTTGGCGAGGGCTGGGTTCTGGATTGGAATTGTGAAGTTAGATGCGCCAAATAGCTGCAAATATATCATGGTGTCATGTACTTTTGAGTAGACGGTTATTTCTGATCTACCCAAAAGCCCTCGGAAAGAGTATGCATGGTTACTGCTAGTGAAGTCATAGATTTAAACAGTTAACATAGGTTGGGATGATAGCATTCACCAGTTATTTTGTCAGCAGGGAGGCAATGTCTTTTTTTCGAAATCTACAATTACTGTCGGATGCTATATTGTTTTTAGGAAAACATTTCCTTGTCTTCTTAGCGCCGGCGTGCGCTTTGCATCTTTCCAATAGATTATAAATGTATGCTGGAGCTCAGCACTACAACTTCTCCAACACTCGCTGTGTGGCGCTGCCAACAGCCGGCGCCTGCAGGAGAAGAAGAAAGAGATCGACGAGTTCTACCGGCCGGCGTCCGAGGACGAGGACGGGTCCGGCTCTGATCCGGAGTCGGCCCCGGAGTCGGCGAGTGGCGCTGTGCCGCCGCCGCCAGACACCGTGTCGCCGCCGAAGACGGTGGACCACGAGCCGGAGGATGAGGCGGTCGTGTCGCAGTCGTCGCAGAAGGTGCAGGAGTGGCTGGAGAGCGTGCGGCAGGAGGCGGCCGACGTCTCCGACCCGCCCATGTCTGATGCGACTCCCGCCGCGATCGATCCGTCCGCGGCCGGTCCGTCTATTGCGGGGCTGTCCGACCAGCCGACCTGCCCGGGAGCCGGGCCGGCGGCGGCTCCGACCCACGCCCTGCTACACAGCCCGCAGACGAGGTCGGTGTCGTTCGACACGGAGGTGACCAGCGTAGCCCCCGGCGACAGCGCGTCCAACGTTAACGTGTGCGGCGCTTGTGCCGCTTGTGCCGCCGCCGCAGCCGCTCTCGCCTCTTCCAAGCCCGACACTGCTGCTGCTGCCCCTGCCGCGTCCGTCCCTGCCGCCGCGGCTCCCGACACCGTTCCCGTTACCGCCGCTCCCGCCACCGCCGCTCCCGCCACCACCTCCGCCGGCGCCACCCCCGCCACCGCCGCTCCCGCCACCGCCACCACCCCCGCCACCGCCGCTCCCGCCACCGCCGCTCCCGCCACCGCCGCTCCCGCCACCACCGCTCCCGCCACCACTCCGCCGGCGCTCCGCCACCGCCGCTCCCGCCACCGCCGCTCCCGCCACCGCCACTCCCGCCACCGCCGCTCCCGCCACCACCGCTCCCGCCACCACGTCCCCCGGCGCCACTCCCGCCACCACCGCTCCCGCCACCGCCGCTCCCGCCACCACGTCCCCCGGCGCCACTCCCGCCACATCGGCCGGCGCGCCGCGGCGCACCCCGCTGGCGGCGCTAGTGTCGGCGGCGGTGCTGCGCATCACACCGCGGCTGGAGCGGCGCGGCGCCGACACGGTCTCGCTGGACAGCGACAGCGACGTCGACCGCACCGAGCCCACCGACCTGGACAAGTTTGTCGAGCGCTACGTGCGCCACTCGGCCGCCCGACCGCGCAAGCCGGCCGAGAAGAGGACGGTCAACATCAGGTGGGTGCGGTGGCACGGGGACTGTCCTGAGGTGTGTGGGAGGGGGGGGGGGGGGGTAAGAGTCATTTAAAGTCGATCCCGACATTGAGCCCATACAGTCAACGTTGACCTAGCTCGGAGGTGATGGCCGCCGCCGCCCCAGCGCTCCCGGTTCCTACCCCCATGGATGGGTGCTTTGGTTGTTGGTGGGCTGTGCGGCGTCGACCGCTGTATATGTATGCTGAGGTCTCTGGGCGGAAAAGCCTATGGCTGTTATATATATTGAGCCTGACGCTTGCATCGTCCGTTTTTGCAGTTTCGTTGGCTTGCTGTCTATTTCTGCTGATTTGCATGCTGGTGTTGTTCAGTGTATTGCATTGTTTGTGTTTTGTGATATTTTTACTTTGTGTTGGTAGGACGTGCAATACATCATCTAGGTTTCCGAAAATCACACTGGAAATAATTAGGTTGAAACTGTCTAACGGCTAAATTTAGACATCATATGCTCGAAAATCGGCCTTTCACCCAACAACTGTAAGCATTGCAAGGTGTGACAATTAAATTAGACATGTCCATCATATAAATACAAAAAAGACGAAGAATAACGTGACCCTACATCAGGGTTAAAATAATGGTTTTTCGTTAGGTGTGAGATGTCGAAACGAGCACAGTAGGATGTCGAAATTTGTCATGGGATTAGTGTCATTTAAAATGATTTTGATGCCTCAGACTCAAATTCGAGCTGTTGGTGTAGGTTCCAAGGAGCAGGGTGTCGATACTTCTTGGGGAAGGATGTCGATTGAGTGTTCAGAAAGTGGTATATTCCACCCTATTTCACGAATAATTTATCACTGCCTTACATGCAGATGAATCTGTTCCCAATTATCCATGTCGTTTGGCGGTTAGCTGGTTAAGAATATCTGAACAGTGCTATGCCTTGAATCCATACTAACGTCTTGGTACGGCGGTGCCCCATTTTATCCTTCGGTTTCGCTCACTTGATTTGACCAGTGCTACTTCCTTCGCCTCATCTGCGCCGGCGACATTGGAGATAGCACGAAAATATCGCCGGCTAGAGATGAACATTTATGTGTAGTTTGCATGTTCAACTGAAACATATCTAACATCTGCGGATCGTTCGTCTACATGGAGAGTGTTGGTGGACGAACGAACTCGCTGTTTAAGGACAGCGCCAGAAGCATAATTTCGCAGAACTTCCCCTTCTCTCCTTATCCCTGGATATCGCGGTTCATATCGTCTAGCTTACCTTTGTGTCGGACGGTTCTGATAGTCAGTTTCCTAGCTGGGTTGCATGAGTCGCTGTAGCGTTAAATGTCAGGTCGTCGGCTGACGTAGCCACGATCCGCCTAATGCCCTACAACATTCTTCTAACACCCAAACCCAGTGGCGCTCATGTCGACGCCTGCAGGTGCAGCGCATTGCTGACACTCCAGCTGGACTCCAACCTGACAATAGCTCCCAGGTCTGTCCGGTCGCCTTCTGAGCGATGATCTTTATCCTATGACCACCTAGCTGATTCCCAGGGGCTCCATCTCGACCATCCCTGACTTTCGACGCCCTCTGTCCACCCGCACCTGCCAGGTACGGGTTACCTGTTGGCGACCCTGGAGCCAAGTAGTCTAGGGGTAAGTCTCCCGTCTCATAATCGAAAGATTGTGGGTCGAGTCTCGCCTGTGGCTACTCTTCGCCCGCGACCAATCGGCGTGAGAGATTGGCGACGCTACATGACCCAACGGTCGACGTGTCGTAAAACCAATAACCAACGCTTGGCGACCCTTACTCGTTGGCTACCATTGTCCACTGCATCTACCCCTGGCTGATAGATCTACCGTTACCCACTGGTTTTGTCAAACCCGATAGTCCTATTCCTACGCTGTTGCTCTGCCCTTGCCCCACCATCCCTCAGAGGGATTCGACGGTGGCTGGGTGTCTGGTGATAATCTCGGCCCCACCCGGACGAGTGTGCAGGAAGTTTTGATCGCTGAGCGGCGACTGGTTACTTGCTTATCCCTAATTATTAAAACCCTGATTTCTAACTTGTGATTATGACAGGTGTGTGTATGCTGCTTTTGCCACTTGGCAGTGCTGTTGCCAGAAGCCATACACGCTTTTAAGGACGAAATCTCATTCATTTCATGTAGCAAAAAAGGCAAAAATGCACCTAATGATGTCAAAAAGAAAAGGTGTTGTCAAAAGTAATTGTCATTAAGTTTGGGTCTATTCCAATTTCAGAGTTTTGGGACATGTCGACAAGGACCATACTAGCACGTTCGTGTTGGAACAAATCGATGCATTCCTGATTCTTATCTACCTCTGATTTCGCAAACATATGTCTCTCACCCTGATTCCTCGCCTTGCATCATATTAACCCGTCGCCAACGTCTGTATATCCTAATTTGATACACCACAGCTCTTCCTCTACTCCTGATTAACATACGCCCGAGCTTGTCCCACCTCAGACGAGGTGCCACATTGGATCCTCACTTTTTACTGACTGAACTCCTCACTGTTTCGGCAAGCCCGAACCAAGCCGCATCGCCGATTCGTCTGCAGTCAATCGCTCCATCTCTGATCCACCCTTCCATACTAACGTGACTCGTCTCTGTGCGTCCAGTCTAGTTCGGGTGGAGTCTGACTCCTGTTCCTGACTCCTGTTCCTGACTCTTGTTCCTGACTCTTGTTCCCGACTCTTGTTCCTGACTCCTGTTCCTGACACATGTTCCTGACTCTTGTTCCTGACTCCTGTTCCTGACTCCTGTTCCTGACTCCTGTTCCTGACTCCTGTTCCTGACTCCTGTTCCTGACTCCTGTTCCTGACTCCTGTTCCTGACTCCTGTTCCTGACTCCTGTTCCTGACTCATGTTCCTGACTCATGTTCCTGACTCATGTTCCTGACTCCTGTTCCTGACTCCTGCTCCTGACGCATGTTCCTGACTCATGTTCCTGACTCATGTTTCTGACTCATGTTCCTGACGCATGTTCCTGACTCCTGCTCCTGACGCCTGCTCCTGACTCCTGTTCCTGACTCCTGTTCCTGACTCCTGTTCCTGACTCTGTTCCTGACCTGTTTGTTCCTGACGCCTGTTCCTGACTCATGTTCCTGACTCATGTTCCTGACTCCTGCTCCTGACTCCTGTTCCTGACTCCTGCTCCTGACTCCTGCTCCTGACTACCCCATCTCTGATCCACCCCTCCATACTAACGTGACTCGTCTCTGTGCGGCCAGTCTGGTGCGGATGGAGTCGGACGAGGCGGGCGGTCAGCGGCTGGTGGCCGACTCGGTGCCGGTGACGGTGACCTCGGGTCGCGACCCGGGCCCCGACGACGGGCCGCCGGGCGCGCAGCGGCGGCACCTGCAGGCGGCGCTGCTGCGCAACATTCGCCGCCAGCGCGAGGAGGCGCGACTGCGCCGCGAGCGGCAGTACAAGATGTACAACAGCGAGGAGGTGGACGACGCGTACCTCGGTGGGTGGCCGTCCGTCCCCTGCCGCCGGTGGTGGACGTGGGGCTGGGATGGCCGAGTGGCTAAGGTGTTGAACTATGGGGACCATAGGTCCCGGGTTCGACATTAGCGCCGCTCGAGACATTTCCCAATCTCTCGGCGCACCGGCGAAACGGTGTGGGCGGCGCCATTCGTGATCGTGCATTAAAGTGCGTCAAGAAGGTTAAGGTTCAGGTTTAAGGTGAAGGAGCAGGTTAAGCTTTAGGAGTCCTGTGTTTCTATGCCATTATTGCACACTGGCAAGCTTTTTCTGTTAGCTTGAGGAAATCCGACGAAGTGCCGCATTGTATCCGTTGTTCCTTAACACGCGCCCTGGAGGGCCTCGGAAAATTACGCGCACTGGAGGGGGCGAATTCCACCCCCTAAGATCTCGGCTCGTACTGAGGCTAGAGCAACGAAATTCGCAGGGTGGATGGGCACGATAGTGAACTATATTGTGTGCAAATTTCATGACCTTAGGTCAATATCTTTAAGGTCAAATGAGGTTAAAATAACAAAATCTTCTGGTTTTGCGTGGATTGGCTTGTCAATGTTATGGATCACTGTGCTTGTGTTTAAATGCTCAAAAATTGGCATTAATGATGTTCTGGACATTGCTAATGATGCAATACAGATGCAAGATCCGCCATTTGACCTCAGGTCACCTATATAGGAGCACTTTAACAGGTGATTACCTGCTCCAGTTACCGGAACCGGGCTGCCCACCCGACTGCTCCGTTGGTCGGTTCGACACAATCGGCTTCGCAAAGAAAGGAGTGAAATACATAAATATAGTATGGAAACACTTATGCACACATTGACAAACAGTATGTTTCGGGATGTGTAGGGAGTAACATGTAAAGTGACATCAATCGCATGACGGTCATTTGAATTTTTGACAACATTCCAGTTGACCAAGTTTGGTTCTATTAGCCTGTCATGAACTTGACCTGACTTGACCTCGGTGACCTGACATGACTTTTAGGTTATATAGCATAACAAAATGCATCAAACAAGTCGCTAGTGTTGTCAAGAACAGTTCCCTTTTGCCAATATACGGGAAGCGTATCAGCGCCCATTTTTGTGGTCTAGCGCTACGAATTGTTTTTACTTTAACGGCCACTACCTTCAAATGTTCTCGGACGATTTTCTTTTTTTTTACTTTAAGCAACGTGCCGGTCATTTATAAGCAGGTACACAAACAATGGCATATATGTCCCGGTAAAAGCTGGAGTTATCTACGAAAAACCGGAGGGGTGGCAGATTTCGTCCCCCCCCCCCCTCCATAGCGCATGTTAAGTGGCGCTTCGGACCATTTTCGAGCTTTTTTATTGACAGGTTCGAACTTTTAAGCTCTTTTGAAGTATACTTTTCTGTTTGTTGCATATGTTTGGTATTAATGTTGTTATTAAATATAACAAATAAAAAGGTCTGGTGTGTGTATATATATATATATATATATATGTATATGTATATGCGTGTGTATGTATTTATATATATATATATATATATATATATATATATATATATATATATATATATATATATATATATATATATTTAGGTGCATATATGTTATTAAATGTTGATTAATAGTGCTGATGAATTGGGAGTTAATCTAAAATAGCCCGTTACTACGTACAAGGTATCTAGCGCATTAATGTATGCTCATGTCATCTTGATCAAATTGGCGCTGAATAGCCACGCAGTCGACTCGCCCGTAAACCCAAATAGTCAGCCGTCTCGTCCAACAAACAACACCAGCACACGCTGCACTGCCGACAGACGACCTGCCCGACGAGGAGGCGGAGCCTAGTGACGTCAGCAGCTCGTCTGGCGAGTCAGAGCCCGAGGAGGAGCCGCCGCTGACGGACACGGTGCGGAGTCGTAACCCGCTGGTGGACGACGAAGCCGAGGAGGACGAGGACGAGGACGACCGAGCGGCGGGCGAGGACGAGCAAGAGGGTGACAAGCTGAGGCTCGTCCTGGAGGACGATGACGGTACGGTTGAGTGTGATGGAAACGCTGGCAAAGGCATGTGTTGGGAAGTGTGCGCGAGTAGTCTACGGGTAAGATGCCTGTTTCCTCATAGAAACTTCGCTGCTTCGAGTCCCGTCTACGTGGCTGGGATGGCCGAGTGGTTAAGGTGTTGGGCTCTGGGTACCAAAGGTCCCGGGTTCGACATACGCACCGCTCGAGATATTTCCCAATCCCGCGGCCCACCGGCGAAAATGTGGGCGGCGCCATTAGCCGTGAATGTGCATAAAGTTCGTCGTGAACCAACCAATAAATAAACGAGTCCCACCTGCCGCCACTCGTCGCCTGCAACCAATCGGTGTGAGAGATTGGCGACGCTGTGTGACAGCGGTCGACCCGTCGTGAAGTAAACAGCTGCCTCCGCCAGATGTCAGGATGCGCCGTGTGATAACGTGCGCTGACGCAGCAGAATGCTGTCGATATTGTACTCGTGGTAGCGTCGGACGCTACTGGGCGCTCACCTTCGCTGAGTGAGTACGACATCGTAATTTGAACAGGAGATCGCCCGTGTGTCCGTATGACCTTGTGAGAGCGCAGGTGATGGCCCGCCTGACATGTGACCTCGTGTGACCTCAGACGATGACGCGACTGAGGCGATCCCGCCGCGGCTGGGCAGCGTCACCTCAGCGTCTGAGCTGTTCTCCACCCAGCCGGACCCCGGCGCCGCCCGTGAGTGTCCACTAGTCTGCAGTCTGCACCCCATACGCAAACTCATTGGCGGCTGTTTGATCTCGTCCTTTCTGTTCAACAGTAATAGGCAGCAGTTCGTTCGTTTCGACAGTAATAGCCAACAGTTATTGTACAGTTCGCGTTGTTTGGCGCAGATGCTTCTTTTACCAGCGAGTCGTGTGCCCTGTGTTCGGTATTGACGATGCCGTCGTCTTCGCGTAACCTCGATGGTGGCGTCCTAGCGTGACTTCAACTCACTACCAAATTTGTAGTGCGGGTTCGGCTCGCATAAATACACAGTCGCAGTGAAACAACGCGTGGCCAACGTGACAATGTTCGGTCGGCATGGTGCGTTTGTAGGCAGCCGTTGCTTCCCAGCTCCATCAAAACAAAGCGACCAGCAGCAACAGCAGTGTGATGCGTTGCACCGCGACTGTGCCAGCCTGCGCTGAGCACCGACTGGTCGGTTTGCAGCCGACGCCGCCAGCGACTGCTCGCGTGACTCGGACCAGACCAGCTCACTGGTGACGGCCCACCAGCCGGACGGCGGCTTCCGGTTCGGTGGCCGTCAGTCGGCGCCCGACGACGACGACGACGACGGCGAGGGCGAGGTCAATATGGCGTCGGCCAGCACTCAGCCGGTGGGTGGTGGTTCGAGCACGCGCTGCAGAGTGCACAGCACGTGATGGTGGTCTGGCGTCGTGCTGTCCATCAGGACGTAGATGGAGCTTCCCAGTTCTCTGGAGGGCTCTAACCCCCTCCCTCCCCCGTCATGTTGGCGTCAGTCCTAAGCAACCCGGTATTCGATCTGGGACCATACTGGCGGATCCCTCCAGTGTCCAATGCACCTGGCCGAGCCTCTCTCCCGTCAGCTGCTGACCCCGTGTCTGTCGGTGGGTGGAGACCTGACCGACCCCTCTCCCGTCAGCTGCCGACCCCATGTCTGCCGGTGGAGGACACCCAGGACCTGCTTGCCGACCCTTTCTCCCTTTAGGTGCTGACCCGGTGTCTGTCGGTGGGTGGGGACCTGACCGACCCCTCTCCCGTCAGCTGCTGACCCCGTGTCTGCCGGTGGAGGACACCCAGGACCTGCTGGCCGACCCTCTCTCCCGTCAGCTGCTGACCCCGTGTCTGTCGGTGGGTGGAGACCTGACCGACCCCTCTCCCGTCAGCTGCTGACCCCGTGTCTGCCGGTGGAGGACACCCAGGACCTGCTGGCCGACCCTCTCTCCCGTCTGCTACTTTTAGAACGTGCTGACCCCGTGTCTGTCGGTGGGTGGAGACCTGACCGACCCCTCTCCCGTCAGCTGCTGACCCCGTGTCTGCCGGTGGAGGACACCCAGGACCTGCTGGCCGCCCCGTCGGCTCGCTCGCTGGCCGACCTCTCCCAGCTGGGCCGACTGCCGCCCATCCCCGAGCCGGCGGCCGCCGTCGGCCGGCCGCCGCGCTCGGCCATCGGCGCCCTGCTCGACCCGCACACGGACGAGACTTTCGACGACCTGGCCAGCCTCTGCTCGGGCCAGTTCGACGGTGGGTGTCGGCCGCGCGTGGGCCACCACCGGTGGCGGTGGCGGTGGTCGTGACTTACCCGACGCACTCAGCAGCTGAGGCCGTATGCCGTCGCCCGTCTCTCACCCTGACAGGAAGGCCGGGCATCGCGTGGAATCGAACCCTGTACCTACGGCGTGCCAAATGCTCAGCTTAACCACTCACGGACGGCGTGGCCTCAGATTCGCTGCCGGTTGCTATGGAAACTGTTGCTGTGTGATGCATGCTATTGGTGAGATGTATGCTGTTTGGCGCCCGAGTCCATTGCTAACGCCGGGCTTGATGTTTTGGGTGTGTGTGTTTCCATGCCCAGCCACCTTCTAGAGGACCAGAGTTGTGTTGATTTGTTGTGGGATACACTGAATCAGCTGGCATGTCTAGATATCTTGTCATCTTGTGCCCTCTTTGTACCCTGTATCCATGGGTCCGGCTGAATAGTATGTATTGTATAACGATAAGTCTGCTGTCATTATATACAGTTATAGCTATATTATAGTTGTAAGCTTTTCGATTAATTTGTATGATCAATAAGGTGTGTTTAACATTGTATCCAGCAAGGGGGCAACTATGGTGGATTAGGTGTTCCAAAGCGCAAATATTGATATCCTGCTTGGCAATGGGAGCATCAGTATTTTGGTTTTAACAATGCAAATGATTTTATTAATTATTAATGTTTGTTGATGCACCGACAGCAAGGTGTTACGTCGCCCATCATTGTACTCAGGCAAGGCACTTAGTTTATCGAACGCCTGATAGAAGCGTGGCTGTTGCTGCGGAGCTCCAACTGTATCGGGGTCGCCGGTCTGCACCGGCGCCACCTCTGCCACTGGTTGGCGATGGCGTGCCTTGGCCGCGGCGGCAATGTGGTCCGAAGCGCCTCTCACCTTGTGGCGCCTCTCACCTTCTCACCTCTCACCACAGCTCCCACTGGAGGCGTAAATACGGGCTCGATGGCCCTGGCTGACACCCAGCTGACCTGTGACCAGCTCTCTGCGCCGCCGCCCTCAGGCACAGGTCGGTACTTCAGGTCCTGTCGCCTGCATCCCCTTGTCTCGCAGCACGAGTGTGTACGTGTGACCCCATTCGTCGGAGCATACCGGCATTCAGGGTTGGCAACATGCTGGCGACGACCAGCTTCTCCCATGTCAGTGATATTAAGCGGTAAAAAACCTTTGTCGCCAAAAAACGGTTAACCCCGCAGCGGCCCACGACAGGGTTATGCCTCTTGGATTCGAGTAACCTCCGGGCCCAGAATCACTAGCCTGCCACGGTCTCCTGCACAAGATGAATGCGCCTGGACAGCGCATGTTTTGCCAGGTCGCCGGTGTCGGCCAGTTTTTGCTAGTGTCTCGCCAGCCCTGCACAGTAGTCGGCAGATGACGTGCCGTCTCACTTTAGTGGCAGCTATGCGGGACGTGCCCCCTGCCAGTATCGTGTGCAGGACCACTGGCCTCACATAGTGTACTGCCTCACTTTAGTGGTGGCGGCACACTCCATCGCCCCGTCACCTGCCACCTCGCCACCCTACCTCCCCACCACCCCGTCACCCCACCACCCCGTCACCACCCCACCACCCCGCCACCCCACCACCCCGTCACCCCACCACCCCGTCACCCCGCCACCCCACCACCCCGTCACCCCACCACCCCGTCACCCCACCACCCCATCACCCCGTCACCCCACCACCCCGTCACCCACATCACCCACCACCCCGCCACCCCATCACCCCGTCACCCCGCCACCCCACCACCCCGTCACCCCACCACCCCGTCACCCCCACCACCCCGTCACCCCACCCCCCACCACCCCGTCACCCCATCACCCCGTCACCCGCCACCTCGCCACCCTACCTCCCCACCACCCCGTCACCCACCACCCCACCACCTGTCACCACATCACCCCCACCACCCCACCACCCCATCACCCCACCCCGTCACCCGTCACCCCGTCACCCCACCACCCTGTCACCCCTGCCACCCCACCACCCCGTCCCACCACCCCGTCACCCCACCACCCCGTCACCCCACCACCCTGTCACCCGTCACCACCCCATCACCCACCACCCCGCCACTCCATCACCCCGTCACCCCACCACCCCGTCACCCCACCACCCCGTCACCCCGTCACCCCACCACCCCGTCACCCCATCACCCCACCACCCCGTCACCCACCCCCACCACCCCGTCACCTCGCCACCCCACCACCCCGTCACCCCACCACCCCCACCACCCCGTCACCCCACCACCCCTCACCCCACCACCCCACCACCCCACCACCCCGCCACCCCATCACCCCGTCACCCCACCACCCCGTCACCCCGTCACCCCGTCACCCCACCACCCCGTCACCCCGTCACCCCACCACCCCACCACCCCGTCACCCCACCACCCCGCACCCCCGTCACCCCACCACCCCGTCACCCCGTCACCCACCACCCCACCACCCCATCACCCCGTCACCCCCACCACCCCGTCACCCCGTCACCCCACCACCCCGTCACCCCACCACCCTGTCACCCCACCACCCACTCACCCCGTCACCCCACCACCCCGTCACCCCGTCACCTGCCACCTCGCCACCCTACCTCCCCACCACCCCGTCACCCCACCACCCTGTCACCACATCACCCACCACCCCGCCTCCGTCACCCCACCACCCCGTCACCCCACCACCCCGTCACCCCACCACCCCGTCACCCCGTCACCCCACCACCCCGTCACCCCACCACCCCGTCACCCCACCACCCCGTCACCCCACCACCCCTGTCACCCCACCACCCCGTCACCCACCACCCCGTCACCCCACCACCCCGTCACCCCACCACCCCGTCACCCCACCCCCCACCACCCCATCACCCCGTCACCCCACCACCCCGTCACCCCACCACCCCGTCACCCCACCACCCCGTCACCCCACCACCCCGTCACCCCACCACCCCGTCACCCCACCACCCCGTCACCCCACCACCCCGTCACCCCACCACCCTGTCACCACATCACCCACCACCCCGCCACTCCATCACCCTATCACCCGGTCACCCGTCACCCCGTCATCCCACCACTCCGTCACCCCACCACCCCACCACCAAGTCACCCCGTCACTCCCCACCCCCCCCCATCACCCCTAGTCACCCGGTCACCCGTCACCCCGTCATCCCACCACCCCGTCACCCCACCACCCTGTCACCCCACCACCCCGTCGCCCCGTCACCCCACCACCCCGTCACCCCACTACCCCGTCACCCCACTACACCTTCACCCCACCACCCTGTCACCCCACCACCCCACCACCCCGTCACCCCTCCACCCCTCCACCCGGTCACCCAGTCACCCCACCACCCCGTCACCCCGTAACCCCACCACCCCGTCACCCCTCCACCCCTCCACCCGGTCACCCAGTCACCCCACCACCCCGTCACCCCGTAACCCCACCACCCCGTCACCTCACCAACCCCGTCACCCCACCACCCCCCATCACCCCGTCATGCCATCACCCGGTGCCGACCATCGCCAGGCGGGTTCTCGTGGTCGGCGACGGCGTCGACACAGGCGGCGACGAGCCGACACCGGACGGGCCGGCCCGTCTCGGCGCCGTCCACCGTCGACATGTTCGAGGACGGCAACGCCAACATGCCGATCGACCTGGTGGTCGTCACCTCCGACGACGACGACCAGCCGCCGGCCAGCCGCAGTCGTCGGCGCCGACGCCGGCTCGTCTTCTCGGGTGAGGCGGGCGCGCTGTCGGTCGGTCGGTTGGGCAGGACGGCCCGGGGCGGTGGCGGGTGCGGCCCGGATGTGGGCTGGCAAACGCAGACGGTGGAGGTGTGGTACCTGGTCGGGTCATAGTTAACGGGTTGGGTAGGCTTAAAGACGTGATATGGCCTTGTGGGCAGCCCAAGCGCTGCAGGTTCAACGTTCACAAGAGGAGCTTCCGCCAACTATAGCTATCTTTGCACCAACAGCCATTCCCAACTAAAAACGTTAGAGCGTAATGAACTACCGAGCAGGATGAGCGTGTTTGAGCACGGGCCAAGCCAGTGATGGGTTCGATGAGGTGCTGCAGTGGGCGTTGACACGGCGAGTAACAGTGCTGGTGAGAGTGACGGAGCAGTGAGATGCCGTTGGCCGAGTCTCCGAGTGTTGTTCTCGACTGATGACAGATGATGAGGACAGCGACGGCGAGGGAAAGGGCAGAGAGGACGATGGCTTGTCGGCCGGTGAGGACACTGAGGACGAGGACGGCTCGGCCGTCGGGCCGTGTTGAGGACTCCAACCTGCCAACGAACTTCACCGGCTTTTTGGACACCGAGAGAAGGAAAAAGTGAGCCGTCGAGATGCTTGGGATAATATATCAGCCGACTTGAAAACTGAAGAGAGAAAATTACGTCCGAACTTTCGCGGGCATCAGTGGAATCGCTGCATTATTACGTTGCATACACACATACACATACGCACATGTATGTACATGTATATAGATAAATGCCTACACACATACACATATGTGTATATATATGCATGTGTGTGTGGTGTGTGTTTGTGTGTATGTCATCGTGGTATATTGGTGTGATTTTGATAGGTCATGTTGCAATAGTCCTTTCCATGTTGACAATTTATCTGAAATTATTCAAAATTACGTGTTGACGCACTCTCACGGAACGTCCTAGAACACGAAATACAATACGCTTGTTGGCGGTGCTGTACGCATTTCGCCGTTCTGCAGGAGGTTGAACCCAGGGTTGGGAAAATGTACCGTTTCTGGATTTTCGGCACCCAGAATATTATCTTCCAGATAATTATCTACTCCTTTCAACAAGTTTGAAGATGAATATCCCCTCCGTATTTGATTACCGAAAATGTTCCTCTCCGCCTCCAGGAGTACAAAGTATAAATCCTACCACGACTGTTCCTGAAGTGTGCTTGGTCTGTTCCTCTGACGACGCCGCGCTGCCTCGCCAGACTCCGCTCCGAGTTTTTCGACGGCGAAGCTGAGCTGTCCGGGTCGGACGAGCCGTCCGAAGACGAGGCAGACGGCGACGAGCTCGACCAGATGGACGAGGAGGAGGCCGACAAGGAGTACATCGACGAGCGCAAGCTGCGCGAGCAGGTAGGACGAGCTGGCGGTCCGTCTGCGGTCGGCGCGGCCTTAGGCGGTCCAGTTTGGCCATGGCTTTGAAACTATGTCCATCTGAAACTACGGTTCGGAGAGTGTGCTCACTGTAATTGCTGTGGTTTGAGACTGCTTCTACTTCCTACTCTTCGAAAGTAATAAGATATGTTTCTATTGTGGTCGGAAATATTCAGTATTGCGACGATATTTTTATGATGCTCGGGAGATAGACAGCTTGGCTGGAAATGAAATAACAACATGCTGACAATAAATCAGTTGTTGTTCCTGTGCTATATAGCTGTACTACTATCGGTACTGCCTGTGCTGACTGCCGGCGCTCATGCTTTGTTTCGAATGGCAGCTTGATGCGCCTTTATCGGTGGGGAAATGGTTGGTTGTTCGCCTGCCTGCCAGCTGTTTGTATTCGGAGCGGCCTTGCGACAGGGTTAGTCCGCCGGCCACGGATGGTACGAGTCGGCGGTATCTTCCCAGTACTGTGGCTCGCTGGCCTGATGGGTCTCCCGCTCCATTGATTATGCGCGCTCAAAGGCGCCGACTACAAGGTCACTTAGCACCCATGGTCTGCCGGTCGGTCAGACGTTTCGACAGCGCATAGGAAATACCATAACATGAGCTTGCTAGTTTCGAATGCCGCATTGTCACCACACAGTCCGCATTTGCCTTCATCGAAGCTTGGTCATCTCAGCTGACGCCTCCAGGTCAGCCCTGTCACGTGACACCGCAAGCCGGGCTTCTGACCAGACCACAGGGCTATCCACGGATGTGGCGAACTGCATCCGAGCGATTCCAAACCGAAAACTGCGTGTCCGAGATAGCTGACGAGTGTCTAATGAGTGTCGGGCGAGTGTGGCGCGTCATTCGTCCCGTGTTTGGTCGCGGCGGGGCGCTACGTCGCCGGATACAGCCGGCGTCTAACGCGACTCGACCCGGCACGCAGGTGGAGCGCATCCACCAGAAGAAGGCGCTCGACGACGACATTCGCGAGATGAAGCTGTTCCAGGAGCGTTTTCTCGAGGACGGCGACCTGGGCGACGGCGGGCGAGAGCGGAAGTTCCGCTGGAGCAATGTCGGTACGTGGGTCAGAGACTCGTGCCGCAGTGGCGCGTTGACCGCTACAGGAGATTGGAGTTGTGGTGGTGGCAAAGTGGTCGGGTGTCCTCAGCTAGGAATGCCTTCTTGGAAGTGTTTGTCCGTGCAAGCGCGGATATGGTAAATGAAGGGCATCTGTGGAAGTATTGCCAGGTTAGGGGACTTACTCTTGTGCAGCACATTTGTTGCGGTGGCCTGGGTATGCGGGACTGGCTCATGCTTCGTTTGTCATCTAACAGCAACTCTCTCAAAGGACCTTTCATATTCGCGATACGAGACCCGGCATAAGTTTTTCCAGCACCACCAACGTTTGACTGTTAAGCTGGAACTCCCGGTCCGGCATCACCGTGTGTTGTCGCCCGCGCTACTGCACACCACCCGGCTTATGACGGGTGGCAGCACGCTGTGCGGATCATAATGGCCGTGCCCGGGGCGGTTATCTCCAGTTTGACAGGGCTCGTCCCGATATTCTCGATGATCCCGAACTGGCAGCACTGTGTGGTCGTGCTCGGAGGAGTAACCACAGCCGGATGCGACGGGTATCTGGGGAGTGTTTCAGCGGTGTTCTGTCCCGGCCTCGGTCGGGTGTCGCAGCTGCAGCGAGTGTGTTCCTGCCGACGTCTGGCTAACCGACGGGAAACTACCTACTTCCTGGATCAGTCCTGAGCAATTATTAACTGTACTGATATTCTCCACTCCTTCATTAAAACATCACAGGCTGAACATGTTATGCCGGGTGCTCGCCATACTAGAAAATCCCACGGGATTGTGCATGTAATGAAATCTGCGAAACGTACAGCTCATTGGACTGACTATTTAGGCTGTAATGGCTTAATTGGCTGGGCTCACGTCGTAGTATTGTATTCGAGCACGAAGGAGCTCCGTAGTATATCAGGGGAAATCAACTGGATTCACCAGTTAAATGTCAATCTTTTCATTTGTGTTGCCCTGCTTGGTATTTCAAGTTCATGAACTCTATTGTTCGATAATTATGCGAATATATCAGGCCTTGCTCACCGCATTTCCGCCCAAGGTGAACATTTCGCTCGGAATCTACCGCCTCACGACTCGTCCAGAGTGGTCCCCCTGAGCTCCACCTCCGACCGTCACGACCGGGGGCGGGCACGGCCGAGTGGTTAAGGTGTTGAGCTGTGGGCACCAAAGGTATCAAACACTCACCGCTCGGGACATTTCCCAATCCACGCGGCCCAACGGCGAAACGGTGTGGGCGGCGCCATTAGCCGTGAATGTGGGGAAGAGTAGTCTAGGGGTAAATTGCCCGTCTCACAATTGGAAGATGGTGAGTTCGAGCCTCACCTGTCGGTACTATTCGCCCGCGGCCAATCGGCGTGAGAGATTAGCGACGCTACATGATTCAACGGTTGACGTGTCGTAAAGCCAATAACCGATCAGCCGTGAATGTGTATGAAGTGCGTCGTGAGCCACCCAATAGATAAAATAAACCGTGACGACCGTGCTGCAGACGACGTCGACGACTCGGCGGGCCGGCGAGCCTCCGACGACGACGACGAGCCGGCCGGCGACCAGGCCGAGCGCGACGAACAGTGGCGCGTGCAGCGGCACGAGCGCGACAAGTGGCTCCAGGCGAACGGGCCAAAGGTGAGCGGACGGGACCAGTAGTTTAGGGGTGCGTTGCCAGTCTCACAGTCGAAAGAGTGTGGGTTCGTGTCTCACCTGTCGCCACTCTTCGCCCGTGACCAATCGGCGTGAGAGATTGGCGACGCCACGTGACCCAACGGTCGACATGTAAAGCCGATAACCGACCCGAGGTGAGCGAGGCGGGCCGACGCCGGACCACGTGTCGGGTGTGGCTCCTGCTGGTGTGGACACTCGTGACACAGCGCCACGGTGTCGGCTGTCGCCCGACTGATACGGGGATCTGCTGTAGAACCCTTCACGGATGCAGAACTGCTGCATGAATCCAGCGGTCTCCTCGAAGGCATATGGCGGGGCGATGTTGGGATGAGAAACAAAATCTTCAAACCCACCGTGTGTCGTCGACAGGAGCAGGATGAGGAGCTGCCCGAGCCGTTCACCTTCCTGAAGCCGGGTCAGCAGCCGGCGCGACGTCTGCTGAGCGGGGCCCGCCGCGCCGAGCCGACCAACGCCCAGCCACCCCAGCAGCCGCCGCATCCGCCGCTGCCCGCCAGTCCACAGCCGCTCCACAAGGTGGGCGTGCGTCACGGGAGGCGCTGCACTGTTGACGGTACCGGCGGCGGGTGGTGGTAGGCTCCGCCGAGTGGTGGTAGTCTCCGCCGGGTGGTAGTACACTCCACAGGGTGGTAGTAGGCTCCGCCGGGTGGTGGTAGGCTCTACAGGGTGGTGGTAGGCTCCCCCGGGTGGTGGTAGGCTCTACAGGGTGGTGGTAGGCTCCGCCGGGTGGTGGTAGGCTGTGGTGGTAGGCTCTACAGGGTGGTGGTAGGCTCCGCCGGGTGGTGGTAGGCTCCACATGATGGTGGTAGGCACCATAGGGTGGTGGTAGACTCCGCCGTGTGGGTGTACGTCACGGCAGACGATGCGCTACTGGCGGCACCGGCGACGAGGGTGATAGCCTCCGCCGACAGTCACAGTCTGCGGCACACAGATGAAGGTGCAGTTGGTAGCTCGGTCGTATGGCTGGTATATCGTGTGCCTATGACCGTGAAGATACTTTGTACATATCCCCTTCGCAGGCATCCGGTTCCCTTTGTGTGCATACTATCATTTCCTGCTCTCTCCATCATGGACGCTGCATAACCAGGAGCAGTTGATGCGCCCTTAAGCCTAAATTATCGATCAATGCTCTCTCCATCATTAGAACGAACCGTGCGACTTACGCCATGTTGCGTTACGGCACCGTAGAGTTAAAGCGCTGAGGCGATGCATGTGCGGATAAAGGTTATATCAATGTGAAGTATGTGCTGCAGACACTCGACTAGATAGCATACCGCTCCAACAGAAAATGTGTGGACGAACTGCAATGTGGCACTTAACTGGTGGAGACCGTGCGTGACAGTATAGGTGGCGTTGTGTGTTGTCAAAGCGCAGGAAGCGTCGCTATAGAACATGTCCTATTAAAGAAGGCGTCACATCATGTGCTGTTGCTGTGGCAAGCGTTGGTAACTTGGAGATTTCAAGAGTTAATGTATAATACCAGACAAGGCGTTTGCCTTTGTTGGCAACACTAGTGTTTTTCTCGTCATGATGAGCGATTAGCGCTCATGGAATTGGAGCATCGGTTTCGCCGTTATCCGGCTAGATGTCAGCACTGCGTGTCCGCCAGGTGGCGCGCGGGTCGTTCCTGCACCGCGGCAAGGAGGCGCTGTCGCGACTGGTGACTACGGCTCGCTCGATGAGCCTGCCCGTCGGCACGTCGTCCAAGAACTCGTCCAAGCGCACCTTCTCGGTGGGCAAGAAGCCCGAGTCGGAGCCCAGCGCGCAGGTGGAGCAGGAGTTCCGACAGACCGTCGAGGAGAAGGTACGGCCGCGGTGGGCGGCCCGCCGCCTGGCTGCGTAGCGGGCCGGACGCTCCCACGTGTGTTGTCAGCTCGTTTCCCGCAACCGCGTGGCGCTTGCACGGTGGTGGGAGGCTGTACGATGGTGACGCTCGTTTTGCATCACGGTTGCACTAATCGTCTGATTGTTTTTGGCGTGAAATTCACCATAGCTTTGGCTAAATATGGCAAAAAGAAACCTGAATGGCCTGAGATGTCGAATAGGCTATTTAGTTGTCATATTGCACTATGATGAATCGAAGCATGCATCCCACCAGTCGACGGAGATGCTGTATCTCTGGCAATATAAGCCCCCCCCCCCCCTCTCCCGAGGGCGTTTCGACATTCCCCTGATCAAGGCGGTCGTACCATCCATCGCGATTTCTTTTCAGCTTGCACAGGAACCGTTGGAAAAAATACTTGTGCCAATGTTCAAAAGGTCGTGAAACGTCCACGTGCCCACCAGTGACGTCTTAGATCAGCGTTGGCCCGGAATGACCCGGCCGATTGTTCTGGCAAGAGATCTGCTCGGCATATATGCTTCATGCGCAGGATTGTGCTTAATATTGATGAGCTGGCCGACATAATTGGACTGCCGAGTGATAGTTGCAATTATCGGCGAGAGTAAGGGGTAAGGGGCGCAGTATTTGAACCGGTAATGGAGGGGGTTAACGCCCCCTGGAGTGTGCCCGATGGTGGGTCCATATTACCGAAACAGTTACTTCAGTGGTGGTGATTTGCAGCTCCCGATAGGGTCGGCAATCTTTGGCTATTGTCCTAAAATGAGTGTGGTTTCTAGGCAATTTATCCGTTGCGATCGCTGCCAGATGCCTTGGTAATCGGCAAGTGACTGCACGGTGGGGGAATGGAGTGGGGATTTTGATACTGCAATATGACTCGGTCGTCGTTGCTTCTCTAAGTTCGAGTTGCTCCCATGCACCAACTCTGTGCCAGAATGGTAGGTCGTGCGTACGTCAATTTGAGGATCTGTGTCGAAGGTCGAATGTCAGCCAACTAGTTTAAGCCTAGTGTGAAGTAATCCGCTGTAACTGAGATGCTGTGGATAGAGGGGAGAGTAGAGTAGCATACCTAATAGCGGTAATGATGCCATGACACCTTAATAATAGTGGCATGTTCCTTTCGTGCAAGATATCCGAACATTCATCATTTATAATTCCGATGTAGCTAGAGTAGTGTACCGCTGCTGCCCTGCCGCCATCCGATCCAGCTCCCGCTGCATCTGCTGGGTTTGCACCGCCGTGACCGTGTCACGTGTGCTGGGTTTGACCATGTCACGTGTGCTGGGTTTGACCGTGTCACGTGTGCTGGGTTTCCACCGCCCTGACCGTGTCACGTGTGCTGGGTTTCCACCGCCGTGACCGTGTCACGTGTGCTGGGTTTGACAGTGCCACGTGTCGCGCTGGGTTTCCACCGTGTGTCACGTGTGCTGGGTTTCCACCGCCGTTGACCATGTCACGTGTGCTGGGTTTCCACCGCCGTGACCATGTCACGTGTGCTGGGTTTGACCGTGTCACGTGTGCTGGGTTTCCACCGCCTGACCGTGTCACGTGTGCTGGGTTTCCACCGCCGTGACCGTGTCACGTGTGCTGGGTTTCCACCGCCGTGACCGTGTCACGTGTGCTGGGTTTCCACCGCCGTGACCGTGTCACGTGTGCTGGGTTTGACAGTGCCACGTGTGCTGGGTTTCCACCGCCCTGACCATGTCACGTGTGCTGGGTTTGACCGTGTCACGTGTGTTGGGTTTTCACCGCCCTGATCTTGTTGTGACCGTGTCGCGTCCGTTTCAGACGAAGCGCAAGGCGGCTGCTGTTCGGCCAGACGACGCCAAGCGGCCCAAGCTGTGTCGCAGCTTCTCAGCTCTCAACAACGACAGCCAGTCAAACAGCCTGTTCAGCATCATCTTGTAACGGCGGCGCCTCGTTCAACAGCTTGATCAGCATCATCTTGTGGCGGAGGCGCCCAATTCAGCATTGCTCAGCATCATCTTGTGGCGGCGCCCCGCTCAACATCTTGTCCACCATCAACTGTAACGGCGGCGCCCCTTACACACGGTACATCCTGTGCATCAACTGTAGCGGCGGCGCCCCATTCAACACTGCTCAACATCATCTTCTAGCGGCGGAGCCCAGTGAAGCATCTTGTCCAACATCAACTGTAGCGGCGGAACCCCGCCAACAGCTTGGTTGATGGCTGCGGGTAGTAGGTTGGCGCGGGATGGAAGAGAGGGAGCAGTAGAGGCTGACCCGTCCATGCTATACCACAGAACAGCAGCGGCTACCGTGTAAGATACTTGACCTATGTAACAGCCACTGAATATGGGTGTCTCGGAAGAGTATTATAGGCAGTTGAGGTGACACAAGCGCTAGGAAAATCTTGGGAGAGCACTAGAGACTACTGCTACTGCTGGGGAAGCCTTGGGAGAGTGTCGCAGGTAGTGGGGAGTGGCACAGGTATTAGGGAAGTGTCGCAGGTACTGAGGAGTGGCGCAAATACCTGACTGCGTCTTGGGAGAGTCACAGGTGGTGGAGAATAACACAAGTGCTAGGGAAGTCCGGGGAGAGTTTTACAGACTGGAGAGTGACACAAGTACTAGGAAAATGTCGAAGGTACTGGGGCTGGCGCAGATACCGGGCTGCGTCTTTGGAGAATATCACAGGTAGTGGAGAATAACACAAGTGCTAGGGAAGTCCTTGGAGTTTTACAGGCAGTGGAGAGTGACACAGGTGCTAGGAAAGTGTCACAGGTAACGGGGATGGCACAGGTGCGGAGCTGCGTCCTGAGAGGGCATCACAGTAAGTGGAGAGTGACAAGTGTTGGGAAGTCTTGAGAGGGCATCACAGTAAGTCGAGAGTGACAAGTGTTGGGAAGTCTTGAGAGAGCATCGCAGCAGGCGGAGAGTGCGACCCTGAGCGACTGCGACAATGCCAACCGTTGGCTGCAGACCGCGACAGACCGCCTGCGGCCCCCGGCCCGTCTGCTGGTCTCCGGCCCGTCTGCTGGTCTCCGGCTGGTCTCTTGTCTCTGCTGGTCTCCGGTCCGTGTGTGTTGTGCGTCGCATGTGGCCCGGTCACTGCCGCCGAGAAATGGCCGGTGGGCCGCATCCGTGGCGGTCGCGGCGCCGGCCGTCGGGCGGGTGTCGGGGTCGGGCCAGCGTGGTGTGGTGGTGTTCGTCGTTGGCGACGTGACGACATTCGGGTCGGCCGACTTATCTGGGTCAAGTTGTCGCGTGCATTTCTGCGTCCGTGCATTGTTCTGCTGTGTGCGGTTGCTGCCTTTGCGTGCATTAACGTAATGTGGATCAGCACCATACGCTTTATACGACGGCATCGTGTCCTGGAAATACAAACGTGTTTATTTCTGATGTCATATGATGCCGATCGATCACATGTCGGGTTATTGTTTTTTTTTTCTTATTCAGTGTGTATGGTATAGCTGCTGCTGCAGCCTGTATGTAGTTCGAGTGGATTGTATTCTCGTTTCACGAATAAAAGGATGCAAATTTCGATAGCTTGCTTATTTGCCACGTATCATGCCAAGCTGCCCTGAAGAGGAGCATTCATAACATCCTTGGTTCATATGTTCACAAACTTCATAGCATTCCAAAATTATGAGAGAAAAGAAAACTATAAAACATGCTTGGATAGGCTACCATCACAAAGTTCAAGCTTCATAACCTCCACCAAAACTATAAAACATGCTTGGATAGGCTATCATCACAAAGTTCAAGGTTCATAACCTCCACCAAAGCTGCACCCAAGGCAATCGTTCATAACTTACAAAGTTCCGACTCCCACAAAAGATATATACACAACCGCCTGCTAGACGAGTCTGTGAAACCCCTTGTAGTGAAATCCTGCATCCGTGCTTTACGTCGACAGGTGAAGAAGTATGCGGTTATTGTCGCATCGCACCTAGATGTTCTGCCAAGTGTGGTCATGATCTCCAAACTGTGGAATACACCTGAAGGAACTCCCACATGACATTTGGCAGCACACTCAAGCGGCAATAACCTTACACTTCTGCCGCCTGACAGAAAGCAGACAGCTGCAACATTTCATCTCCAGGATTTTTTACCAACTTCATCAGATGATTGTGAAACTGTTCTGGAGGCTAAGGACGCTTTCTTTGAGGGCAGTTTGGGGGTGGAGGTCGTTGTAGGTTATGAACCCTGTAGTCTGTGATCGCACTCTGGCCAGAGTCTTTTAGTTCAATTCGAATTTTGGAGGTTGTAAGCTTTGGAAGTTAGAGATTTAGGAGTGAATGTGCCTTTGGCGTTATGCTATAACCCCTGCGAAGTAATATCACGAACATCACCTTTCTGATGAGTATCATTGAGCATGCTAATGGCGTGTGCGCAGTCCACGGTGACGTAACCTTCGGTTTCGGAAGGGCTGAATTACAAACGGCATGTGATCCAGCACCCTGTCTCTCACTGAAGTCTATTTGAAGCTTTGCGTAACTCCTCCAATGCCACTGACATGGCTTCGAAATCGAGGAAGAATTGATACATCCTGGATCGGGCCTCGCGTAGCCCACGCTTCTAACCGGGATTTAGATCTACGGTGTCTCGCGTCCCGGTCTCCTGTGCCTCAACTCTCGCCGCACAAACACTGCATCGCTCGCCGAAAACTGGCGAACCCCGATACTAACTCGGCTGTTAGCGCGCCGATAATCCCGTTGATGTCGGCCGATTCGCTGCAGCATCAGTCGCTGCGCGGCTCTGGCTTTAGATGTATGCTGAAGATAGACGACTCAACAGGTGTGCTACGATCGCGCATGTGTTACACGACCACGCGTGTTGTGCGATATCGCTCGAAGCCGGGCGAACGGGGCTTGATATGCCAGGGTAGATAGTTTCGGTAGAACCTGAGATGTAGTGTTGATCAGAGTGTCTCATTGCCTTTTTTCTAGTCGCATTCCCCTCCCAGGCTTCCCCTTACAGGCTTAGCACAGATGGCCCCGGTGACTCTTATTACGTCTTAACACTATGACGATGACCTTGCGGGGATGCCAGCCAGACATGGGTGCTACGTCACGAGGCACGTCGTAATCCTGACGTGTGTCAGTGGCGTGCCAACGACACTGATGTGTGGGATGTCAGCCAGACAGGGGCGCTGCGACACCGGCACGTCGTAATCCTGACGTGTGTCAGCGGCGTGCCAACGACACTGATGTGTGGGATGTCAGCCAGACAGGGGCGCTGCGACAGCAGCACGTCGTAATCCTGACGCGTCAGCGGCGTGCCAACGACACTGATATGTGGGATGTCAGCCAGACGGGGGCGCTGCGACACCAGCACGTCGTAATCCTGACGTGTGTCAGCGGCGTGCCAACGACACTGATGTGGGATGTCAGCCAGTCGGGGGCGCTGCGACACCGGCACGTCGTAATCCTGACGTGTGTCACGGCGAAAATATGTGGGATAGGGAGTGCCAACGACACTGATGTGTGGGATGTCAGCCAGACAGGGGCGCTGCGACACCGGCACGTCGTAATCCTGACGTGTGTCAGCGGCGTGCCAACGACACTGATGTGTGGGATGTCAGCCAGACGGGGGCGCTGCGACACCGGCACGTCGTAATCCTGACGTGTGTCAGCGGAGTGTCAACGGTACCGACGCATTGTGGGTGGGTGAGTCGAAGGTGCCGCAGCGACTGGTGGTAGGAGGTATGAGGTAGACGGTGACAGGAGACATTGATGTGGCTGTCTGTAGGTCGGGTCGTGAAGGTGGAGTGTCGCGAGATGTGATAATTTGGTGGCATCGTGATTTGTGATGTGATATTCGCGATGTGATATTTTGATAGTTTGATTTGTGTCCCACAACGCGCCTCTAGAACGCATCATCCCCTCGGGATGTTCAAATGCATTTCCTTATCGCTGTCGAATGATGATAGCTGTCCTCTCTCAATCGCAGACTTGACGCATATGGTTGGTAAGAGGAGGCTCGGAGATGTGTTCTGAGCCAGCAGCTTGATGGCTGGCTGCGGTAGCAGGAGCTACGGCCTGATATCGTGTATACGCCGTAGTGGTAGGCGTAGCGGGCCGAGCTCGCCCGGCGCCTGATATATGCGTGGACCACTGGACGATCCGTGACCTTGATTTGACCGCTGAACTCTCCGGCTCTTTTGCAACGCAAGCACGAACTAGAGTCGCTGTGTGTGCTTTCACACAGGCGGATTCGAGTTAGGGGTGGCTTAAACTCATGCGAGCGATTTTTTCAACAACCAATCTGGACGGCTTCGGGACAAAGACGAGCTTCGTAGATCATGCAGGGTGTCGTCTCCCTTCAGGAATGGAGCTATTTGGGACAAGTTTGTGTTATTAAGTGCACTGCAGCGTGTTTGCATTGCACTGAAGAGCCATGGCTTTGGTAAAGCAATGGCACGGCTACCTGTAATCAAAACAAATGTAGCAGTGTCCAAACATCGCGTACCAGGCGGGAAGTTGCACAACTGCCCCTTTGCCTTGCAGCATGAACTTTGAACTCGTATCGTCATGGTCTCGCCACAAAGCCACAAGGCTGGTATAAATGCCGTTAACATTGACATCACCGGATACTGGTGATCTGCTCGCCTGGCATTTGGCAATATCTCCCTTCGTCCACCGTCAATCATGACGGCAGACAGCCGTCGCATATTCATCGCATGACGTCATCAGCCATCTGGTGGTGACGTGAGTCGGGCATCCCGCCATCGGCGGCAGTCGGGATGCGTACTCACTGCAATGCCGGAGACGGCTGTCGACTGGCGAGCAGCGGGGAAGCAGAGCCGATGGGGGGGATTGTGTGGGGAGGGATGGGGCACGCACCGGACGGCGAGGCATGCACACATCGCCGCGGCGGCGATGGCTGTCGACGGCGGAGTAGGAGGGAAGCAGAGCCGAGGGGGCGCTGCTGAGGATAGCTGAGGTCAGGGGGGGTCGGGGCATAGTCGGGACGGCGAGGACTACGCACATATCGCCGTGGCGGAGGCAAGAAGCAGTTGCTGGGGATGATAGGCGCCGGCACATAGGCCCGCCGCCCATGTGCCGGCGGATTCCGAGCAATATCGGGTGCGACAGTGGCGGGGGATGGAAGCTACAATAGCCAAGAGGTCCACGAGGAGAGAAGCAGGATAGCCAGGGTCGGCGATCTATGCCGGGCATAACCAGAAGTCGGTGGGCTGCAACGGGCATCGCCAGAGGTCGAAGGACCCTAGGAGGAATATCGAGGTCAACCGGAGTTAAGGAGGGTAGGGGGATCTCAGGTAGACGGCGAGCGACGAGCGACGCTTGGTCATAGATTTGACTCGGATAAGGCACAACGACGTACGGCGAGCTAACCTTACTGGCAGGCGTGGGGCCTGGATAAGCTGGAAAGGGACGCTCGTGGAGGACTGAGTCGGAGGGATGCGCAGGTGGTTCGGCCTCAGATGTGCCCACGCGAGGTTGGCGAATTACGGGGTGGGGTAGGGGGATATCTTCCTAAAATGTGAATACTAACATTCGCATGACGAATATTGAATCCAAATGAGTCTTTCCCCTCCCCTGGCCGGAAGTTTTCTTCAACCTCTCCCTCCTCCTTCCCTCTCCCGGCGGGAATCCGCCATACTTGTAGCCAAGGTAGAGCCGAGGTGAGGGCTATACCTTGGGCCAGGTTGTCAACGGGAATGGAGGGAATGCTCGTGTAAGATGAAGCCAGTGGGAAGTGGCCGTGGACTGCATTGCTGACTGGGATCGGTTGGTGTTCCCAACAGAAGAGTAGCGGCTCCAGCTTGCAGGAGCGATGGATGGCTGAGATCTGAGTGTGGAGAGATGCCAGAGGGAGATGGAGGGGGAGAGAGAAAAAAGAAAGGAGAGAGAGAGAAAGGGAAAGATAAAGCGATGGAGAAAGGGAAGAGACAAAGAAAGACAGAGAGGAGACGGGGGAAAAGAGACGCGATGAGGCGATGTTGGACGAGACGAGGGGAGTGCCGAGCCCAGAGTCGAAGTGAGTGAAAACTGGATCTCCATTGGCGGTCGAGTGACCAGTTGGGGAGCCGATTTTCGAGACATATAAACTCTTCCAAGCTTGGGGAAGACGGGAGCCGGGATGCCGTCTTTCCCATGACAGGTGACATCTTATCGATGTCACACGTCATGTCATGGGACATCTCATCGATGTCTCATCTTGGACATCTTATCGATGTCCAAGATGGCATCGACAGAAGGCAGCATCAGCACAACTGACGGTGTGACCTGCTCTGCGCTCTGCGACAGCGGAAGTAGACAAGCACGGGTGCTGGGGTGAGGGGCAGGGGCGGTGAAATGGCACGATGTCCACCTGTCGGGCGGACTTCTGCCTCGGCTGCCACCTGCCCCGGCACCTGTAATTGTTTACCGATAGCGGGAGCGTGCACCCCGGTCGTCCCGTTACGTCTCTGAATACTAACGAGCGGAAAACACAGGCTATTACGCTCGATAGGTTAATTAGCGCACGGCTGGGTGGCATGGAGTAATTTCAGACTGATTCGCGCGTTTGTGGAATGAAACTGCCAATTACACACACGCCTAGCAGCTTCGGCAATCGTGTAGTTTCACACGATCGTTCAGGTTTACGCGTCCGCTCTGCACCCTTGCCGGTTTAGGCTTCTCTCCGGCTGGGAGAGTTCGTGTGCTATTGCGCCGCTTTGATTCCTCCACTTGTACGCACTGAGTGCCAACTGGGAATCCTGCTATATTATAATGATGGAATGGGCAGTTTCTGTTTGTATGTGTCTTCATTTCACATGATGTGCAAATGACTTATAATGAATGCTGTACTGGCACTTAATTTTTGTCGGCTTATTCGAAATATGTCGGTGTGGTCCACCGTTCTCCATCTAGCCCAAGCATGACATTGAGTCCAGCGTAAATGTTTGTATTTAAGCATGCCATTGGGACGACATGAACCATTTAAGGTGTGATCACCTCTGGTCCGTCGAATATTTCGCGTGCGTTGTACATGAAGCATACGGCTGCCGCCCAGCATAGAACTCATTAGTTCCCATCAACGAGCGACAAACACTCCACTCTGCTACTGGGCGCCCACTCAACTTAGTCGTTGAGTCACTTGTGTCGTGCCAGAGAGGTGAACTGCAAAACTGATGTTGTTTGGCGTCATTTGAATTTTGCAGGACTCCTAGCATTATCAGATAACGATAGTTAGTTCAACGCAGTGATAACAAAACACAGAAAACGAGCCAAAACACAAAGCAGATCCTTACTTTCTCCACTCATCACTGCGCGTAAGAATCGCAGATCAAGGCAATTTTAGTTTGAAATCAAAGGAGACCAGGCAAAAGAAAATATGATACACATGTTCGGATTAGAAAGTAAATTCGAGTAACCACATAATTGCCTTAATCTGGAAACGACAGGGGAGTAGTTGATGTTCCTTGGCAGTTCTGCTTCTTTGTTTCGAAAAGAACATGTCTCAAGTAAAGCAATAGAGGCTCATAAATAATTGAGAATGAAATGAAAGCTGTGAGAAGGTGACGGCAAGAATCGCTTTGGCTTCGTGAAAACATACCCATGTATTCCTATCATTAGGAAGATCTGTGTGGGATAACCCAATGTGTACCCTCATTTTTTCTGAAGCTTTATATTTGGCGTGCAAAGCCACGCGGATCGCTTTGATATTGGATGCCGTTCTTGCCAGTCTAATATTAACATGTCACCCCGAACTACCGGAACCTGGCCTCACCTGTCCTCAATGTTCTGACCTGATCCACCCTCCGCGGGTAAAATTGCCGGAGCTCCGAATTTGAAAACACGCACCGCCAATGTCAATGGCAAATTAACACACACCCCGAGACGACGCGCCGATAAGTACCACCTGCCCTTGTAAATTAAGTGCACACCCAGCACGACGGCCCTTCGGTTCGATGAACCGAAAACAAACACGCGTCGTAAAACGAATGAGAGTGGCCGAAATAACACGCCGCGACTGAAGCAGACACGTTGGCCGCTGGACGCGCGTGCACTGTGATACCGCTGGCGTCATGAGTGGACTCGCGCCGCTGGCCGATTGTCGCAAATTGCACGCACCTGCGCACGGGAGCGGGTAATCGCCGTCGCTCCTGTCAGCGTGCGGTCGACGATGACGCGCTTTGTCACCGGTGACGAAGCGGCGTCCCCCCCCCCCCCCCCCCCTCCCGCGACAGTGGCGCGGCACGCGACCAGCTCCCCAGATCTGGCCGAATTCGCACAAAGCAAGTGTAGAGCCGCCCAGCAGCTCTTGCGACGGCTGTCCAGCTGCGTCAGAGCTGGTACCGGCCAAGAAGTGTGTGGCCCTGCAGAGCAAGCAATCCGCTGTCCACATCAGCTATGTACCCGCGGGCACATTGCTGATGGGCTGACCAGCCAAATGTTGTTTCACGCACGCGTAGCAGACGGTTGCAATTCTAAATCGGTGTACACCATGCTGATTTGGAATAGGTGATATGTGGCAATCCTGAGGAATTGGAATCGCATGTAGTGTGCGACCCAGTAGCGATCTTTTTTCTTCAGAAATACAAACACTTCTCCATCTTTGCTGCGTAAATACTTTCGACTGTTTGGCTGTTCCTTCCGTTGGATGGACGCTAAGTTAGATTGTTCATGGATTTTATTCGGATGCCGCACATTCACGTAGACGTAAGCCGACTATGGTTCACAGAGAAGTCACAGATAAAATAATCTCGGAGAATCCCATTTCCATGTCGGTAGTTAAATTAATGCCCCAGAACTTACGATCATCGACACCCCTCCCTGCATGCCCATTTCTGGCGATCTTTCTATGGCCCTGAAGCGTGAACAGCTTCGCAAGATTTACATTCATCGTGTCGTACTGTGTGTAAAGAGACGACTTCGAAGTAGTTCACCTTCCAACTTTATGGCCATTTCCACTAGTCTGCACACGATAAAAAGTGTTTGTCTAACCTGCTTTGACTACATGTTTAGTTATAAAAAATATTGTTCAATTGTTGATGTCCCGACAATCTGACGTGAGGATCTCAGAGTGGACAGGTCCTCCTGTATGTCGACTTTTACTGGGCTGTCACTCGCGCCGTCGCTGATCTCGGTCGATGCTGAGGTGCGCCAGTATTGCTACAGGTGCGTCATAATCGGTGCCGATCACCGACGCCCGAGGTAGGGGCAGATCATCCGATGCGAGTGGTCGGCGACCAACAGTTGATGGCGGGAGATAGTATGGCGGGAGCTGATGGCGGGAGCTGATATGGCGAGAGCTGATGGCGGGAGCCGATGGCGGGAGCCGATGGCGGGAGCCGATGGCGGGAGCCGATGGCGGGAGCCGATGGCGGGAGCCGATGGCGGGAGCCGATGGCGGGAGCCGATGGCGGGAGCCGATGGCGGGAGCCGATGGCGGGAGCCGGTGACAAGAGCCGGTGGCAAGAGCTGGTGGTGGGAGCTGATGGCGGGAGCTGGTGGCGGGATCTGACGTCTATGATCGGCTGTTGATGACCGACGAGCACAGTCGACGGGAACTGATGATGAGGCTGATGACAGCTGGCGGCATCATGGTGTCTGTGCTGATGGACAGTGTGTGATGCGCGGCTGACGGCAGTAGTTGATGTTGACGACGACTGAGGCACGGCAGACAGCTGGAGAGCGGAGCTGCTGGTGACGAATGGACGACGACCGATAATTATCGGAGAGTTGATGATGACGGACAACGTTAGCGGGCGGCTGACGGCGGGTAGCTGATTATGATTCATTAACGCGGAGCCGACGATGATTTATTAACGTCATTAACGCCGAACCGATGATCACGGGATATTGATAGCAGACGCGTGTCCAGAAATTGTTCCAGGGAGGGGCAGCGTATGCTGAAAAGAACGGACAGGGGCAAAGTTTGATGGTGGACAATTCCCATTCGCAAAGGTAAACCCTTTGAATGGAGGTTTCCTGCGTTTTTGGACGGAGAAGAGGGTACGGAGGATAGAGCTTGTGGAAAATCACTGCAGGCCGTGCAGTTTGTAAGTGATTCTGAATGCTGAACATCCATTTGTTTCTAAGCCACTGAACGCATGGAATCCAAGCGCCGGTGCACACGATGTGAAAATCATAACAGTGCTGACATTTCCGGTGCGGTGGGCGGCGTTTACACGAGGACATCTCGACAGCCGCGTAGTGGGTGTGCACCAGCCACACGGGCATCTCGACATCCGCGTAGTGGGTGTACACCAGCCACACGGGCACCTCGACATCCGCGTAGTGGGTGTACACCAGGCACACGGGCATCTCGACAGCCGCGTAGTGGGTGTACACCAGCCACACGGGCATCTCGACAGCCGCGTAGTGGGTGTACACCAGGCACACGGGCATCTCGACAGCCGCGTAGTGGGTGTACACCAGCCACACGGGCATCTCGACAGCCGCGTAGTGGGTGTACACCAGGCACACGGGCATCTCGACAGCCGCGTAGTGGGTGTGCACCAGCCACACGGGCATCTCGACAGCCGCGTAGTGGGTGTACACCAGGCACACGGGCATCTCGACAGCCGCGTAGTGGGTGTACACCAGGCACACGGGCATCTCGACAGCCGCGTAGTGGGTGTACACCAGGCACACGGGCATCTCGACAGCTGCGCATTGGGTGTGCACCAGCCACACGGGCACCTCGACATCCGCGTAGTGGGTGTACACCAGGCACACCAATCAACGGAGTCAACAATAAACGTCCCGACATAGTCAGCCGGTGCAGTTCCGTTTGGCCAGTTGAGCGCGGTGTGCGCGCGCGGTGCCGCACGGGCGGTACCCCCCCCCCCCCAGCACCCGTTCGTCGACCGCCAGGTCGGCGGCGGACGCGACCTCAGTCTCGTGTCGGGTCACTGATCCGGCCGTAATTGGCTGTGGGCGGCGCCACCGTGGGAGCCGGCCGGGCCGGCGCAGACGGCGCGGGTCGCGGGTCAGCCGGCCGCGGCGGCAGCGCGCGCCTCAGCACGAGCGGCGCTGACGTCACCAGGACCCCGTGACACGAGCAGCCAATCAGCAGGGACCGCGCGCAGCCAGCCGCGCAGTGCGCTGTCCGTGCAGCGCTAGCTTTGGGAGCTCACGAGTTGTCACATGCATTCTATGGAGCATCATAGGTGTCCCTTTACGGTTGGGCGGGTGCGAGAGAGAACATCGACACAATTAAGTGACAACAAAGCATACACAATCTCCATAATTGTCTGGAGGTGGAAACTATCTAATCTACTACAAGGAATTGCTTGGATTTTTGGTTGTTTACTCACAAATTTTTTTTCCCAATTTTCGCTATAGATTATTAGATGTCAGTTGCACTGGTTCCTCCAAGGCATTTTATCGTGGGTGTGTTTACGTTGCAACATTGATGACGATTGACGTGGCACAGCTGCCCCCCCCCCCCACAACCCGTCTGCATTCAACACCAAATTGGTGCAGAGCGTCTGGTTGTGTTAGATACGATCACGAAAATACCAACCAGTGAAATGCCTGTTTTAATGTCAACGCAGCTCAAAACGGACAGGGCATCAGTTATTTGTCTTCTGTGCTTCTTTAATCACCGTGCAAAGTTACCTTTCAGGTGATAAGCATAACCACGTGTATTAAGTCGAGCGCCGGATGCGTGGTGTGGCCAAAGCGTATCCTAAGGCGTGGTTATTTCACAAGCAAGTGTTCTGAGCAAGAAGCAGTGAGCATGTTAGATATCCTATCCGGTGTCAAAAGCAGCCAAACCCAATTCGCTGAAGCTAGCATACGTTTTATGAATAACTTCGATCGTATAGACGAAAACTGTTCTCGAACAAAAGATTGTGGAGTGTTTGTTTAGCTGATTCAGCAAAACCACTCTCATTTCGTGTAAACACATTTCGGTAATGTGATTATCAACGGTCGGGCATGAGTGGATTCATACCTTGGAGAATGTGTGGCTCCCAGGGGATGAAGTCGTTGCCACAAATATAAAAACCAGATATAGCGTATGGTTCAGAATGTTCACTGATAATGAAATCCAGATAGATATTGTTCGAAACTGAGCGGGTTGCGAGTAGAAAAGATTGTAAAACCTTTGCATTGGAAAATGTGAAGTTATTATCCAGTGAAGAGCACCAGTATAGGGTACGTACCATTCGGAGGAGCGAGGGGAACAGACGAGATAATTATATATATCACGAAGATTGGAGGACACGCCCTCCCCCCTCCCCCGGCCCGCACCGCACCGAGTAAGGTGCGATTCCGTCGTGGCTAATTGCCGCTCATGTGTTCTGAATACTACCTGTGATATGGCGCACAGGTCTTTCAATAGCCGAAACACCCCTGAATAGATTTTCTTCCAATAAATAACCCTGTCGCACCAAAGGCCAGTCGGATGAAGAGCCCGACCGGCTAATGTAAACCGGCGAAGCGAAAGGAAATGGGTGCACTGTAAAGGATGCCATATTTATGCTTCAAAAGGCGACGAATGTTAAACTCATTTCACGGATCTCAGCCGGGAAGGGTGCGGGGTGATATTTGTCCCATGGACACTTTTATCGAGCTATCAAGTCGGCCTCTGCATCCAAATGGGTCATTATCTCTGGAACAGAATTCGAAACAAACGGACACCCTTGCGATGACAGTGACATTAAATGCATAATAATAGTTGTTTATCGTTGGATAGTTATTACAGAAGGAACGTTCTTCAACCATTATGCCTATTTAGATGCTGTTGGATGAAAGATATAGTGTCTAGAACAATAGTGCAATGCTAATCTGTAAGAGTGGTGTAGAAGAAGAAGTCAATGGGGAAGAAAGTCTGGTGGAGAAGCACGAACAGATGCAGTTGCACATCAATAACTAATGCTATTGCTACGAAATCGGCAGGCAGAATACCTGCCGATTTCGCTCAAGAGCTTGACCAGATCAAAGAGCTCAAGTATCAAGAACCAAGAGAGACATAATCGGAGAATAAGCCGTTTGAAGGCAAATTATCTCCAGGCACAGATGGTTTAAGAGCATGGGCTCTGCCACGGAGGGGCAAGGCTACACATACCTTCACCAAGCTTTTTTGGGGGGCACAGCGTTACTCTAATGGATGAGGTATGGAAATAATCGATATAAAAATCCTCGTACCAGCAAATTTTATATCGTGACGGAGCGCGTGTCAATGAATCTTCAATCCCCCTAGGTATTATCTCAGCGCATACGCTGTTCATGTTATCCAAGACCTTAGGATGGGAAAGAGAGAATTAATGTCGCCCATCCTTCAAACACCGAGACATGAGTGGTAGATGGTCGTGACCGACATCTGCATGGTCGTGCATTTGTAGAATCTGTACACAGTTCTGTTTTACTACTTTTTTAGATGCTGTTGCAAGTGACGACCAATCTCAGCAGTTGTTTCAGAATTGGCTTTCCACGATCAAAATAACCGTAGCTGCAGGCAAGGCAAGTCTTCAGTCAACATCATCTTCATCAGCGCTGAGGGTCTGTCGTGACGAAGGCGGGCAGCAGAGCAGACTGTTCCCTCCGCTCCGCCGGTGGGGGGGGAGGGGCACTGTTTTGTGCACATCTCCCGGCCACCGCCAGGTTGTCTCGCACAATGTACGCAGTAATCACTGGTCGGCCATTTTCCGGCTCAATCTGAGTCAATTAGCGGTGGTGAGTTGGCCATCTGGGCGTAAACGGAGTCGGCGGGTCAAGTGGGGTGGCCGCCGCCAGATGTCGCTGACGATACCGGGGAGGGGGGGGGGGGCTGAGATGACCACACGTGCAGCATGTCCCGCCTCACTGGACGACTGTCAGCCACATCTGACAGCCACATCTGACAGCCACATCTGACAGCCACATCTGACAGCCACATCTGACAGCCACATCTGACAGCCACATCTGACAGCCACATCTGACAGCCACATCTGACAGCCACATCTGACAGCCACATCTGACAGCCACATCTGACAGCCACATCTAGACTACAGCCACATCTGACACTACTGTAAGACTATCAGCCACATCTGACGTCACTGGATGACTTCAGCCACATCTGACGCCACTTATCGACTTCCAACCACACCTGACATCACTATGCGACTTCCACCACACCTGACAGTCACTATCGACTTCAACCACACCTGATCACTATGAGACTAACCACACCTGACATCACATACTGGCAACCACATCTGACAGCCACATCTGACAGCCACATCTGACACACTACAGCCAATCTGACAACCACACCTGACATCACTATGCGACTGGAAACCACATCTGACGTCACTGGGTACCTGTCAACCATACATGACACCACTGCAGTGGTGTCAGTTATCCAGTGCACTGGATAACTGTCAGCCTCATCCAAAATTACTGAACAATTATGCTGATCACAGTTGGTATCACTGGACATCTGTCATCTACAGTTGACATCATCGGACAACTGTCAGATACAGTTGACATCATCTGACAACTGTTAGATACAATTTAATCACTAGGATGATTGGAGGATGCAATTAATTACCTTGGACGGGGTGAGGTCAGTCAAAGTTATCCGATGTTCAGATCGACATAAAAAGGTGCACATGCCAGCGAGCATGCGCGTGCATAAGGCGCCGGTCTCAGTGAACGAGGCCGTGTTGTTTTTTTGCCTGTTCTCTGCTCGCTGGGTCCGCGAGCAGAGAACAGCCATCCGCCGGCAGAGTTTTCTATCGGTAAGATTCTAGCCAAACCGACAGGTGAATGACACGCATTCATCGTGCCGGTGCTGGTGCTGCCAGTAAGCAGCCATCTTACCAGTGCTGGTGCTGCCAGTAAGCAGCCATCTTACCAGTGCTGGTGCTTCCAGCAAGCAGCCATCTTACCAGTGCTGGTGCTGCCAGTAAGCAGCCATCTTACCAGTGCTGGTGCTGGCGGTAAGCAACCATCGTATGTTTCTGATCGAATGGAATGGATATCTAGATATGGAATATCTAGAGATAAGGTGCGTAGATGTCTGTCTACTACAGTTGTGAGTTTAAAAAAAAAGCAGTTGGGCTAGCACGCATGCCTGTATTGGCAAGGCCTGGTCACTAGCATATTGTGTTCATTATAAAATATCATAGCAAGCACAGCAATCTCTCGCTATTTCCCAAATTATGAAATGGCAAAGCTCGCAAAGTAAATCACACTTGTTATGTACCGGAACGTCCGTCGGTAAGTTCCCAACATTCTGTCGGTAAGCATCCAAATCCTAGATAGTGCTGAAACTGATTATACCAGCACCTTGGCCTAAGGATGAGTGCAATATGCTTTTAATTTCCTCACGGGCAAGGCGATTTGTTTTCAGTCGGGTTCTGCTGCTAGTGCTGTGGCCTACAGCTGATTTAAGTCCCCATTGGTTTGGTAGAACATTTTTATCATAGCCGACTTATCCGTACGCAACTGCTTTACATCTGCAACATGTTCATCTAATAGATTAGATAACCATTCCTGGCCGCCTGTTTCATCGACATAACTCCCTCCGCATTCACATTGCATGCGAAATACTACGTCCATTGCTCTGCGAAGAGGCGTATTGCGGCGCATTACGGAGCGTAAAATGTGAATTCGGGAGAGTTATGTCGGGGAAACAGGCGGGTCAAGGCTGGTTAGATCACAGGAACATGCTGCAGATGTAATGCATAGACGCACTAGTAAGTTAGCTACGGAAATGCACTTCTGTTATTGTAAGAGGAATTTTGTCTATTGTAAGCTACCCCACTAACCACAGAAACCAATTTGGAAAAGAGCGCTCTCTAAGAGAGATAGGAAATCAAATTGCACTCATGTTTAAGCCAATGTGGTGGCAAATTCAGTCTCAATCACATCTCGGGCTTGACTTTGCATTATATATTTACTGACAAGCGTTCTTGTATATGATATGCATGCTTTATTTTACCCCTTTCTAATTTTGAATTAAGAAAGGTACCGGGAATACATCATATAGTGTCCTATAGTGGACACCGTATGCCAGTGATCAAGCCTTGTCAATGGAGACGAAAAATGTAGTCATTGCCACCATTCCCTCTTGATATTCCAGAGCTAACTGCTAACCTATACGACTATTCCTGTTCACTAATCCGGCTAAGAAACGGTATAGTTATCATCATCACTTGATTTTAATTGTGGCGAAAATGTCAAAGCAGTGGAATGGTTTCCGACCAGTAGAACACATATTCATTTCTGCTTCTGCAATGGGGAAACCCTGTAGGTGCAGCTTACTAACTAGAGGCCTGTTGTTCGTCAGAACACAATAAGTGTCCTTGCTTTATTTGGCGGATAGCGAAGCCTTTTGTGCGCTTTCCCACGCGTGCAATCGTCCATGTGTATGTCTGATAGACCTGATATGTGTGTGCCTGTCTACACCTGGCGACATGTCTAGGCGACACCATTCGTCTGTCGGCTGTAGACGGCGCAAAACATGCCCGCTTGCGTCTACACGGTGCGAATCACACTCGCACAGGTGTCTACCTGGCATAATACGCTGCCATGTGTGTGCATTGCTGGAACTGGACGATATGCTCGTCTGTGTGTCTACCCGGCACAATACGCTGTTCTCTTTGCATATTGTTGGCACTGGATAGCATGCTGGTCTCTGCTCGTACACTGCATAATGTGCTGGTCTAGGGAGACACACGACATAACATCTTTGTTTGTGTGTGCCCACGACATTATTTGTTTGTCTGCGCGAACACGAAATAATATGTTCGTCTGTGCGTGTGTGTGTGTGTGTGTGTGTGTGTGTGTGTGTGTGTGTGTGTGTGTGTGTGTGTGTGTGTGTGTGTGTGTGTGTGTGTGTGTGTGTGTGTGTGTGTGTGTGTGTGTGTGTGTGTGTGTGTGTGTGTGTGTGTGTGTGTGTGTGTGTGTGTGTGTGGTTGTGTGTGTGTGTGTGTGTTGTTGTGTGTGTGTTGTTTTTTTTTTGTGTATGTATGTGTGTGTTGTGTGTGTGTGTGTGTGTGTGCGTGTGTGTTTGTATGTGTGTGTATGTGTGTGTGTGTGTGTGTGTGTATGTGTGTGCATGTACGACATAATGCGCTCGCGTGAGTCCTCACAGAACAATACACCTGTCTGCCCGTCGGCACGGGACAAATGTTCCGCTGCAGCGTCTACATGGCACGATGTACCTGCCCGTGTGTCTGCACGATGCAATACGCATGTGCGTGCGTTTGCACGGTGCAAAATGCCTGCGAGTTCTCACGACCGCCTGATCGCGGAGCACAAAATGCGTATGAGTTCTCACAGTCGTGTGCTTGCACGGCGCGCAAAATGCGTGCGAGTTTCCACGTGCGTGTAGTTACACGACACAAAATACGTGCAAGTTTCCACGTGCGTGTGGTTACACGACACAAAATACGTGCAAGTTTCCACGTGCGTGTGGTTACACGATACAAAATACGTGAGAGCTTCCACGTGCGTGTGGTTACACGACACAAAATACGTGAGAGCTTCCATGTGCGTTTGTTCGCCCGGCGCAGATGGCGCGTCTCCACGAATCACCGCCTGCGTGTCCGTCTCTACAACAGCGCGTGATGTCACCGCATGACGTCACGACACCGGCAGCACGCCGCTGTCGGCGTGTGTGCACAGCTGGCCGCGCACAGTGTGCACAGACCACAGCTGGCCGCGCGCACTGCACAACATGCGCAGCCGACCGCTGGCAGATCAAACCGCAGCCGTGTCTCGGCCGACACGACGCGGGGCTCGTGCACAGGTGCCGTGCACAGGTGCCGTGCACAGGTGCCGTGCACAGCTGCGTGTGCGGTGTGCAGCGAGCGGTGCACCGCCGGGCCGCCAGCTGTCTCGACACCGTCGGCGTCGGCCGGATCCTGCAACTGCCGCCGGCGGGCGCGCCGCGCAGTGATGCAACTCGTCACGGCCGTGCGTGGCCGCGCGTCACGCGACTCTGGCCGTCACGTGACAGTGTCAATCTCCGATCTCTGATTGGTTGCCGGGCGCCGTAGTGCGTGCACGCCCCGGGCAGAATGGACGGCGATAAGAGCTGCAATTGTGCGCTGCGATGTCTTTGTTCGCCGGATGGCTCAATTTGCGGTGCGTGTCGTGAGGAGGAGCGCAGCGTGTGTGCCATGGGAATACATGTGTCAGCAGGTGTAACACCCGGTGGAACACCGGTGGAACACCCGGTGGAACACCCGGTGGAACACCCGGTGGAACACCCGGTGGAACACCCGGTGGAACACCCGGTGGAACACCCGGTGGAACACCCGGTGGAACACCCGGTGGAACACCCGGTGGAACATCCGGTGAGAGGATGCAGGGGATACGGGTCATGCTGGGACTCGAGCGGTCCCCTCACCGGCCCCCTCGCTTGTTTCCAGCGACGACTGTGCCTCTGGAATCGACTACTGTAACACCACACGCCGAATTAAACAGCCGCGACCGGAGCCGATACGTCCCGAGTCCGCCAACGGATTTGGCTAGGTCATGGCTTCATCGTTTGGGGACACCCAGTCTGCAGGCGCACTCCCCCCCCCCCCCACACACACACATAAGAATATCCGTCTGCTATGCTGCTGGCCAGGCTTGGAGTGGATCACCCTTGTCATGGGCACCGCCACGGTGGGGGACGGGGGACGTCCCTCCTCCCCAACTTTGTGAAGTGTATCACTCACTACGTCTACGGCGTTGCATGGATAATGTCGATCTAAAACCCTCTCGGCCCCACCCCACCCTTTTACTCACAAAGTGCGCGTCGCCGCCAGCGACTTTCGTGCGACCAGCGGGAGCAGGCGCAGCCAGCGAGTGTCGCCGGTCGGCAGGCGCAGCGAGTGTGGGCAGGCGCAGCCAGCGAGTGTCGCCGGCGGAGGCGCAGCCAGCGAGTGTCGCGGCAGGCGCCAGCGAGTGTCGCCGGCGGCAGGGCGCGGCCAGGCGCAGCCAGCGAGTGTCGCCGGTGGGCAGGCGCAGCCAGCGAGTGTCGCCGGTGGGCAGGCGCGACCGCGCAGCCGCGGCCGCGAGCGAGTGTCGCCGGTGGGCAGGCGCAGCCAGCGAGTGTCGCCGGTCGGCAGGCGCAGCCAGCGAGTGTCGCCGGTCGGCAGGCGCAGCCAGCGAGTGTCGCCGGTCGGCAGGCGCAGCCAGCGAGTGTCGCCGGCAGGCAGGCGCCGGCCGCGAGCCGCTATTCCTGGCGTTTGGCCGGGCTGGCCAGGTGGCAGCACCGTCGCCGTTTTTGCAGCCGCCGCCGTCGGCCGCCGAGCGCCGGCCCGGCCGCGTTTATCACCTTGAATTGGGTCGGCGCCGCGCGGCGATCGCGGCCGCGCCGCCGCCGGCCACCGTCGCACGTGTTTTCGCCGCCGCCAGGATGGCTCACAGGTGCGTCGAGCGCCGTCGGCGGTCGGCGGCGCGTGGTTTACGCGCGCGCCAGAGTGCGCCTCGACGCCGCACGGGCGCCACGGATTGCCGCGCAGGCGGCGCGGCGACGACCGATCTGTCTTGAGCGCAGGGTGTGTGCGAGGTGGGGGAGGGAGGCAAGCACTCTCGCCACCCGTGTTGTTTTGTATCCTCCCGCTCACGGTGGTGAGTGAGGGGCGACGTATGGTCGTGTCAGAACGTAACGTGCGCCCACTGGAAGTGAAGAGACGAATGAGTGTCCCAGCATGCCACCGCCACAGGTGGCCTGCTTTGTGCTCTTGGTACTGCTGAAGCAAACACCAGAAATGTATGCACATGGTTGGAAAAATGAGTGTTTACATTGCAGGTATTGGAGCTAAAATGTTAACTGTTCATCAGTGGCCCGAGCCGCACTTGAATGTATATTATTACTTAGATGGCCTAGGGGCATCACGTTTCACTTCTTGCAGCATCATTTCTTCAATTTCCAAAAACGTTTTTTGGTTATCTTCCACAAGTCTTTATATACATTTAACTTGGCTATTGACCACTCTCTCGCTCTCACTGGTCTATCTCGCCCCTATGCCTTCTGGATGACACATTACGCAGTTACGCAGTTAACGCACCTTACGCACTTCTGGAAAGTCCGGTAGCTAATGCATTCATAGCTCCCCTCCTTTATCGACGAAGCGCCCCTCGTATCCTTCGCCATGATATGCAAGCTTACCACGAAGCGCATGATGTCAAACAATAAATTTGAAAGCTTGCGAGGTCAACCCATCTTTTCTTGCACGGTAATTTGCATGGATGAGCTGACCCCTGTCACCCACGCTGCAGCAGTGTGAACCGCTACACCCGTCATCCCCGTCAGCCCCGTCATCCCCGTCATCCCGGTCATCCATGCTGCAATATGAGCCGAGCGGAAAGCATCACCCGAAGCTACGAATGCTGCCTCCCGTTGTTATTCAGCCAGTGACCCCAGATGGTGTATTGTTTCTCTGACCAGTATTTCCTCATGTGCGTGAGTATCTTTACGGGACGTAGCACACGTCTCTGGACATCCGTGAATACGCAAGCCAGCCGTGCGGTATTTGCGTTTTGACGTAATCAGGACTTCCAGACTTTACCAAATGTCACCAGGACACCAGCTCTAGCAAATGGTGAGCCCGTCATCAGGACACCAGCTCTACCAAAAGGGGAGCCCCTCCCAAAAAAAACCACCCCAAAAAAAAAAGCAACCCCAAAAAAAACACAAAAAAAAAAAAAAAAAAAAAAAAAAACGTCACCAGGACACCAACCAAATGGTGAGCCCGTCACCAGGACACCAGCTCTACCAAATGGTGAGCCCGTCATCAGGACACCAGCTCTACCAAATGGTGAGCCCGTCATCAGGACACCAGCTCTAGCAAATGGTGAGCCCGTCATCAGGACACCAGCTCTACCAAATGGTGAGCCCGTCACCAGGACACCAGCTCTACCAAATGGTGAGCCCGTCACCAGGACACCAGCTCTACCAAATGGTGAGCCCGTCTCCAGAACATTAGCTCTGCCAAATGATTAGCCAGCCTATGATAGTTGAGGGTGGACTCTTGACAGGCTTTGATGCTGGCTGGCTGCAATTAAAGCATGACAAAAAAAGTTTATTCGCACGGGAGAGAAAATCACCTAATTTCCCCTGGCTTCCCCGCACAATTCGGTACGGCTGCCAACACCGAAGCAGGTGGGACATTTGTGCGATCGTGACTCCTCCACCGAGCTGCCTACCCCTGGTGATAGCCTCACCCAGCCGTTGACCTGCAGTGAGGCGCACCGCAGCCCTGCACCACCCTTCCTCGGCTGGTCATCCGACCCCACCCGCGCGTCTGGTGCCTCCACTTCTTGTCACCGGCAATTTAAGATGAAATCGTATCATCTTTCATGCATCGGGCTGTAATTATCTCACAAACAACTACCGCTGGCGACAGCCGAGAAAACAACTGTAATTTAGGGTGTTTGGTTATCATTAAACCAGTGTAAACGACCCACCCGGCTAATTAGCCCATTATAATCGCATCTCGGTCGTCTGGCCGGCGGCCGGGCGGCGGGTCCGTGACCAATTTAATTATCCACATCGAAGGCGCCGCGCGCTGCCCTGGCAGTCGGGCAGTGGCACCGTGTTACGCGTGTCCGACCCGGCCACCGGTGTTACGCCCATCGTGACGGCCGCATAATGAGCCGCGTCACAGCGGCGGCTCGCAGTGGTCGCCCGCGCGCGGCTCGACAGCGGCGACGGCGGACGCCGGCCGCGGCGCCCTTCCGCGCGCCGCGTTCTCACGCTCGGCGCGGCCGCCGATAGAGTCGATGTTTTGATGGCTTCGACGGCGGCGCGCAGGTGCGCCGCCGCCAACAGAGGACTTTAAATCTCGGCCCGGGCGCCGGCCGCTTTGTCGCCGCGCCGCGGCCCCCGCGCGCCGCTGAAAGAGGCGGCCGTCGTCGCGACTGGGGCCGGCATTGACGTCGTACGTCTGAGCCATTCACTTTCAAATGAAGGCGCGCGCACTGACGGCAGCCGACTGGCGTCTGGTCCGGCCCAATCGACGAGACGGCCGCCGGAGTGCGCGGCCGGCGGCGCCGCCACCAGTCAGGTGGACGACACGAACGGCTTTGTTTGCACCTCTCAACAGCCCACCTATTGAGTTGCCGGCGCGCGCATCGGTCGCCGATGTGCGCCGGCCATCTCTCAAAGAGCTCGCCGGTCGGACGTCGACGTCAAAGGAACCAATTAAGACGAGAGTTACGACTTGGCGGAGCAGCTGAGGCCAATTGGAGTGGGGAGACACGGCCGGTTGAGTCGGTTCTTTACGGCATCACAAATGTGTATTGTTCCGCGCCCGGTCGACAGCTGGAGGCTGTGCACTCGGTCAATGCGGACAGGCGGACGAGATGGTATCGAAATACGTCCCGCGCGCTCCCCGGAATACCCCCCCCCCCCCCCCCCCCACTCGGAGCAGTGCCCCGTGGCTGGGCATTGTCTGCGCTCCATAAAAACGGCACAGACATGAGACTTGAGCCGTCGCGGTCGCGTTTCGCCAGGTTCTCGTCAATGTGGCGAAAGAAATTGGATACTCATCGTTCGCCCATTAAGCGACAGGGGCGGGATAGGACAATGGGTGAGATTCACAGGTACATGCACGCGTGGGGTTGGGCTGACAAATTGTTCGGTGATTCGGTGGCTTGTCGAATTGCTTTGGCATTGCTTCTGTTCCCTCAGCACTACGAGTGACATCGCTGGCATCCAAAGACAGGCGATAACGATCCATAATCGTAGATAATACCCCCGATACAGGAAATACTGTTCCTCCACATATGGCTACGACGCGCTACTTGAAGTACAGCCATGGATCCATGGATGTCGACACTGCCGCAGGTCATGGTATCCGGACCCCACACACATTTTTTGGTCGTGTCTGACTCCACCTGGGCATGTGGTAAAATTATCGATAAAGGCATTTTCCCGATGTTTTCCGGTTTCCCTATCAGGCGGCATCTGAATGAGATGAATGGACTCGTCCGAGGGTTCCATCACGGCTCCGCCAGGCGGGTATCGGCCGCGGTCGGAGTCATTATAGCCCGAGGCGTGCCCCACAAGCCTGCCTGCCTGACCTGCCCTTAATGACGTGTCGCCCTCGCAAAGGTTGTGTAGCTACTGCAGTTTACATAATATTGAGCATTACAAAACGGCAAGCTGAATTGTTCTCTTCCTTCTTGCCAGTGCTGGAGGGATCATTTTCATCGTGGCTTTGGCTGTCATCTGTTGAATAAAATGTTATATTTGTAGCAATAGCCCAGTGATGGCCATTAGTATGGCATGAATTCCAACCCGCAAAGGTGGATGTGTATGGGGCCTGCGTAATAACCTACCATGTTATGACCGAGGAAACACCTTGTTTTGTCTCTAAGACGCTGAGATCGGGGTTTGGCTGCTTTTGTCTGCGTTAGATAGTGTCATAGGACCACGGAAAAAAGCAGAGAATGAGGTTTCGTGCAGCTGAACTGGAAATTTTGACCGCAAAATAAAAGCAGAAGGAATGCTGTGTCTCCAGAACTATGGTTACCAGAATCCGAGTTTTTGCGCTAGGTCAGGAGCGGTGGTTGGTTGGTTGGTTATTGGTTTTACGACACATCGACCGTTGAGTCATGTAGCGTCGCCAATCTCTCACGCCGATTGGTCGCAGGCGAAGAGTAGCGACAGGTGAGCCTCGAACCCACAACATTTCGATTGTGAGACGAGCAACTTGCCCCTAGGCTACTCGTCCCCCAGGAGCGGTGGGGGGGGGGAGACGGGATCGGAACAGAAGACAGTCACGGTACTACTCCTCTGGCTTGAAAATGATTCCTGAGCCCCTGGAGTTGAACCCAGCTAGAAATTGAAGGTGGCTGAGTCATTGTGTGCAGCTTTGGCGCCGGAACCATATCACCAGTGTTCCTCCCGCAGAGCAGTCATCCTCTTTCTCCGGGGCCTCTTTGAGGAAACTTTGAGTGAGGTGAATTCCAATGCTCTAATCTCCTTCCGCCATCTCCGATATGGAAGTCATCGTGCATTTCGCCCACTTAATTTTGACTTGACCGACAAAAGCATGTTTCATGATCCGTGTACCTCATTGCCAAACGCAGAGGAAAACTCGGACTGACATGCATGTTTTATGCAGGTCAGTTGTATGTCAATCATACATGTGGAATCAAATTCCATTTTACGTCAATCACCGAGAATACCGCCTTTCGGAACAATCGCAGGTGAGATGGAATATCTAATGAGTGGGGAAGAGTTGGATGAATTCAGGAGAGCTACCCTCCCTCTCTCTCCTTTTACCATGCAAAAATTGGTCCTGTGTTTCACATCCCTTCAGCAGAATGATGCATCAATCAAACAACAGGTAAGGGATGGACGTTTGTACGTGGGACCAGGGGCTTCATGGTGTGGAATGGGTATATGAACGTGGGACCAGAGATTTCATGGTGTGTGTCTGCATTTCGTGATGCGAACCATCAGTCCTTTGGAACAAAACAGCTGTCCATCAAATGTTCAACGCGTTCCTACGCCCTGAGGCATGAGGGTATACACCAGCCCCAAAACTAGTGATTCTCGTTTCCCAACAGGAGCAGCAGAATTTCTCCCCTCCAGCAGTCCAGATGTTTCTCTCCAATGGTAGGGATGCTCACCTTCAGGAGCAGATACGTCCCTCATCCAGCAGGGAGGACGCATCACTTGCATCCTCGCGGCCGCAGATGGTTTCCTCCCCAGCAGCAAAGATGTCCCTACCCAACGGTATGGGTATACGGATTTCTGACAATTATTGGAGGAGGGGTGGGGGTGGGGGATAAATGAAGGCAACGGGCAGACCCAAATGGATTCGGGGCACCCTCCATGCAGTCTCATGTTAAAAGTTGAAATTATTGAGAGGTCAAAGGCAACACCGAGGGGCATTTGTCCCTTCAAAAGAATATGTAATAACACCCCTGTTTTGGCACTCATTCCAGCATTAGGGATGTTCTACCTCCCAAGACGCAGCTATGGCCGTCCCTAGCAGCTGGGATGTCCCTCATCAAATGATTGGGCGCTACATGACCAATGTAGTCGATGCACCCTAAAGCCCTAATAACTAACTAACTCCTCGAAGGATGGGATGTACGTCTTCCCCAGCAGCAGATGCGCAGGCTCCCCAGCGTCGGGATATCCGCATACTCAACGGAGAGGATGTCCTCTTCCAGTAACAGATTCGGCTCCTCCCTAAGCGGCAGCTTTGTTCCTCCCGAGCAGCAGACCGTGGCATACACAATGGCAACATGAATGTCGGAGACGCTCGCCGTTTTAAGTGTGTTATTACCATGGGTGTAACCACGGTTTTGAAATTTGGAGTGGGGGGGGGGACAAACCAGGGACGCGGTAAGTTCGGAAAGGATAGAGGGGCCTTACCTACCCTCCCCCGACAAAAATCCTTGGATTTCAGTCACTTTATTTTCAACGTCTGGTTTTCAGATTCACCATCTTTAAAAATCATATTTTGAGGACAAAAAGTTTCACCAAAATGAGCAAGTTTCACTCCTTATCACATCTAGCTTTATGTCGTATGTGCTTGTCCCGATTTCACAATCACCACAGAGCAATGCTGTAAGTACGTTAAATGTTGGCCTCTTGTAAGCGATGGCGTCGCCACGAAATTCTTCCAGGGGGGGGCGAGATCGAAAGGGGGCCTCCTGCTCCCCGAAAAGGGGCCTCCATTGTGTTAGGGCCTCCTATTGTTTTTAGGCCCTTAGTATGGTTCGGGAATGGGAAACTGAGGGCTGGAGGGCCTCCTTTTCGTCCTGGAGGGCCTCCTTTTCGTCCTGGAGGGCCTCCTTTTCGTCCTAGAGGGCATCCTTTTCGTCCTGGGGGCCTCCTTTTCATCATGGGGACCTCCTTTTCGTCCTGGTGGCCTTTTCGTCCTGGGGCCTCTGTGTCAATATTTGGCACTCGCTTGATTTCTGGGGCCTCCTACCCTCTCCTAGGTGACTTCTTTTTACAAATTAGGGGCCTCCTCCTGGAGGCCCCTAATTTTTTAATCTCTTTTTCGTCTTGGGAGCCTCCTTTTAATCCTGGAGGGCCTCTTTTCGTCCTGGAGGGCCTCCTTTTCGTCCTGGAGGGTCTCCTTTCCATCCTGGGGGCCTCCTTTTCGTCCTGGGGGCCTCCTTTTAGTCCTGGAGGGCCTCCTTTTCGTCCTGGGAGCCTCCTTTTCGTCCTGAGGTACCTTCTTTTCGTCCTAGGGTCCTCTTTTTCGTCCTAAGGGCCTCCTTTTCGTCCTGGGGTTTCGTTTTCGTCCTGGGGGCCTCCTTTTCGTCCTGGGGGCCTCCTCAATTTTCAGGGGGGTGGCGCCCCCCCCCCCAGTCTCACGGCAGGGGGCAATTGCCCCCTCTGCCACCCCGGTGGCGACGTCCCTGCTTATAGGAGGCAAAAAATAAATTATTGTTCGATGACTTTATTGTAGTAAACCTAGACACCCAATAACCTTTCTCATGCTTTCCTGTTTTACGGGGAGACATTTCGATGCAATGACAACCAGGGCGGATAAAGGGTACGACACTGAGGGCATGTGCCACCCACATGAAAAGTGGCGTCCCTCCGGCCGGGAGAAGGCGTCTCTTTGAAACGACTCCAGTGCACCCGCTCGAATTTTTCAGCCAAAGGCGCCCATATGAAAGAAAAGGGCAACTCCTTGGAAGGAAAGGTGCCCTTTTGGGAAGGACCCGCCCCGAAGGGGCGCTCAAAAGTGCATCCCGCCCCCTCGAATCTTTCAGTCAGAGGCGTCCCTCCAGGTGCTTTCACAGTGGCGCCGCTCCAGAGAAATGGCGCCCATCCAGACAAGTGCCCATCATGACAATTCCTGGATCCAGCCCTGATTACAGCATTGCTCTCTCGCGGTACGAACTCCGGCTGGTTATAAAATAGTGCGCATTCACGTGTGGTTTCTCTTGCAAATTTCACAACTTCCGTGAACCATTGTGGAAAGTTTGTACCGAACATCAATGTGGCGGTGTAAATTTAAAGCCAGCGATGAGAGCGCCATCTGAGCAGGTTATAGCGGATTTCTTTATGGGGGCTCCTAGTCATATAGGATATCACAACAGTTAGCACAACAGCTGCAAACAAAAAGAGATTTGATTCTCCTATTCCTATTACCTCAATAATTGTACATACCCGGACCTTTGATACATTCGAAACTATTTCCATATATCAACATCCTGATAACATACGGCAAGGCACGTCGAATGACACCCACATACTGCAAATTGAAGCCATAGCGACGAAACGCGAAGACTTTGAAGAATTATAACTAATCATCGAAATTGAGGCTTGACCTGACATGTCCAGGACTAAAATGTTACTCCAGGGTTGGCCACGGCAAATTAATATGATTTCTGAACGGTTTGCTAGAGTACCTCACGGAACGTTGAATGATACCCACGTGATGAACATTGAAGACATAGCGACGAGGTGCGATGACTTCGAGCAATTTAAGTTAAACTTCTATCTTGTTGTTCGGCATTGACATGTCCCGGTTTGAAATGTTGCACGAGGTTCACCTTGGGCTATTGCTTGATACCAGATGTGGTTAGATTAGGGCAAATAAAAAATGCGAGGCGACCGCAGAAGTCGGTTTGACCTTTGATCTTCGGAACCAGTTCGATTTCGTAACATTATAATACGGCATAAGCCACGTCGAATGACACCCACTTGATGCAAATTGAACCATAGAGACGAGTCGCTTTTAGGACTTCGAAGAATTCAAACTAGCCTTTGACCTTGAGGTTTGATCCTGACACATTCCGGTTTCAAAATATTGCTCGAAGGTTCGCCATGGGCTATCGCTTGATAGTGGACCTGGGTAGGCTTTGGCGACCCCCCACTCCGAACGAAAAAAAATGCGAGGCGACCAAAGAAACCAGTTTGAATTTTAACCCGTCGAGATTATTGCGAATTATCAACTTGGTGGCAACGCAAAACAAGCGACCTTGAATCACATCCATTTTCTACAAATTGAAGCTATAGCGATGAAATGCGAGGTCATCGAAAAACTCGATCAATCCTTTGACCTTGACCTGGCCCGGTTTGAAATGTTACTCCAGTGTTCACCGCTGGCTATCGCTTGACACCAAACTTGGGTAGGTTTGAGCGAAAACAACAAAAAATATTAAGGCAGCTGAAGAATCATCTCGACCTTTGCTCCAAAACAACAATTCGACTGCTTACCTTTCTGATGCCGCATAACAAGCCACATCGAATGACGCCCATTTGATGGAATTTGAAGCGATAGCAACCGATGCGCGCGTTCCGTCGATATCGCTTTAATATCGCCATCTAATAAATTAAGCTACCATTGACCATGAAGTTTAACCTTGGCATGTACCGGCTTGGCATGCACGATGGTAAAGACATGAAGACATAAAAGATTAGTGCAACTATGAGCCACAGGGGCCCTTCTTGGTTGCACTCTGTACACTGAACCAGTTGCCCACCAAATCTGTCAATCAGCCCTCCCTGTAATACTGAAAAGCAAGCCCTCTATTCTTATAATGGTTGTCTATGCTGTTTTTAAAGATGTTCAATGTGCTGCTACTGACAATGTTTTCTGGCAACTGGTTCCAGTGTTCCACTACCCTGTTGGTGAAGAAAGTTTGCCTTAACCTTGTTCTGCTGTGGTTAACTTTAATTTTGAATTTATAACCTCTAATTGCATCATTTCTGTTCAATTCAAACATTTCCCCAAGGTATCCCCTCTCCAGACCATGGACAAATTTAAAGACCTCGATGAGATCTCCTCTCAGCCTTCTATATCTAAGTGAAAACATATTGAATTTCTTCAATCTGTCCTCATATGCCAGGTTGCTTATGCCATTAACCATTTTTGTAGTCCTCTTTTGTACTCTCTAAAAGCCAACAATCTTTTTCATAGCTAGGAGACCAAGCTTGGATGCAGTATTCCAAATGTGGCCTGACGTATGCACAGTAAAGCTTCCTGATCACTTCCTCACTTCTGTATGATACATTCCTATTTATTGCCCCGAGCATTCTCAGTGCCTTCTTCCTGGCTTCCTTGGTCTGTTCTGATGCCCCAAGTTTTGTGTTTAGAATAACACCTAAATCCTTCTCCTGTTGAGTCACTGATAGCACTTGGCCACCCATCAAGTATGGAGCCTTCATATGCTGCTTACCTACATGCATGATTTTGCACTTATCAAAATTAAATTTCATTTCCCATTCTTCGGACCACTTCACAAGTTCGTCTAAGTCTTTTTGCAGCGAGATATGCTCATCTTGACCTGTTATTGCCCTAAAGACCTTCAAATCATCCGCAAATTTCAAATCTTTACTGCCTAGGCCACTTTCAATGTTATTTACAAATATAATGAACAGTAGTGGCCCCAGTACTGACCCCTGGGGGACTCCACTAAGAACATTTTGTCATGATGACTTTGTACCATTTAGCATCACTCTTTGTTGTCTATCTGAAAGCCACAACTCTATCCATTTTAAGATGCTATCTGCAATACCATGGGACTGAAGCTGCATCATTAACCGTTTATGGGGTACCTTGTCAAAGGCCTTACTAAAGTCAAGATATGCTACATCAACCTGATTTCCCTTATCAAATTGTTCTGTGGCGAAGTTCAAAAAGTCCAAGAGGTTTGTGAGACACGATCGTCCTTTTCTAAACCCATGTTGAGTATCTTGAATCAATCTGCTACCTTCCAGATAACTATCTATTCTATCCTTGATAATTGATTCGAGTACCTTGCAGACTAGGGATGTGAGACTTACTGGCCTGTAGTTTTCAACTTTCCCTCTTTTTCCTTTCTTGAAAATAGGAACTACATTTGCCCTTTTCCAATCGGTTAGAATTTCATTTTGTGAAACTGATCTACGAAATATTATACTAAGTGGAAATGCCAGTTCCTTTTCAGTTTCCCGCAACACCCTAGCATACATATCATCAGGTCCTGCTGCCTTGTTTGGCTTTATTTTCCTGATATGATTGTAAACAACATCACTATCAATGAAATCAACATCATTTGTCAGATCCCATGTCACTGAACTATGGTGTACGGTCGGCAGATTTGTCATATCTTCCAATGTAAACACTGATTTAAACTGCTTGCTCAGCTCCTCAACCATCTCACTATCCTCACCCAATGTAGTCCCGTTTACTTCCAGTGGACCAATTGTGCAAGAAACTTTACTCAGCTTGTATCACGGGTGCCATATGTGGCCATATTTGGGCAGGTTTTGGTTTTAAAAATTGGAGGCGACCGAAGGAACCGGTTTGCGTTGGACCTAGACCACTTAAGTGGTAATGTGAAGCCTGTGTAGTTGTTTCCAGCGTGTTCGGTGCAAGCAGAAGCATTTGTGGCAATTGACTCGAACGACCATAAACCCGTCGCTGAATGTCAATGCCAATGTAAATACGCCTCTGGCGAACTCATCGCTGAATACGAATGCGAACACAACGTTAATTTGACGTACCTGCTTAGGGGTGACCAATGACTCCCTTCCATGGCCTTGAAGATACCCACGGACACCCAGTCACGTTTCCTCAACATATATCAATAGATGCGCGGGGGAATGCAATCTAAGTTGTATAAAACCTTGCGATAATGCAAATTTGTTCTCTCGCATTGCACAATTTTTCACCCAAGCGAGAGGGTTAGTTAGGCGAGGTTCATGTTATTCAAGAATGGCCCGGAAGAGACATTTCTAACGTTTGCTGATTTACCATTGGGAGATTGCATGACGACAGATAGCCCGTGAAGCTCATTGGTTGGCTAGATCGGCTTCTAGTATTTTCGGTGATTATATTGCATATTGGAGGGAACAAATCGCCACTTTTCACAAATAAGGGGGACATGTCCCCCACCCTACCCCAGTGGTTACACCAGCGGTTATTACCAAGCAATGTCCTTAGGCCTAATATTAAACTGGAAAACGTTTAGGAGGATCTATCTCGCTCTCTCTCGCTCTAGCTCTCTCTCTCTCTCTCTCTCTCTTTTTTCTCTCTCTCTCTCTCTCTCTCTCTCTCTCTCTCTCTCTCTCTCTCTCTCTCTCTCTCTCTCTCTCTCTCTCTCTCTCTCTCTCTCTCTCTCTCTCTCTCTCTCTCTCTCTCAAACCGGTGGACTAAATAGATTGGTGGGTCCAGCAAATGATTGGTCTCCTTTTGTCCCATCCTATGCGCCTGTGACCTGCCTCAGATCCGCGACCTTAATGTGCTGGTACTTTGTTTTTTTCTTCACAAACTGTACACGCAAAATATCGAAAATTGAACCACAATAAAATCTTAGAAAGAGCAGAGCAACTGTTCGTGGTCGGGCCCACCGCGGAGACGCCGGCCGTCAGCAGGGAGCCTCCTCCCAGCAGCGGCGGCGCTCCTCCTCAGCAGCATGGCAGCTTCCTCATCGGTCTTCGGGGCTGCCGCTCCAGCGTGACTGCAAACGGCTGGCGGCCATCAGTCAGCGCACGGCCGCGCGCAAAAAACCCGCGTCTGCCCGGCGGCGTGCGGCGCACACCCATGGGCGGCAGCTTCTGCGTCGCCCCGCTCGCCTCAGACACCGGTATCCATCATCATTTCGCCGCGGCTCGTAACCTGTGACACATTATCAGGCGGGCGCCGATTATGCGCGGCTGCAGGCGGCGCCGTTTTTGCTCTGATCGGCACAATGGAAGTCGTCGTTACCGGGCGCGGCGCGATCGCGTCCACCGGCGGTTCGCGCCATAATATGGCGGGTGTGGAAGCGTCTTGATAATGGCCGGCCGCCGGCGGCGACCGGGCGCGTTCTGGTCCGCGGTGTTGGGGGGTAACTCGGCTGCGCATACACCGCACGCGCGGGCTGGGCTGCCTAAACGGTGGTCACGCTGCGATGTGATTGGCCACAGCTTCGGCAGCGCGATTGTAGTGATGGTCCATGTCGGTGACGAACACGCTAGTGGTGGCCGCATTAGTGATGGACACATTGGTAACGGGAATACTGTCGGTGGTGGACACGCGTTAGTGGTGGACATGTTAGTGGTGGTCACGTAGCAGCAATGATGGATACGCTAGTGATGGAACACGTTGGCGGTGTTCGCGTCAGCAATAAAAGCGTTAGTAGTGAACGACTTAGTAATAATTGCCGTGATAGATCTGGGTAACGTGAAAACGTGCACGACTAAAATGGTGAATGAATAGACTTTGACCAAGCATGAGTGCTTACCAGGTCACGTGGTACATAAATCAAAACCTGAAAACATAAATGACCTGCACAACTTTTGGAGACCGTTGCCATGCCTACGTCCCTACCTACCTGTGATGCTCAGAAATCCAAAGTCAAAGGAAAGGGGGGGGAGAAAAAAAAACCCAAAAAAACAGAGGGGGGGTTTCCCCACACAAAAAGTAGGTTAAAGGGCAAAAAAAAAACAAAACACCCCCCCTTAGCCAAGGCCAACCACCCCAAACCCACCCCCCCCACCGGACGCTAAAAAAAAAAGTTAATAAAAAACAAAAAACCAGATATATTAAAAAAAAAAAAAAAAAAAAAAAAAAAAAAAAACCCAAAAAAAAACACAAGTATTAAACGAAGAAAACGTTGGCGCTTTGCCAAATCTTCGAGGTCATTGCTCAGCTTATATTTATATTTGCCTACATATGCAGAGCACACATATACAGAGTAAAAAAGATTGGTGACCCACCAAATGTGTGGACTCCTCTTAGCCTACACCATGAGTCTGCGGCCCAACCCAGAACCGCAACCAAAAGGTTTTTTTTTAAATAAAAGAACCTGCTACTTCGACCACGAAAGTGGGTGACATATTTGAGAAAAACGTATCTAGTTATGGTGGCAATCTACGGTACCGTGTTATCATTGAGTATGGCTTGTATTTATCATCAGTCCGTTTTGCTTCTCATATCCAGTCAATTTGTTTTTCCTAACAATCCAGACGTATACGTACTCACCTTGCTTCAGTACATTCAGAAGCGTACCGAAGCAATTTAGTAGCTATGATCGGGGGACGGGGGGCTGAAATAAAACGCTTCCACTCGAGGTAAATTCCATAGGTTTTAATATTGCTGTGGTAAGCTCTGTCACCTACGAACAGTCCCATCCCCGTTCAGAGATTGAACCCGAAGCAACAGTTCCGTTTTCCGGCGCAGTTTGTGGCGCGTGGCACGGCTCATAACACAGGTAACAAAATATGACTGACATCATGTAAAAGCCCCAAATGTTGCCTATCCGACTGGTACAATTTCGTTGCGGTCGTCGGATCAACGTGCTGCGCGTGCGTGTCGCGGGGATCCTGAAAGAACGGGTGTCCGGTGAATCACCGACCGCCCATAGGAATAGCACGTGAAACAGATTTTTCGTTCGGAAAATCACCAATTTTAGCGCTCCCATCGGCCAGATTCAGACCGCCATATATCAACAACCAATGTACCGATCGACACCAATCCAACACCTCAGTGTTGCCACGACAATTTTCAATATCGCCGTGGCAACCGTTTCCGAATCACACGCCACACTCATGCGAGCGGGTGTGGAAAGCAGAAACAACGTTTTTATAGAATTTGTCACGATTGTGTCTGGTTCTCGGAAACGGCTAAACTTGGCGACTTGCCGTCATTTTCACCTCATGACCCTATGTACAGGCACGATCTTCCAATTAACAATCAGTGGCTGCAATGTGTGCGGGCGCCGTCATCGTGACACGGCCTGCACGTGTTTCGGTCCGTGGAAAAGGCTACGCTTTCCACTGTCGCATGACATTTCTCGGAAAAAGTTGCATGTGTGGATAGCCGCACTCTTTGTGGTGCTCACGGTTCCTTCGGATTTTACCCATCGCAAATAATTTGATTGCGATCGTCGATGCCCGCAACTGTTACCAGACTTCACCTTCGGCAATCTCAAACGGCAGATGGGGACAGGACAGTGTCCTGTCACCGTGCAGAGATTGAATCCGCGCGCAGCAGTTCCATTTTCCGGCGCATTGTGTTTTGTAAGATGGTTTCAGTGTGTGCGTACCTGCTTAACAAGTATCAAGGCGCTGTTGAAGCTGAACCTGTGTACGTTTGCGTTACTGGTGTTTCGTTTCTGAGAGTCAGGACAAGTATTGGAAACATGGCCTTGTCTTTGATGTTGGCCGCCCAGAATATTTCTGTATCCGGAAAGTTATCCACTCCTTTTTTCCAAATGATGAATTGAGTATGGCAATGACTGTGATCTTCTTGTTGTTTGGTCATGATCATGGGAGCATGGAAATACGGAACATGCCCGTATTTCTATACAAAAAAAGAAGTGTTTGATGACAGAAACATGTCATATTATTATCCACCTTGGAATGGAACAGTTTTTCTCTCAAAATCCAGGATTCAGATTTAAAAAAGTTCTCAAAGCCCTCTGCTCCATACCAACCCGTAATGCCACATAATTTTCCCCTCCAATTCCAGAATTCCAAGACATAAATCCAACCCTGGTCATACCCACTTGAAGCAACACTTGGACGAAACCTTGGTGCAATACAGGCCCAAGGTGTAAGTGCTAATATGACACCCCATCACTAGAAAATATGTGTTGTGGCTACCCTGGTTGCAAATTGAATGGCCAGTCAAGATCATTGAAAAGGCATATAAGGCTATCTGGTGTATCATGCTGTTTTACCTATCTGGTTGAAAAAAAACATTGCTTTTGGAGAAGGAAGCCGGTGGCAATCATGGCACATTGCTGTATTAAGTGCAGGTAAAACTGAAGGTATTTATACTGACCAACATCATGTATGCAAACTATGGCAGTCTTGAGGGTGCTTTGTTCATGTGCGAGCAAAAATACTGTGACACCTTGTGTAGTCTTTGGTGCCGGTTTTTTCTATGGAGGGGTCGGGTGCGGTGGGGGTCAATTGCCCAGCCATATAAAGATGTTTGTTGCAGTACTTTATGCACAATATTTAGCCGTCTAACATATCATTTCAGCCATCTTGCTGCACTGTAGACCTATGGAATCCTTATCATGAAAAAATGTCTTGGTTTTTCCAATATGAGCCTTTACTATTTCAATCATTTTATCTGCTCACTTCCATGTGCTTGATTTATTTGAGTCAGGGCCCATGTTTTGTCATAAACAGGACTTGTTGCATTGACTAAGTGTTGAATTGAACTGAATCCATAGTACTCCAGCGACTGGAATCACTGGAGTGTTGCAATTTGACATATTAATTAATACTTGAAGATCATATATGACAAGTATTGGAAACATGGCCTTGTCTTTGATGTTGGCCGCCTAGAATATTTCTGTATCCGGAAAGTTATCCACTCCTTTTTCCAAATGATGAATTGAGTATGGCAATGACTGTGATCTTCTTGTTGTTTGGTCATGATCATGGGAGCATGGAAATACGGAACATGCCCGTATTTCTATACAAAAAAGAAGTGTTTGATGACAGAAACATGTCACATTATTCTCCACCTTGGAATGGAACAGTTTTTCTCTCAAAATCCAGGATTCAGATTTTAAAAAGTTGTCAAAGCCCTCTGCTCCATAACAACCCGTAATGCCACATAATTTTCCTCTCCAATTCCAGAATTCCAAGACATGAATCCAACCCTGGTCATACCCACTTGAAGCAACACTTGGACGAAACCTTGGTGCAATACAGGCCCAAGGTGTGAGTGTATGACACCCCATCACTAGAAAATATGTGTTGTGGCTACCCTGGTTGCAAATTGAATGGCCAGTCAAGATCATTGAAAAGGCATATGAAGGCAAAGCATGCTGTTTTACCTACCTGGCTGAGAAAAAAAACATTGCTTTTGGAGAAGGAAGCCGGTGGCAATCATGGCACATTGCTGTATTAAGTGCAGGTAAAACTGAATGTATTTATACTGACCAACATCATGTATGCAAACTATGGCAGTCTTGAGGGTGCTTTGTTCATGTGCGAGCAAAAATACTGTGACACCTTGTGTAGTCTTTGGTGCTGGTTTTCTTCTATGGAGGGGTCGGGTGCGGTGGGGGTCAATTGCCCAGCCATATAACGATGTTTGGTGCAGTACTTTATGCACAATATTTATCTGCCTAACATATAATTTCAGCCATCTTCCCACACTGTAAACCTATGGAATCCCCATCATGAAAAAATGTTTTGTTTTTTTCCAATATGAGCCTTTGCTATTTTAATCATTTTATCTGCTCACTTCCACGTGCTTGATTTATTTGGGTCAGGGCCCATGTTTTGTCATAAGCAGGACTTGTTGCATTGACTAAAAGTGTTGAATTGAACTGAATCCATAGTATTCCAGCGACTGGAATCACTGGTGTTGCAATTTGACATATTAATTAATACTTGAAGATCATATATAATTGAACAAATTGAAAATCATACATCGACTAAAACATTCTTCTTTGTTGCATTTCAGCATCATCGTCTATATTTCGCGCTCGCACACATGCGTATGGGTCTTATTGTGAGCCATCAACATGTGACAGCCTGGTGGTGTTCGATATTCTGTAGGTGACAAGCTGAACACTTTTTTCGCCTCTGTCCGCAACCTTATACTGGTATCTTGTTTTTACATAAAGTTTGCGCGTAAGGTACCGAAAGTTTGAACAGTGTATTAACCATCACAGTAAAATATTACAAAGAGCTAAGCAACTTCCCGTCTTTTTCGGGAATATCCCGCGAACGAAACGGCTCAGAGCACTGAACTACTAACCTATCTAATCGAATCGAATCAAGCCGAATCTAGACGATCGCATCTAATCTACTTGTCAATTAACCCCTGATTATTTTGTTTAATGTAGGGCCACTCATAGCGTATGTGCAGATCCACAAATGTCCCCCAACTCGCAGTATCAGCGGGTAAACATGAGACCATATCGCTCCAAGTTTACGGAAGCATTAAGGTTCGCAATCGTCGCTGGTGCATATTTCGTCTTCAATGTATGGGTGGGGCGAGGCGATTGTTGTAACCCCCTAGCGTCTCCAAACGGAGAGTGCGAGCGACACGAAGCAAAAAGCCAGTGCGTGACATGGGACGAGGTCTCGCGATTGAAACCAGAACTGGGTGTGACTTCCGGTTCCTGGTTGACCTCCTGCGCACTACGCTAGTTCTAAGGTGAATTTGCTGTCAAAATCGAGAACTCTCATGTTTTGTCACTACCTATGTACACATCAACAACAGCCATACACCTGGACGACCGCCACAATGTTCCGCAATGTCTTGTGGTACTAGCAAGGCACAATTTGTATTCCTAGCTGATATCAAAGTGTCGACCTTGTTTCTTTTTAATATTAATATTCAAGATAGTGTCACGGGACACTATTCTCCACCGGGTGTGAATCCAGGAATTTCAATGCTGTGAGGAGTCACTTGTCTGACGGAGCGTTGTTTCTTCGCAGAGGCACCGCTGGTTTTGAAAACTTCTAAACCGGGAGCGAGGGGAACTGTCGCCCTTTTCCAGTCGAAGGGACACCACATCGCCATGAGGGAGGGGAACCTGTCGTCAATTGCTCCCCTAGATCCGCCAATGCGTCTCCTATCCAGGTGCTACAATGGATACTATGGATTCAGCTCCAGCGACTAATTTAATCCCCGACTCATCGAAAACCTGGGAAAGGTCATGCAAAATCAAGCTGAGCTAATGGCGACGAATAACCTTACAAAGCCCAATGACGTACGCAAACAGTTTGACTGACTTGCTGACGGGCGTCACCACAGGGTTGAGACAGGGATGAGGGCGAGAGGATGCCCAGGTCGGCTTTTCATGCAACGTCGTAGGCGCAATGTTAAATTTCACGAGGCTACCTGGACTTGGCAATAATCCCACTTCGTGGTGACGCCCATGAAGTTGTCCATCACCTTTCTATGGCCAATGTTATCCACTTAGCATTAATGAGTGACATCAGGTGCCGACAATTCGCGATTTCGGCGAAAAACATGCTCCCGGTGCGACTCCACAGACCAATGGCTGCCATGTGCCATGTTCGGGATGCCATGTCCCGGCGCTGGCATGGCATCCCGAACGTCTGCACCATAGGGTCGGCGAAGGACGCCTTCCATGCCTCACGTCAAGCGGTCGCTCGCCGACCAACACCACGATCCCACGATTGCGAAAAGAACCTTGTGCAGGAGGGCCACGTCGATTTTCCCACGCTGGTCCCACGCTGGGGATGGCCAGCCGCAGTCCAGCTTCAACACCGGAATAGTGTCGCTGTTTTCCTCTCATCGGACAAATGGAATACACTGAATTATGACAACCTGATCATGTACACCTTGTTGTTTGTTTCTGCGGCGCGGCAGCCGCCTTGATCATGCAGCATTGTCAACCTCTCACTCCGATTGGTCAAGGGTGGAGAGCGGTGACGGCTGGGACGTGAAACGTGGCCGCAGGAGAGGCCTGGAAGGTGGTGAGGACAGAGCTGATAATTGGGCTTTTTCGTCCCACTTCGTCCCCACGAAGTGGGATTGCATGGAAAGGTCTTCCAGTAAACTCCATAGAGTTAATAGTTAAGATCCGACAAAGACATCGGCCGTGATACCCCCGCCCCGGATCCGTTCCCGGGCACATGCCCGAGTCCGTGGTTGCTCTAGCTTTTCGGTGGAGCGGCGAGCTAGTAACACTAGACACCCTTCGGATTCCCAAGTGCATCAGCGATCTTTTCGGGGTCAGCGTCGTCGGTGCCTCGTGGGTCACTGGCCGTTGGTGCGCACACGCCGGGTGACAACGCTCAGCAAATATCTCCCCTGAAAACGACCATGTGTGTGAGCATACGTAAGCCGGCTTATTGTTGTCAGCAGACATGGTATTTAGCATTAATTTGCAGTGGTCTCTTTGTTCGCTTAGTGCGAAGCTCTTGGGTTCCCGAGGACGGCAATAAGCCGGTCGAGCAAGTAATTGCCCGCCCCCTCCCGGATAAGTCCAAATGGTAAAAGCAAAAACAAAAAACAAAACACCCGATGTCCCACGACCCGTTTCAGATCATCACACCACAACCAATCCAGTTGAACCGAGCTGCTGCTCTTTCGTCATGCGTGGCCCAACTGAATGCTATCAAATCGATGACAAAACACAATTCGTGGCCTTACACAAAAAGTCACAAATGATGGAATTGACTGTACGCAACCACTCTAGCATGGTCCGAACGAAAACAAGTATCTCAAGGTCACACGGGGTCACTTGAGGTGACACGAGGTGACTCCAAGTCAACAGCCTTAACCTACCTCTTGCAAAGCGCCATCAGTGCGCTAATCTACTGTGCAGATTTTGAGGTTCATGTGCCGCTCTCCGAGTCCGATGCCCCTGGCTTTATCACGCCAGCTGAGATAGTCTCGCCGTGACTCATCGATCGCATTTTGCGTCACCTGCCTGCTGCACTCTGCACGGACTGTATCGTGCTCATGTTCATCAGTGTCCTTGCAGTGGCATGCATTACTTGCAGTGTCTTGTTCTTGTGGTGACGGTCACAAGTGTCCACAAAACGCATCTGTCAAGTGCCAGGACGAGCTTCAGTTCACAAATGCTATGAGATGTCCGTGCCATAGACTATGTAAAGGGCCTTGCCATAGACGAAGGCAGGATGCGAATTAGTCTCTTTCATACGAATAATATGGTAGTTGGGACGTGGCGAAATTGCCATGCCCTCCTTGTACTGGCAATGCGTGTGTTTGTGAATGGCAACAGTGAACGATCATCCCGCCAACGTTGGCAAATTTGAGCCATCGGTTCCTTCCCATCCATCCTCCGTGTTGTTCTCGTTGTTGAGCTCGCCCAGCCTGCCACCGCGCTGGCGGCATTGGCTGTTCCGTGGTGTATTCATAGGTAGCTGTCTATCTCCAAGTCAGATAGCAGACAGCTATCTCCAAGTCTTGGCACATACATCTCCAAGCTCAAGTCACAAGACTTGGAGAGATGATGAGAGCTGGCTTGAAGCTGGCAGACCAGAAGAAATGAACAGAAATGATGCGATATTCCTCGACTTATTTGCAGGCGTGATGAGAAACACCCGATAACGCACTTGAGTTGAAATGCCAGCTCGGGTGGGGCCAAACTGAGGTTCAAGTTAGGGTGTAGAGGGGCAGCGTAGCGGATCGGACATCGCACATGACTCCATCTGATAATTAAAAAACATAGGCACATGCACACGTGTGCACCCTTCGGAAGGTCGCCTTTTCCCTGTGTTCTCCTTCCTTTTGTGTGCATTTTTATCTTCCTTTTCCTTTTTGAACGAACCTTTTGAAACCATTTTCCCTTTGAAATGCAACTTTTATTTTGTTCTTCTTATATTCGTTCTGCTTTTTTGTTTCAATATATCTTTCCCATTCCTTTTGTTCATTTTCCCTACAGTTCATGAAGGAGGCGAGTAGTTGAAAGACTGAAATATATGTTCGTGTAATGTTTGACAGTCGTCGTTAATAAGTGTGGTGATGCTAGGACGATGCTGGTGCATACATGGTGCTATCATTTGTGATATGCTATCTGCCGCGGGTGTACGTGGTGCAAATTTGACCATGTACTTCATAGCGAGCGGTCGGTGAGGTGTGGTGTATTTTGACCGTGGTCGTTTTAATATGTTGGAGGATGGGGTGAGTCTGGTGTGTCCAATGCGTAGCGTATGAATATGGGTTCTTCGTCCAGTGTTTTGGTTGATGGTGTTCCAGTGTTCGTGTTCGGGGTGCACCTAGTAGAGCTTTGTTTTTTAGTCTCTGCAGGCTGCGAGTGTGTCCCTAGGGTGCTCCTCTCTGCGGGCTGCAGGGCAAGGGCGTGGAAACCGTGGGGGAAGGGACGGGGGAGGAACCCGCCCAACATTGAGGACGAATTCACTAGTTTAGCATTGGCGCCAAGCGTGTTGCATCTAGAGATTCGACTTCAACTGGTTCTTGCCCCCCGCCGTAAACTTTGAGAGTTTCCATCAGACTGTTCTAGGTGTGCTCCAACTGCCGGGGTACCCGTACACCTGCTGAGATGCTTCTCCAACTGCCGGGGTACCCGTACACCTGCTGAGATGCTGCTCCAACTGCCGGGGTACCCTGCTGATCTGCTTCTTCAGCTGTTGGAGTGACCTCTGCATGCTGCGGAGTGCCCTGAACATGGTCCATCGCCAGCACTGCACGTACCCATCCACGGTGCCCCCTAAATGAGTAACTTTAATAGCAGGCTGAGAGTAACAAAACCTTGGTCGATCTCAGATCGACTCCTTCCAGCACACGTCAAGGGTTGATATGATAACCCGTGCACATAATAACCCTTCCAGCACATGCTAATGGTGACAAAAATGGCTGTTAAATAACTTCCTTTTAAATTACGACGGGTAAAATGGTTGGCAAGTTCGCATTTAGCTCGTGCAAATTTCTACGAGTGTGTCGAATAGCTGATCAGAGTTTAATGAGGGTCAATGATCTCGTTTGACCTTAAGCTCACTGGTGTAACGACATGATTTAAGGACATACAAAGGCATCAAATGGGAATCACCCGACCAGGTTAACTGCTGTTTATAAAGGTAACTGTGGTAATACGAAGGGAAGAACCACGATTACAAAAAAAATCCCTAACCGTGATTCCACGAACTATTGCATACGACGGTGACCTGATGACATTACCTGAATAAAACCTCACCAAAAGGTGAGAGGTGGCCGACGCATGTACCGACGAACGCACAAGAAGGCGGATATGCTAGGAGTCGGCCGGCCGTGCAGCTTTCTACAGGTGGCGAGAGAACCACCTAGCTGGCGCTCGTCGGCTCCGAACTGGCAAGGCTCTCACCGACATGGACTGGACAGGCGTTGGCGCAGTTTATTAACACCTACAACTGCATAGCATGGGCATCACACCAACGCTTTTGCAAGGGTGGAAATATTTTCTGCGAGTATTTTGTATATGAAATGAAGAACAATCTCTAAAATCGGGTAGGAACCCAATAATTGTTTTCGCTAAAAAGTAGGAACAGGGGTGACACCTTAACTTTTTCTCAAATGCCAATGAGAATCGTAAAATCGCGAATTCAATCAAATGCAACGAGACATCTCTTGTGCCATGCACACCACCTCACCAAACTGTCCTTTCGCTCCATGCCATTGCTCCCAATATAAAACATAATAATATATGTATGAATATAAAACATGTATGAAGAAAGGGACGGCATGCAGTGAACACAGGGTTAAAATAATGGTTTTTCGTTAGGCGTGAGATGGCGAAACGAGAGCAGTAGGATGTCGACATTTGCTATTGAATTAGTGTCATTTAAAATGCTTTTGATATCTTTCAGACACAACTTTGAGCCAATGGCGCACTTACGACTGTACCTTTGTCATTTGTTTTTATATTCATAATTTAGCAAGTGCTATATTCGAGATAGCGATAAAAATCCTGCGATATAGACATAATTTATGTTTATATCACAGGTGATATTCATCCTGTGATATTCATAATCTAGCAAGTGCTATATTCGAAATAGCGAGAAAAATCCTGTGATACCATTTTATGCAAGATCACTCTTGAGGTAATCCATTTACCTGAAATGGCGTTGCGAAATGTTGATGTATCACTGCGCCCTATCAGGAGCATGAGCATGATACTTATCAACGAGATACTGCTATAATGGAGACAAGAGGACTTCATAAGGACGTATCACGAAGCAGGATGTCGATACTTCTTTGAGAAGGATGTCTATTAAGTGGGCAGGAAGTGGTATATTCCACCCTAATTCACAAATAATATATCACTGAGTGAACAACAATTGCAGCACACGAGACACACGACGAAGGCAGTACCGCATCTCGCCACATCACTTGATTGCACAGCCTGGTCATTGTTCGGCGTTCACCGGAGCTGTCGCAGCAGTCTGGCCAGGCCGCAGGTCAGCACGAGACTGGCCAGAGTCACGGCCGTCACGCTCCACCGGCCAGGCCGCAGGTGGTGCGGCTCCTCAGTCTGGGAATCAGAGTCGGCGGTCAGAGGTGGTGGCGGCCGCCGCTGTCACCGTCTGCGAACCGGGCCGGCCCTGCTGCCTGCATATATATATATATATATATATATATATATATATATATATATATATATATATATATATATATATATATATATATATATATATATATATATATATATATATATATATATATATGTGTGTGTGTGTGTGTGTGTGTGTGTGTGTGTGTGTGTGTGTGTGTGTGTGTGTGTGTGTGTGTGTGTGTGTGTGTGTGTGTGTGTGTGTGTGTGTGTGTGTGTGTGTGTGTGTGTGTGTGTGTGTGTGTGTGTGTGTGTGTGTGTGTGTGTGTGTGTGTGTGTGTGTGTGTGTGTGTGTGTGTGTGTGTGTACGTATCTATATCTACATATATGTACACAGTACACAGAATACACACGCCCACATATATGTGGGCGTGTGTATTCTGTGTACTTCGGACAGTAATGTCATTCGACACCCACGGCAACACAAGTCTGTTTTCCCTCGCGTCCGCTCGAGCTGAAAGCATGCCAAGATCGTGGACATGTTTTAGCACTCACACGTCGTGTGACAAGAATGATAATTATTTGGGTTTTAGGGTGCGTCAACCCCATTGGGTTATATTGCACCCATAACAAGGTTGCCTAAGCACGCGTTAGAAGGTCACATACGAATATCAGGCAGCGGTAGCTACTAAGGCACTGTATATAAAATCTGAGGAAGCAGTTTATCAGTCGTGCAGGTGAATATATTACGTCAAATCCTATCTTCTCAAGGAAGCGCAAAACCGCTCTATTGTGTATAAATCGGGAATCATCTACCAATAGGCCCTTCAACTTCAGAGCATTCGCGTCATATCCGAAGTGGCGCCTGCGTTCTTCTGGGTATGCCGGGCACGCCACCAGCACGTGGTGCACAGTCAGCGCGGCATTACACCAACACATCTCGGCCTGTCGTCTCCGCACAATAAATGCCTATGTGTCGCAAGAGTGTGACCAATTCTGAGACGACAGATGGTTACCTCGTCCCTTCTAGTCTTACTGAAGGACGAGGGCCACGGAGCCAAGTATGGTTTGATTTGTTTTAATTTGTTCAACTCCACTTGGTCCCATGTGCCCTGCCACCGTCTGAGAATAAATGTCGAGATAATTGGGTAGTAGTCAGTGGCAGGAAGTGAGAGAACGCGACGCCTTGGCGCTTGTGCTGCACACCTTGCAGCCCGGTCGGCCAGCTCGTTACCCCCGATTCCGACATGTGCTGGAATCCAGCACAGTATTACCTGTTTTCCCATGCGATGTAGCGAAGTAAGGTGCGCTAAAATATATCGTACAATGACATGTTGCTGGTTAAAACTGCGCAACGCCACAAGACTGCTCAGAGTATCACTGAAAATAACATGTAAAATATCGTCGTCAACCTCGATATATGCAAGGGTTTTGCTGATGGCCATCAACTCTGCAGTGAAGACCGTCGCATGTGGCGGGAGGGTGAAAGATCGTGTGGTGGGTCCTCTTACACAAGCACTACCCACGCCGGTGTCAGTCTTCGAGCCATCTGTGTAAGTAACGGTGTAGCCATGATACGCTGGATAGTAGCTCCTCTTTCGTCACATCTTGTTTCCTCTCGACAGCGAGGGCGATGTCGATTAAGGGAGTAGTGATAAGCTCCTCACGGGGGGTTAGTTGTTTGCTCAAACTGCCTGATTCTTTGCATTCTAGTTTTCATTTCTCTCAGGAGCGTTCTCATTCTCACACAGTAGGGTGTTCCTCACACAGTAGGGTTGTTTATTTGAGTAATCCATGAAAGTGTGCTTTTATTTCGGCTCCTCGTGGTACCTCACCTCACAGGGGCCCTACCGGGGGACGCCTGTATCCCGACAACGGGAGGACGTCAGATACCCGAAGAGCGATACGGGCCAGGCGATGCCGTCCCCGACCGGGAGAGAGGTACTCGCCACCCCGGCCGGGATCCAGCACCACCCATCCCTTGACCCCTGCCGGCCAGGTCAGCAGGCACCGGGACGGAGCCCAGGCCCCCGACCCGAGGCGACAAGCCACTTGGTCCGCATGGGGCCATACGAACCCGCCCGCCCCTCCGGGATATCAGGACCAAAGAGGTGTGTTGGTCCCCCGTCACAACTAGCACCGTGCGACGGGGGGACCTCAACCTCCAGGACTCCGTCAACCCCGGGGGACAGGCCGAGGGGGCGCGGCTACCCCAATAAAACTGAGCGGAAGGGTATACCAGGGGAAGCTGGCCTACCTGCTTGTGACAAGGGAGGGGTTGGTGCTGCATGGTTGGATGAAAGGTATGCAACAAGGTCGCTGGCACGGGGTGGATACGGGAATTTGAAAACAGGGGTGGACGATGGGGACTATGAGACCCCGGAAACACCTCCGCGTTTCCACACCCCTCATCGGGGCGGCTGTGTTACCCCGAGGGAGCGCCAATTCCCTGGCCAGCCGAGTAACGAGGCTGACCCCACTGCGGGGGTCGTGTGACAAGAACGAACCGGAACCAATCACAGGAGCTGTTCCACAGCGGTCTGTTACAGTCAATGGCGCAACAGTCGGGAGACCTCACCTGCGACAGCGGCGGCGGGGGGTCGGTGGCGGGGTCGGTGGCCCCGCAGCCCACTGCGCGTCTAGACTGGCGGCGAGCGCGGCCAGCTCGCCGCCCACAGCTGACTCAGCCCGCATCCGGTCGCCGTCCCGCGCCTCGTCTCGTCCGGACGCGTCGACAGGCGGCGGCAGCGCCCCGCCGATGTCCGGGCTGGCCCGGGCGTCTGACCACGGGTCGGGGTCGGGCCGGCCGCGTTCCCGCCGCGCCAGCGCCGCCACGTCGACGATCCGGTCGAGTCGCGCCTGCAGCTGCCGTCGGCCGACCTCTGCGGCGGGCCGCGCGTCGGCGCCCGCCGCCGCCGCGTCGCCGCCCGCGCACGAGGTCACCAGGTCAGGCGGCGGACCGTGCCGGCGCGCGCGCACGTCCCGCTCCAGCTCCTCCTCGGTGACGGACGTCGCTGAAACGGCGGCACCGGCCAGCGGTCAGACGCCCGTCTTTACACCGCAAATCGTGTCTGGACACGTTGCGCAGCGCCGGCCGCCGCCTGACCTTGATTGGTGCGGAATCGTCGCCGCCGGACGCTGACATCGGGCCGGCGCCGAGGCCGCTGCCGCGGAAGCCAGCAGTGGTCATTGTTTATGCAGAGGGCATATATTGTTGGACCTTATGGGTTCGCGGGCCGCTAGCCGCCACAGCGCCAGAGTATGATATATTGGGTGTGATGTGTAATTCAGGGGTGGGGCGAAAAATCGGTGATATATTTTTGTGATATATATCTGATTGACTAAGACATCAGATGTACTATATGTGAAGCGGTGCAAACGTTTTTAATTAGGCCCTGGTTTCTCGGCCACATCGCGGTAAGAAGTATCCGATAATAAACACACCTCTTTATGTCCAGGAGATAGTTTGTGATAACGTCCGACAACATTGCATCAATAGCGAAAACACTCCACATTTCGGCCCTCGGCTGTGGTGTGGACTGACGGTAGCTTAGTTAAAAAAGGTAGCACTGGAATACTTCAGATTATGCTTCTTTCTTTGTGTTGGTTTATTTTTAAAAACTAAAGATGCATCGCTAGCTTGTCAATAGATAACCATTGGATAAAGAAGGTAGTCTTTATAAATATCGAGACTACCGCACTATATTTCACACTTCCAAGCTCAGGAAGACGAACTGGTGATTTCACGAACGGAAGGTCACACTGTGCGAGTACGTGCATACTTGTGCACAACCGCATATAAACATGCATGCACATAACTGTACACAATATATATGCATAACACGACACGACATGTATATGTATACCACTGCAGTGAGTGTGTTTACATGCATGGAGCGAAGATGTTCCTGTGATATTCGCGTCTGGGTCTCGTCTTGCAAAACATGCGAAGTTTAGGCTACATAGTAAGTTCAGTGTTTGCAAGAAGACGAGAGTCGAGGCCTTCAAGGTTATTGGTGCCACCAAGTTGTGTCTAATGACTAATCTGTCTAATCTTGTTAGGTGGTGCACAGGAGGGAAAATACGAACAATACACACGGGAATAGTATTACGGAGGAATAATTCGACGAAAAATGCTACATAATACGATGGTATTACGAATCGCTTAAATAATTCATAATTTATGGTGTGCTAAATCGCGTGCTCTTTGGCTTGTCCTGTCCTTTGTTCTTCTCCGGACTTCTGGCTAATGACTCACAGGCAACCATTTGCATCAATGTTAACAATATCCAGGAGCAATTGTTGATGAATGTGCACCTCGGGAACAATCATTTGTGATGCCAAATATGCATTATCAGTGTTTGAATGTCAGTGCGAGGTGCGATACGCTCTTACGCTACGCTGATACTCTTATATGACACGCTCGATACACTCTTACGCCGGCTCGGCATGGCTCAGCATCGATCGGCGGAACCGCAGTGAACTCCATTACGCGGTGCAGCGAAAGCGCATCACCCCCCTGTAGTGGGGTGATGTTATGCTTGCACTGCACTGCGTAATGCACTGCAGACCCCACTACAGCGCGCTGTAGTGGGCTCCCGAGCAGTCACGAGCGCCGGGTAGCGGAAACGCGCCGGCAGCGGGGCCGGCGCGAGACAACCGGTTTTCGACGTATCACCGCAGACCACGACAAAGCCACCGCAGCTCGTGCCCAACGAACTCTCCAGAAGCGTCCAGAACGCGCCCGCCGCCCGGCAACCGGGCCACCAGATGTGCCGATGTTTGCCGTCATATCCGGGAACTTTTCGGCGACCGGCGAAACATGCTCCGACTTGCACGACCATGGGACGGGCGGGGGCGTGTCCCAGGGGCGTGCTCGGGGCGGGGCAACGGGTGGGAGGTGTGACAAAGCGAGCTGAAGACGTGATAGCGGTGGGAGTCATATAGTTATAAAGTGTTCAGACTTAATAGAGCCACAAGGACCCATACAAGCTAATTCTGTGGAGGGAATATTCCATAATCCTGGCAGGGACATTCATTTCCCCAACCAACGCAACATCTCAAATTATAAAGAAACCGTCAACCAACATCCCACACACCCATCAACGTCTATTCACCTTGCCTATCTAGCCCTGTCTGCTCGACCCCGCGTAACACACACGTTGCTCGGGTGCCCTACCAATAATTGTCAAATCACATCAACGCCTACTTAGAGGGCCCTGTTGGAATATCCACATGCCTGTTCGGGAAGCTTTATTTACCTCTATCCGCAAATCACTTTGTTGTCCATTAGGCGTGTGTTTAATGAAAGTAAACCAGAGTAAATCGTGTGTAGAACTTGCGCTAGACCACCACCTCAATTTGTATCGAACTTATGACTCTGATGTCTTACTACTTGATGAACTGACATTTCAATTGTGGCCTGAGAATTGGGATCAGTGGCGCAGCCAGGATTTTTAAAGGATTGTTTTTTTCTGCCGAAAGGAGAAAATGTCGCGAAACAGATATCGTTTTCGGTATGCTTTGCGACTGAAAAAAGGTTTTGCACGGAGAAACTATAAATTCCTTGTTTGATCTGGTAAATGCTTTGGTTGCTAAGGTAGGCGGCAGACCATTGCCCCCTTGACGGTGCAGCGGATTGTGGATGGTTTTAATTTTATTTTATTTTTTTTAAAAAAATATTTATGAGTCTGAGTTCCCCGTAGCTCGGCAATCTGGCGGAAGCGGAGCCATGGACCACGTGACCCCTATAACCAGTAATTGCGACGCGACACACGAGGCGACACACGAGGCGACACACGAGGCGACACACGAGGCGACACACGAGGCGACACACGACGCGACACACGAGGAAACAAACGGGGCGACAGACGAGGCGCCGCGCCACCCCCACGGCCACTGACCTGCATCGGCGACCTCGGGCGCGTTGGGCGGCTGCCAGTTTCCCAGCACGCGCCGTACCAGGTCGCACCGCATCAGCGACGGCAACGCTGCCAGCAGACGAGACTGCTGCTGCTCCTGCGACGTCAGCGGCACGGCACCGACCAGCGCGAGACTCTGCATCGCCTCCATCTTCGACAGCTTCGCTCATCTCAGCTGACGCTCACTTCACGCGCTCGCGGTTGACATTGACAGTGCCGGGCAGTGACAGCCCAGCTCCGCCACTCCCGCCCCGCCGTTCCCGCCACAGACGATAGCCAATCAGCTCGCTGGGCGATATTGTGCAGTGTGACGTCATCAGTTGTGCTAGCGTGATTCATGACGCCGTCCAGCCGACGGACGGACAGATAACTGATGGGTCACTGGCAGGGATGCGGAGCCGGAGCCGCCGGGACATTTTATTCGGAGCCGGAGTCGGAGTCGGATTCGGAGCCGGGATACTTCCCTGGAGCCGGATTCGGAGCCGGAGCATTCCAAAATTTCCCCGGCTCCGGCTCCGACTCCGACAAAAATATATTTATATATATATATATATTTTATATATATATATATATATATATATATATATATAGATGACATTGTTAGATCTCTGTGTTGACCACTTCATCCCCGTATATTCATAGAAGAATATGACACTTTTGGAAGGCTAGGTGGTTTTGGAAGGTGGTCTAAATGTATCCAAAATGCATAACCAGAAAAGCAAGATTTTGCATTGCGCATAAGACAACTGAAAGAATTTGGCTCCCTGGAGATAGCTTGGACCATTGACGGCGCTTCAGCCACAAATTCGTAAGAAGAATACTGTAAAAGTACCAATACTGAACAAAAATTAAATATATATGCATCTTTGCACACGGCAGGATTATGTGTGCACAAAGTATGTTTCGTGGACATTGCACATCCACAAAGATATGCAAAGCCACAACTCTGCTACCTGATGAAGTATCCTTAGACACTGGTGACTGGTCTCGGAAAAACGTGCCTTGCATTTTTCCACGTTGAGTGAAACACAATGTAGTGAGCTTTTCAAAGAGCATATCCAAATACTTCACTTGGTGGTTGGAACCGTAGCGTGCGAAAACCGTATTCTTGTTGCTGGGTGACTGAGATGATAGTAGGGGGGGTTCCAGATTGACTGACAACCCTCAGCATCCACTTCCTGCCACAATACTGACCGTAGCCATTCACTTGCAAACTACACATTTATGGTGACTGTAACTTGTAGCCTGGCAACTTGGATACTTGAAGGCACCGGCCAAAGGAAAAAGCCACCAGTGATCATTATCCCCGACTGGACTAACAGCACAGCAAATAGTGGCGCTGAGTCAACGATCATCAATCAAGTCAGCGATCTGTGTCGGCTGAGTCTGGACGCCCTCCACACGTGAGACGAGACATGCTCAGACAATGCCTGACTGTATGACATGACAACATGGCATGACATAACATGGCATTACATGATGACATGACATGATGATATGACATGGTATGACATAGCATGCCGACATGACATGACATGATATGACATGACATGACATGACATGACATGACATGACATGGCATGATGGCATGGTGTGATGCCATGACATGATGGCATAACACGGCGTGACATGACACGATGACATGACATGTCATGATGTGATGATATGACATTATGTCATGATGTGATGACATGACAATATGTTATGGCATGACATGGTGGTGTGACATGTCATGATGTGATGACATGACATGATCTCATTATGTCATGACATGACACACTGCCCATTTTGGATGCGATATTTACGAGCGTCGCGCTCCAGATTATGCGTTACGCCCGTGGTTTGTAAACCGCCGCATACTCGCCAGATGGCACAACCCATGCGTTAAATTGCTTGCAGGCATGCGCGTTCAGTGGCGACAGGCGGGTAACTTCTGACAGGCGAGAGGCGGGTAACTTCTGACAGGCGAGAGGCGGGTAACTTCTGACAGGCGAGAGGCGGGTAACTTCTGACAGGCGACAGGCGGGTAACTTCTGGGATCGACTGCCATCCCCGTCCGCGTCGGTGTCCGCGGGCGATAGACTGGGTGCTCGGTGTGCCGACTCCGAACACGTCCGAGCCTGCTCAGACCCAGGCGGCCGGGCGTCCGTGCAGGTGCCCCCCGCCCCCGGCCCCGGGGTGGGCCCCCGTCTGTCCCCGGCCTCGGCGTGTGTGCGGCGATTTGCGCAGTTGACGCGCTGCACTGGTGATCGACCAGACGCCGCGCCGGACGCCGGCTGACCGCAGACGCGACTGGCGCCACCTGGTCGGCCCTGCGTGTCCCGCAGCGTTCCGAGCCGACCGCGCCGCCCAGCTGGGGGGTCACTATCGGGCAGCCCGGTGATTGCGGTGCGATGATCAGTGTATGTGCCTGCCATGTAGGCACCGAGTGGGCGCGAGACGCCACGGAGGGCGCCATAGCGTATCGGTCTGTTCCGCCTCTCCAGCAGGGTGATCAACACCTTACAGAAATTAAAACCCGGCTTCGTTGCACCCGTGGGCCAGGCTTTCGCCCGCGGCCCCTGTCCGGCCGCAATGGTCCAGAGCGGTGGGCTCGTGACCGTTAATTATCCTCCAAGGAGCAAGGTTATCTGGGAGACTTAGAAAAGTTGGGGATTTGGTGGCTGAAGGTTTCCTTCTGAAGTTGCGGGTTTGCTCTTGGAGGTTGCTCTGCAGCTCCCTGTGCTTGCTGACGTCGCTGTTGTGCGTCCGCTTCCGAATGCGATCGCTCTTGCTTGCATCCTCCCTACAGAGGATCGTCTGATCTTCTATCTTCCAATCCTCTTCATGGACCGGCGGCAACGCGAGTATTTTGATACTCATTTGATGCAATGCCTAGGTGTCACGATTGTGGTCACCTAAGGTGTGCCAATATGGCTAAAAAGGAAGACTGCGAAGTCTGAGTGCGATTAAAGAAGGCCTGGAACTGTTGCATGGCTCTTGGAGCCGAGGCGCATTTGACGATGTCATTTTGGATCTTATTATTCGTCCTTTTAAAAGCACATTGCTCAATATATCACCCAGCAACATGCATCAATCACATGATTCGCCTGCTTGATGGAATCCATTAGCATCAATTCCATCAATTTCCAACGATATTTAGCGGTATCGATGAGATGTTTATCATGTATAAAATGGAGTTAGAAACTAAAGTAAAATAAGCGCAGTAAATGGAGCTCTTCTAGCAGCTACATTAAACAACTCTCAGCAGCTCTAACAGCTCCATAGAAGAGCTCCAGTAAATGGAGCTTTCTAGCAGCTACATTAAACAACTCTCAGCAGCTCTAACAGCTCCATAGAAGAGCTCCAGTAAATGGAGCTCTTCTAGCAGCTACATTAAACAACTCTCAGCAGCTCTAACAGCTCCATAGAAGAGCTCCAGTAAATGGAGCTTTTCTAACAGCTAGATACTTCCGTGCCTGCGGATACGTTCTGTTATCAACCTTGCATTAACTATCGGGAAGATAGCGATACAAATTTAGCATTCTATATGGGCTTCGATAGGTGACGATAGTCTCGTCACTAGATGACGTCACGAATGGCATTCGAGGCCAAAAGTTGGTGTGGTACACCGCTAAATCTGAACGGAACTAGATGTGAAGTAACACCACGTTTTCTTAACCAGACGTTTCGTGCTATGTATGATGAGACGCAATATTTTCAGTATGCACTTTCAGGAGGACCAAGAGACAAGAATTTCATTGAAATCGCTCACGTTACCCCAACTTTAAAAGCCATGCGGCAGTTCTGATCGTTCTACAATCGAGCTTAAGATTCACATTCTCCCCCTTTCGCTACTCTGGCACACTTTGTGCGGAAATATCAGTGGGAACTCAGAATTTCGTCAAATAAGAACCACCGTAGAACGTGCTCTTGCTGAAAGGTCGCAGGTCGCATTGAATGACCCTGCCGGCGTACTCAATACAGCAGCACTGTTACAGTACAAGCATTGTCTCATGCATATGGGAACAAGCCGGTGGCATCGTGCGAGCAAAACGCCTCTGTTGGTTGGTTGGTTGGTTATTGGGGTTTAAGGGCGCATCGACTGCAGAGGTCATGCAGCGTCCATAACATAGTCATATCAGGTTGTAGAACGGAAACTGGTTAAAACTACTCAATGTGACACATTATGAATTCCATTGTCATGACATGCAGCATAACCACACCAGTTCTACCATATGCCTGTCGTCGTATTAATGGGGCGTATACACCACCGCAAACTTCACTCCTGCAAGGAAGTGGAGTAGCTGTCCAGATTGTATGAAGGGGGATTCAGCCACGCCACTGTTGGACGGCTCCGGTCACGTGTACAATTCCTCCCACCATCTCCGCACGTCAGTGCCATCGTGGACGCGACGACAGGAGCGCGACGGTAGTCGCAATGGGAGTAGGAGAGGCAGCAAAAAATACGCGTGCTTGCCTTGCCGGTGCCAGCCGGGTCAGTTGTTGGGTGGCCATGCTGCCAGTACCAGAACGGGTCCGGAAGGATTGGAAATGGCGCGTGTGCATTGGCGTTGATTCGACTTTTGCAGTTCATACAGGTGTTCAATACGTGTTTGTTGTTTGGAAATATCGTCGGTCCCCTCCTGATTATCTCGAGTCCATGGAATATGAAGAGGGAAGTGAACATGGATACAATCGTATAGAGAGGAAAAACCAGAATAGAGTGTATGGCGTATAAAAATGGATGGGTGCGGTTGAACTAGCTATTCATTGGTCATTGGACATCTTAATAACTTCTACCTGTGAAGGGACGATCCCTTCATACTGATGACGATGAGAATGATGTCAATAGTGCACAGACAAATTGGCGTTGGATGAGATAAGAACCCAACAGGACGTAATGACGCCCACGAATCACTGATAGGCTATGATTTGCATCAAGCAGATTGTGTAGGCAGTTGTCCATTAGCATAGGCCAACACCGCAAGACTCAAAGTTCAGCGCGCGTAGTTTTCTGCTTCAAGCGCCTGATCACCACCCAAAACCGACAAGACGTCGCTGAGTGTGCAACGGAACCGCCAGCACAGAACAAGGCAGCCCTTGCAGTCGGTCCCGATCACGGACCCACGCCATGCAACGGAACCGCCAGCACAGAACAAGGCGGCCCTGCAGTCGGTCCCGATCACGGACCCACGCCAGGGCGGTGCCCCCGCCGGCGGCAGGTGCTGCGAGCTGTGCCTGTGAGCTGTCGGCACCCACGGCTGTGCCCTTCAGCAGCCACGGCTGGCGGCCACCCATGACGGTCACCGGTGGGCCGCCGCCTGCGTGGCGGCCGTCGCTGGGGCGGGCAGTGCCAACCGAGCCGGCGCCGACGGACGCTTCTCTATTTAGCGCTGGTGAGCTCACGAGGCGCGGTCGGCCAACACTGCCGGCGGCGCTGAGGTCACCCGGCGGTGAGTTCACCTGAGCGCACGCGTGCGCCTCACTCGGCCGCCAGTGTCGCCGCCGCCTCACGGACGCGTGAATCACGGGCCCGGGGAGACGCCGCCGCACCACCATATAAGCAGCGAACATCGCAACGGAAGCAGAACACTCGTAAATCGTCGAAGGTGACCGCTGGATATGTTTAGATACACTGCAGAATCATGATGCCAAGGGCATGACTTTCGCAGCGCGCGAGGGCCAGCTATCTCTATCACTCTTTTATGTCGCAAATCACAAACAAAAGCAATCAAGGAACACCGATATGTCCATACTGAGAGTAAGAATCCCACCTTGGTTTGAACAGGGAGCAGATGATGACTGAGGTAAGCGTTCCCAGCCAGTCCTGGCGAGGTGGTATGGGAGTTCGGGGCCATGCCCCCACCAAAAGGTTCCGTGCCACTATCGTGACGGTGACACCAACACAGCATCCGTCCCCTACCACCGCCGTGACGGTCCTCTACCACTGCCGCGGCGGTGCCCTACCACTACACGATGATGTCCTACCACTGCCGCGAAAGTCCCCTACCACTGCTGCGAAAGTCCCCTCCCACTGCCGCAGAGGTCCCCTACCATTGCCGTGTCGGTCCCCTACCACTTCCGTGTCGGTCCTCCACCACTGCCGCGACGTTGCCCTACCACTGCCGCGACAGTCCCCTACCACTGCCGTACCGATCCTCTACCACTGCCACGACGGTCCCCTGCCACTGCCGCGACGATGCCCTACTATGGCCACGACGGTGCCCTATCACTACCACGACGGTCCCCTACCACTACTGCCCCCCCCCCCCCCCCCCCCCCCCCCCCCCCCCCCCCCCCCCCCCCCCCCCCCCCCCCCCCCCCCCCCCCCACCCCCCCCTCCACCGCCGTGTCTGTCCCCTACCACTGCCGTACCGGTCCACTACCACTGCCCTGATGGCCCTACCACTGTCCCTACGGTCCCTACCACTGCCGTGACGGTCCCGTACCGTAACGGTCACGTCCATCATGCCGTGAGACTGTAACACCACTACCACTGCCCTGATGGCCCTACCACTGCCCCTACGGTCCCTACCACTGCCGTGTCTGTCCCCTACCACTGCCGTACCGGTCCACTACCACTGCCCTGATGGCCCTACCACTGTCCCTACGGTCCCTACCACTGCCGTGACGGTCCCGTACCGTAACGGTCACGCCATCATGCCTGAGAAAACGCCTACTCGTTATCTGCCGGGACTGCAACACCACTACCACTGTCCCTACGGTCCCTACCACTGCCGTGTCGGTCCCGTACCGTAACGGTCACGTTCATCACGCCGTGAGACTGTAACACCACTACGGTGACAGTCTGTGACGCCTCCGAGAATACCGGCGCGGTGACGAAGCCGAGTTGGAGGCGCGCGAGCCTCGCCCGACCGGCACTCGCCAGGTGTGTACCGTGTGCTGTGTGCTGTGTGCTGTGTGCTGTGTGGTGTGTGCTGTGTGCTGTGTGCTGTGTGCTGTGTGCTGTGTGCTGTGTGCTGTGTGCTGTGTGCTGTGTGCTGTGTGCTGTGTGCTGTGTGCTGTGTGCTGTGTGTTGTGCACTGTGTGCTGTGTGCTGTGTGCTGTGTGCTGTGTGCTGTGCACTGTGTGCTGTGTGCTGTGTGCTGTGTGTGTGTGCTGTGTGTTGTGCACTGTGTGCTGTGTGTTTTTGTGTTTTGTGTTTGTTGTTTTGTACTTGTGTTTGCACTGTGTGCTGTGTGCTTGTGCTGTGTGCTGTGTACTGTGTGCTGTGTGCTGTGTGCTGTGTGCTGTGTGCTGTGTGTTGTGCACTGTGTGCTGTGTGCTGTGTGCTGTGTGCTGTGTGTTGTGTGGTGTGTGCTGTGTGCTGTGTGCTGTGTGATGTGTACTGTGCACTTTGTGCTTGTGCTGTGTGCTGTGTGCTGTGTGTTGTGCACTGTGCACTGTGTGCTGTGTGCTGTATTCCCGTCCTCTACTCAGCGAACAGCTCGGGCGTTCCCGTGCCGGGCCGCGGCACCAGAACTCGCGGAACATTGGAGCTTCACCCAGCCCACCCCATCCCCTGCCGGATCATCGCTGACTGCGAACCGCCGTCGAGGGCGCCGGCAGGCTCCGTCGGTGACGGGCTGAAACGGGCGCCGGCAGTGCTCGGCAGTGATCGCGCCGAGCAGTGCTCCGTGTGCGCCGGCCAGTGCGTCCGTCGTGCGCCGGAACAGTGACCCAGAGTCGCTGGCGCCCGGCCCAGAGACTCTGTCGTGGAGCGGTGACGGGCTGGGAAACGGGCGCGGCTGGCCCGGTGCTGGCAGAGTCGACTTCCAGGCAGAGCCGACCCCTCGCCGGAACACGGCCCAGAGTCGACCTCTCCAGGCAGAGCCGACCCCACGTGGCCGGACCACGGCCCAGAGCCGACCCCTCGCGGCCGGAACACGGCCCAGAGTCGACCTCTCCAGGCAGAGCCGACCCCTCGTGGCCGGAACACGGCCCAGAGTCGACCCCTCCAGGCAGAGCCGACCCCTCGTGGCCGGAACACGGCCCAGAGTCGACCCTCCAGGCAGAGCCGACCCCTCGTGGCCGGAACACGGCCCAGAGTCGACCTCTCCAGGCAGAGCCGACCCCTCGTGGCCGGAACACGGCCCAGAGTCGACCTCTCCAGGCAGAGCCGACCCCTCGTGGCCGGAACACGGCCCAGAGTCGACCTCTCCAGGCAGAGCTGACCCCTCGTGGCCGGAACACGGCCCAGAGTCGACCTCTCCAGGCAGAGCTGACCCCTCGTGGCCGGAACACGGCCCAGAGTCGACCTCTCCAGGCAGAGCCGACCCCTCGTGGCCGGAACACGGCCCAGAGTCGACCTCTCCAGGCAGAGCCCCTCATGGCCGGAACACGGCCCAGAGTTGACCTCTCCAGACAGAGCCGACCCCTCGTGGCCGGAACACGGCCCAGAGTCGACCTCTCCAGGCAGAGCCGACCCCTCATGGCCGGAACACGGCCCAGAGTCGACCTCTCCAGGCAGAGCCGACCCCTCGTGGCCGGAACACGGCCCAGAGTCGACCTCTCCAGGCAGAGCCGATCCCTCGTGGCCGGAACACGGCCCAGAGTCGACCTCTCCAGGCAGAGCCGACCCCTCGTGGCCGGAACACGGCCCAGAGTCGACCTCTCCAGGCAGAGCCGACCCCTCGTGGCCGGAACACGGCCCAGAGTCGACCTCTCCAGGCAGAGCCGACCCCTCGTGGCCGGAACACGGCCCAGAGTCGACCTCTCCAGGCAGAGCCGACCCCTCGTGGCCGGAACACGGTGCGACACGACCGTCCCGAGCGGCGGGAAATGTCGCAGCCGACGCGGCCTCTCCCGTCGTAGACTTTTGATCGGATCAGCGCCGAGCTGCTATATAGCTGATTAGCAAGTGAGCCTTGTATTGGCCAGGGGGACACATTACGACGACAACCTATGGTTTCTTGGTGTCACGAATTGTCGTATTGGAATGGTATTTTGAGACAACGATGCGCAATTTTCCCTTAGGTGTGATCTCCTTTTATTGATGCCAGACGTTCAGTTCGTGTCTAGTGATGGTTGTTGCCGCTGAGACAGGTTGTAATCTCGTCCGTGCGTGACATCTGGGTGCGTTCCCCAGTGTGAGGGGAGGGGAGAGGGTGTACCACCACCCATGAAGTCAAACGAGGAGTGCTAGCGACAAAAACCAAAACCATCCCATTGTACGCTATTAGATCTCGTGATAGTTTCACGTTTTGATACTCCAGGTGAGTGGTTGACCTTCCAGGCCACTTTGAACATGTTTTTTAGCAACCATTTCATCCAATACGTCAAGGGTCAGATTGAGTCGAAGTGTCCGAACCGTCTTGGACACTTCCGAAGTAGTGCCCAAAACCCATGTTTTCTGGGCCCAATTGATTCGGCTATCGGCTATAGGACACAAAATTCAACTTCAGCGCTCACATTAACCACAGAGCGACTTAGAATACGAGAAAAGATAATTTTGAGTCAAGTTTGGCCAACGGCTTCGAAGGAACTGTGAAAGGTCAGTGACACATGAACACGCTAGAGCTAAGGTGACAATCATCCTGTCACCTCCATCGGTCATTCGGGGGAAATAAGTGCAAATATTAACCGATAATTCGCGATTTCGGCGAAAAGCGTTTTTCCATGTTCCTCTTTACGGCGTCAAAATTTAGTGACCCGAGATGACATCAAATGATGCAGATGAACAAGATGAAGATCCGAGATGAAGATGACATCTTCAAATAGCTCATAGCACAAGGTCAGCAAAGGTTGAGACATCAGTTACGCCGCGAGGCGGTACTGGTGGCCATCGCCACTTCTCCTTCGCCGAGGAAAACCCTCGGGGAGGTTGCAGCAGTTGGCACGAGGCGAGTGCTAAGGCAGGCATAACTTAGTGCTACGGTGCGGTGAAGTTGTGCAGGAATTGGTTCCAAAGGTAGATTGCGTGTCGGATGCCCGTGCTGCAAAATTCGTCGGCTAAGTAGTTGAAGCACATCAATAGATCGAAACTGGAAGGAGCGCGAATGACAGTTTCAAGGCGATATTTGGTTGTTCTCTTGACGTTGGCTGTTCTTAAATTGTGCAATTTTCATTTGTGATTCAGCTGTTGGCAATGCAGATTGGACGACGCAGCAGATCAATGGGTAGGACATTTGACACCTGATCATCAGACCGTGAGATCGAGTCCCATAACCTGCGCTATTATCGAGCCCACCCGTGACGAAGTGGAGCGAGGGTTCAGCGACGTTACATGACCTATCAATCGAACATGTTTCAAGATAATCGAATGCTCTTATATTGTCCGCGGTTAGTTGTTGCACGATGCATGCGGCATTCAGAAAATGACTATTGCTATGTCCGGTCAGTAAGGCATTGCTGTCAACGCTCAAATGGACGTCCAACCTCCTCGACAAGAAAGCTGATTTAGGGCCTGTATACAGTGCTCAAAGCCTCTCTCTCTCTCTCTCTCTCTCTCTCTCTCTCTCTCTCTCTCTCTCTCTCTCTCTCTCTCTCTCTCTCTCTCTCTCTCTCTCTCTCTCTCTCTCTCTCTCTTCCCTCTTTATGCCCCTTTCCAGCCCTCTGGGTGGCGTCTTCATGACCCACGTGCTGATGATGGGGGCACGTGAAAGCCATACACAACAACGACATAAACGTGCGCTACTGTGCAGCAACATCTAATGTTCTCTGAGCTATTTTATTCCATCACTTTCAAACAAGTGATCAGGGATGCACTTGAAAGGGAGTTTAAGTGCAGCACTCACCCCTATCCCTGCGGCGAACGCCTGTGATTAGACTGAGCTCTGGTAAACGTCTGAGCAGAACGTACAGGGAACCTGTTAGCATGGAATTCACGAGATTGACCTCGCGCTCTTTTGTTCGATGCGGACGGTCACGGCCTCGTCCCGGGTCACCGGAGCAGCCCTTCGCTCACCGGGCCGAAGAAGCAGAGCAGCTCAACTCATAAAGTGATGCAGCGAGGAACGCGACGGCAGGCACACGTGCAATATTGTCCGTCATGGGTACCGAAAACTGAAGCCCATACTGCGTATGCATAGTTTGTGTGTGTGTATGCGTGTGTGTGTGTGTGTGTGTGTGTGTGTGTGTGTGTGTGTGTGTGTGTGTGTGTGTGTGTGTGTGTGTGTGTGTGTGTGTGTGTGTGTGTGTGTGTGTGTGTGTGTGTGTGTGTGTGTGTGTGTGTGTGTGTGTGTGTGTGTGTGTGTGTGTGTGTGTGTGTGTGTGTGTGTGTGTGTGTGTGTGTGTGTGTGTGTGTGTGTGTGTGTGTGTGTGTGTGTGTGTGTGTGTGTGTGTGTGTGTGTGTGTGTGTGTGTGTGTGTGTGTGTGTGTGTGTGTGTGTGTGTGTGTGTGTGTGTGTGTGTGTGTGTGTGTGTGTGTGTGTGTGTGTGTGTGTGTGTGTGTGTGTGTGTGTGTGTGTGTGTGTGTGTGTGTGTGTGTGTGTGTGTGTGTGTGTGTGTGTGTGCGTGTGTGTGTGTGTGTGTGTGCATGCTTGTGAGCGTGCGCATTTGCGTACGACCATCACAGAAACGAGACCGCAAATGCCGGTTCATTATTTAACGCATCGAGAGCGTACCGACAATCCCGATCGCGACAGCGACAACGGCATCAGTGGCAGCACGGCCTGCACCAACAGCACCAGCTGCACCAACGCTGTCGTCCTTCGCCCGTCGACGCGCCGTCACAGCACGCCCGTCTGGACCCAGTGGTGCGCGCGACCGGCCAGCTCGGGTCAGGGTCGCCGGACCCGGCTCCTCTCTTTTGTTTGTGTAGTAAAGCGTAGTACGAGCGGCCTTGGGCGCCAGAAAAACCGACAATCGCCGACCGGCAACGCCGGCCGCCACCACGCCATTTCTGTCTGCAAATGATTTCGACCAATTACAGGCGTGCAGCTAGCAACTCTCGGCTGGCGTAAGCCGCTTTGGCGCACAAAAACTGGAAGTGGGTGTCAGAGAGGATGCGTGCGCGTGTCCAAACAGCTCACGCGCAGCGTCGGCCAAGATAAGGCACCAGTCCGACGCCAGATTATGCAGTAATGACGGAGAAGGTTTACTCTGTGAGCGCTGTGCGTGACGCGGGACACAGCGAACCAGGCGTCGGCCTTGCTGGATGCCGATTTTTGTGCAGTTTGAGAGATCTTCCAGTGTGGCAGTCTGCAGCGGAGTACCTCGGTGTAGCGGACTGCAGATGAGTCTCCGTCCCGGCAGTACGTAGGGGTGGGACGCAGTCCTAGGGTGCAAGTGTAGCGTTATCAGTTCGCCTCGCCGACTGTGGTATTACTCGTCTTAGAGTGATTGCAGGGCAGATCACCGAGGCATCTTCACCACGCCCCCTTCGATTTTGAAGAAAATGGGTTCATGCGATTATCGACGGCTCAGAGTACGATTCTGATATTTTACTTTTCTAGATCAGAAGGGTCATGAATTACAGGTCATCGAAATATTGAGGTCACGGAGAAAATGTACATATCAAGTAATACTAATTTTTTAATGGCACAAATTAGCGCACCTAACTTATAACTTATACAACATTTGAAAGAGGAAGACATGCCTCATGCAATACAAATAGTTGCGATTTGCTGAAGCCAATTTAAGCTATCTGAACTGGTTGTCTTGTAGTGACCTCGTGACATTTCAAGGTCTAATTTCCTTTCTTTCTGCACCGAACATTGCCCCATCAATTGTATAACTGTTCGAGTCAATATTTCTGTAAAGCTGATGACGGGTCTCTGAGGCTAGATGTCAAGGCCTAACTTGACCTCCAGAGTGTTATTGTCCGTGACTATCAACATAGCCAATATGGGCATTGTTTCAAAGCTGTTCGCGCATAGAACACGCTGATGATATTCCTAAGTATGATGGAGGTCAAAGTGGTGGCACTTGAGTCGGTGACATAACATCACCAATCGTGGCTTTATGTACATTGCAAAACATGACTGATTTTGGTCATATTCTAATGCACTTTCTCATATACCAAGACATTCCCACACACCTAAGTGCGTCAGAAGTCACAAAGGTCACACATGCGTCGGTATCCTGACTTGAAAATGAAGGCTGCATGTGCATTATAGAATGAAATTTATATGGGCGTTATTTAATGCGATTTGTTCAGAGAGCACGACGGTGCCAAGACCCGTTGTGTAAGGTCGCAGGGGTCACATGGGTATGCACGCTGATCTAGCCTTGAAGTGAAGATTTGCGTCCAATAAAACCCGTTCACCTTATATAAATTATTTAAGTGCATTCCTTCCATTTCTTTAGGAATTGCGTTATACCACCCATCGTATTTTGGTTAAAAGCACATTTAGCTAACAGCGAATCATGAACATAACACATGCATACGTACATCATGTGCACGAATCTCCAATGTTCAACACAGCACTAGTCGAGGCAAGATCATGAATGTCAGTGTACGCAGTGGTCGACATCCGCAGATATATCATGATTTAGACCACCATGCCTCTTTCCATCTAACGACGCAAATCATTTAATCCTTTTTATGCTTTTCAAGATAAGCGATTAACGTAACCGAGCTGGAGGCTTATCACCCACACCACACATTTCGGACGCTGAGACAAATACAGGCTTCATGTTAATGCTGATGCATGACTCGAGGTTTTCAAAGGGAGCTGAAATGGTGAATTACCCATCTCTTGTCCGTTGGATGCTGACACGATATACCGCACGCCTAGCCGACCCGCCATTGCCATGCTTTTTGCCATTCGCGGCTGTCAAAACAAAATCTGCTCAATCTGTTCAAAATCGTTATGTCGTGTCTTAAAAAATGGCCAAATGCCTCGTCATCTAGTTAGTGACGCGCATGAATGGATCAACGAGATTCCCACTGTCCCTATCTACTATCTAGCGAAACCACAGCCAAGGGTACGGGCTTGGAATCGTCAGCGGGGAAAGAAGACCCTGTTGAGCTTGACTCTAATCTGACTGTATACTGACACGATATAATGCTCAATGCTGCTGTTAATGACTATGCACCAAGTTATTACACTTCACAGCGCAGCCATCGGAGCAGAAGTGGACTTTCTCCAGTTCCGAATGTATCCGCCGTATGTCAGGAATCAACACAGACTGGAGCACTGCCGCTGCCCTGCAGCCGTGTTTTGCGATGGGGAGCCATACCACGCAAACACTTCGGTATGAATCGCTGGTGCATAGCACTGCAGAGGTGCGCCGCCTATCTATGCGGGCACATGTCCCCTGCGCTCCCCATTGGATCGGTCCCTGGTGGGTCATCGCTGTGGCACACTGGGTGACCAGCATCACCAGCCAGCTTCACCACCGCGCGACCAACGCTCCCACCGGATCGCCAGACCTTGGCCACGGCTGTGTTGAGGCTATCGTTCAACTCAACACCCGGATGCATACGCAGACGTCAAACAGCGACAGGAATATCGCGCGATAACTGAGTGTCAACATTGTCATCCAATCCATCGAAGGAATCTGCAGTGGCAACACCGACATTGTCGATGACTCATCGCAGAGGAGTTGTCGCGCTGCGCTCTGCACTGTAGTACCAGAGAGTGGCCAGATAAATCATCTTTTTCATGTCGCTGACTACGACGAGCAGAACAAACGTGATGTGTGGCCCTGAACAGCCGGTAATTACACAGGCGTGTATGCGGCTTTTCCCACCGCATCAAGAAGCAAACTACCATGATTCGACAGCCACTTGGGTGAGCCCATGAACCTGCCACCGCGGCCCACCCCGGGTGACCGATGAGCGCAGACATGACTGACTCTGAACCACGTCCCGACCGTCTGGCGGACCCCCACCTCGATTATTTGTTCCCCAGCGACTTCCGGTCGGTGTGTCTCCAGCCTCGAGACATTCGGCGGCACAGGGATGACTTCGATGCGGACAGTCGCCACGGCATTTACCAGGAATAATGATCCAGCCAGGGGCGTCTCCACTGCGGCGAACGCCGGGCAACACAAAAAGCCAACACCAATAAAGCCGGCGTCCCCGTAATGCCCCCCATTAACTTTCGACCTTATTCAAATGGTGTCGCGAGAGGGGCAGCTCTCAATGGCCGCCGGCGGTTGTTTTGGCGAGGCACCTTTTGTGGGGGATTTCCAAGTGGACGTTAACGGCACATTGGCGGGATTTCGATGAAATATTGGCGCAAAACTGCCTGGGAGCTTCGCAAGTGCTATCGGAAAACTGCCCGACAAACAGGTGTGCAACACACATCAGCGAAACATGTCAAGCCATAACGGCCGTGTCCATTCAAGTCAAAGCGAAGGGCGGCGCTTAATCACCTGGCGGAGTGTGAGGTCCACCTGGCCGAATTGATTTCCAGCCCCCCCCTCCACCCGACACTTCGCCACACAGCTTTCACGGCAGCGTTCAGATCATCACGGCTAAATCCCGCCGTGAAATGAGCGGATAATTGCCGCGGCAATCAGCGACTTCTCGCGCCGAAACCCATCAGGCACCACCTACCTGCGCGGCGCGGCACGATCCGCCGCTGGCGGCAATCAGTCGGCTCCGATCGCGCCGTGTTTGTCGCCGCCAGCTGCAGACGCGGCGTTCGCGGCACACTTCTACGGCAGCGGCGGCGCACGTGCGCCGCCACCGCCGCCCCGCCCGCCGGCTGTTTGCGCCACCTTTGACCCGGCAGGGGCCATTAGAGCAACGGGTCCGGCGGCGCTGGCCGCCGTTAAGGTGTGGGGCGCGGACGGCGGCCACCACTTTGGAGGGACTCGCGCCGTTCGCGCTGATTTTCTTTTGCTGGTGTTACGATGCGACCCATAACTGTTGGAGGTTGAAGCACATGTAGAGCCAAGGGAGGTCAGACGGAAGATAGCAAGACAGAAAGATGGGAGGTCTGAGTGAGGCCGGGAGATGACAGTGTCTTTGCAGTGTGCGTGACTGGAGGCGGGGGCAGCGTGATGCTAGAACCTGTGAGAGGCGAGACGTCACTCAAACCGTTCGGTGGCGAAGAGACACAAGGCACGGTTCCGGACAGAATGGCAGGAGGTTGAAGCTCAGCAATACATGCGTTGTTGAAGTAGCGCGAGCAGGAGATCCGTGGCCCTCAGCAGTTAACTCACTCGGTCTCCAAGTTTGGCCACCTACAGGTTTTCTCACGACGTCCCACGTCCAAAACCTACCCGCACAGGAGCACTCAGAACACTATCTAGAAGCTGGCTGAGGTATATAACTACAATGGAAAATAATTATATATTATTTTCCAGCCAGGACCAGCCGACATCACCACACGGTGGCAGGCTGCCCAAACTAACCCCCCCCCCCCCCCACACACACAATTATAAATATTTTTAGGTTGTTGCATTGCACCTTCAACTGCTAGGTTGTCCTCGTGTCTTCCGGATCTAAATGCCACTGCGGAGTTTTCCCCTTAATGTGGAGCATCATCATTGGGGAGGGTGATGTGACAGTCGCTCAAACGGTCAGTTCACCCATCTGTTTTGAACGCGAGCGCTCCTGCAACGTCGTCGATGTCCGCAGCTCTTCAGCGGGCTCCCACAGGGTAGGGCTCCCGGTCGCCTCGGGGCCCCTCGCGCATGGTTCGGCCAACTAGACACGTTCGTCCCTGTTACCTCTATTGACTCAGCGAAGATGGCTAACTGTATGCGGAGCCGGCTAGACAACCGAGCGCGCCATCTAGTTGGTGTGAAGCACATTGAGGCCGGATGGTTCCTCTGGGAGTCTCCATGCTTACCCTATGGCTCGGGCTCCATGTCTTAGGCAATAGCTGTATGGTAGGGAGTAATGCCATAGGTGGAAGGTCGCAAACAGACCTGCCATTGCAAACGTTGTAAAATTAGTCTGCCGGAAGAGAAGGCTGTGTTGTCGCCAATCACTGTGCTGTTGTCCAGCCCACCTTGCAAAGTGAATATGCAAACGAAGGCGATATTAAAGCAACCGGCCGGGCCTTAGGTAGACCTTCGCCCGGCCGTGGTGGGGGTGGATGGTGGATGGGGACCCTATGGGATGCGAAGAAACTATGGGACCCACAGACACACCAAGATGGCGGCTGGTAGCCCGTGATCATCCCAGAAGAACGGACACCACCGTTTTGAATTTACACTTAAATGACGTCACTGGGGGCGTCAAATGCATGAACGTCGACCTCCTCCAACCCTGTCTCTCTTTCTTTCCCACTCCGGATGCGTCTCTAGTAAGCATACAAAAGTACAGCCTCCCAAGTTGTGTAGAGAATAGCCTTTCGATACTGGCTGCCAAGCTTGGTGAAGAACGGTCAAATACTTTCGGAAACACAGACATCAGAAAGTGAAGCAGAAAGTGTGACAAAAACGGACAAAATATCAGAGTACGCCTTAGTAATTTAGCTCCTGGGGCCGCCTCAGTTAAACAGCTCTGGGCCTTCCCAAGGCAGTTGGCAAGGATGTGAAACCGTTCAAGACCGTGTCAAGAAGTAACGGGTGCCCCCCTCTTTCGATCTAGAGTAGGAGAGAGCACATCCCCCAATGCTAAGCCTCATTAGATTAAGCCTTGTGTACCTGATCACGGTACCAGCAACGGTGCATTATGCGTCCCTGGTGTACACCGCATGATGGACGTGAGAAGTCAACAATACATTTGTCGTCCCGAATATCTTGTGTGCACCATATGCCCAGTGTTCACTTTGCTTCGAACGTGATGGCCCGGAAATGCACCTTCCGGAATCAGATCCGATTCCATGCATCCATGCATACTTTTCCTCAACGGTGAAGTTGGACGTCCCGTGAAATAATATGGTCATTCAGCCCGTAGCTTCAATAGCGAACATTACTTTGCTTCTTGGCAGCATGACTAAGTAATCACACGTTTCCCACGAGGCATGTTAGAGGTGGCGGTATTTGTCTATACCACGTGATCAAAATATTTGTGACTTTCACCGATAAGCAAAACAGAAAACCCAACCATGCGACATTTCGTTCCGCCGATCCTCCTCGCCCGCTCACGCTTGTGCAGGTATGAACGTGCAGCAGCGTGCACCGGCTAATCACTCGACTACTCTTTACCAGATTGGGTGCTGCCGGAATTACGTATTTTTGCCTGCGTCAGTGTAGAACCGGTTAAACCGGCACCTGCTGGTCTACGTGGCCACCTTGGACGGCTGGCGGGTACTGGGAGTGAGGTGCTTCCCAGCCCACCTACGGAAAAAATCATTCCATCTTAAAATATTAAACTGGTTATGAATCAATAGCTATGGATCACAGCGGAAATGTATTGCACGCCTGTATCTGTGGGAGGAGGTTAGGTAAGGCTGCGGCATAGGTATGTGACTCACAACATTTGGTCGAAGGGCTCTAGCTTTTAGCTATGAAATATTGACAAAAACAGACTTTATTACTTGAAAGCATTCGAAGTAGCAAAGAAGAACTCAGTTTAGTCTACAACAATACTTTAAATCAAAGGTAATATCACGTACTTACATAAGATCAGGTATTATTATTGTTGTAATTGATTGCTATTATGTTATTATCGAGGAGGGACCGTTTACCTTCCTTCTTTCGTCTATCAGGATAGCGAATACTTTTTGCGTGCGCAAGTTTGATTAAGACAAGTGCTTCAGGAGAGGACGAGAGGTGAAATTTACATCACGTCCTCTCACATCGCCAACTATTCTGTAGCTTTCCAGGATGGAAAGGTAGGTGAAATTTGATGTCATGTCCTGTCCCGCCGCAAATTATCGTTATGGAATACAATTATGAAGCATATGACATCAAGCAAAATCATAGGTGCGCTTTATCCATAAAAATATGTCTAAGGCGAATTTACGTCAATAACTATCCAAATTTTAATACGTTTTTGGCTAACTATTTTTGTTTCTCTCTTCAGTATATCGATATATCTCATAATAATGCACGTTGTAAACTGACATCTAACGAATAATTGTATTCATCCAATGCACCCTTAGATTATTTTAGATCTTATGCTAGGGATAGTGAACACTTTTTGGAAAACACAACATTATGGTCTTAGTATCTCCTACAATGCATGTCGAATGCGGCATATCTTTCGGTTTCAGTATATCGATGCATTTTATAATATTGCATGTAGTAAACTGGCATATTCTGAACCAACATCTGGCATCTGGCACTGCGCAGCGTTACCTGGTGCGCTTTTGTGGAGGGTCGTTTGAGGTTAATTGCGTTTTCTATGAAATGCGATGCAAAGAATGACGCCGAGTCATAAAGCTATTTGAAGTCAAGTATCACAGCGCGTTGGATGTTGGACGGATGTGACATTTGATGCAGCATGAGGGGCGGAATTAGCTGGGCATGGAGGGGAGCTAAACACAAATTTGGGCCCCATCGTGAGTTCCAGGAACCTCTGACTGCCACCGCTGCGCTGGAAATGAAAAGAACAGGCTATCATCTCTGAATCGCCTTAAAGCCCAAGTCGGAGATGGCTAAGAAGAAACCGGGCAGCACGGAGGCGTCCGGGGGCGTTGATTTGTGACAACGCTATTTGAACGGAGCAGGAGCGCCGATCTGCATGAGCCCCTTCCTCCACAGACCGACATCTGCAATTGCATGCAATGCAAGACAACTTTAGTACAAGGAATGGTGAAATTTTATTTTTTTGTTCATTGAAAGTAAGCAAAAGTATATGAAAATTATGCCTTCGAGTAGAAATATTCACGGACCCAAAGCAACATTGGACCAAATGGGGGATTGAAGCGGTCAAGTTCCCTTCAAAAGTATTGAAATCAACAACTAATGACTCTCATTGATGAGAGTCATTAGTTGTTTGTTATATTTTAACTTATTACTAATAAATAATAACTAATGACACATACATTGACAGGCAAGCAGTGATGGAGATACGATGTTGATGCCGTGTGGTATTAACGTTCTATACATTGTCAGTCCATAATATAGGCGTCGACACGGGCGGGGACACCAGGGCAGTTGCCCCTCCCCAGCCTCCAAGCATTGTAGTTTAAATTCGATAGCTTTTAGTCTTTCCACTGCAAAAAATGTGATCCATCGGGACAAAGAGCTTCATTCGCCCCTTCATTCATTTCATTTCATTCATTTAACATTACATGCCCTCCACGTGCAGTGGCTATTACGGACAGTCTGGGTCACAGATATTTACAAAGAAAGGATAGATTTGTGGTCAGTAGTGGAAGCAGATGCGCAACAAACATTCGTACCCTCTACACACGGCCGTCAAACTTCGAAGGTCTGGCGACGCCACTGTTCTATGTATCGTCCAGGGACGTCGCCAAAGGTGGACGCGTCCCCAGTATCGTCGGGAAGTTTAACATTTAGTCCATGACCATGGACATGGACATGGACGGAGTTCACCTAAAACCCACCTCCTCCCGCCTATCCTGGGCAAACGCGGGGAAGCTTGCCACAATAACGATGGCACCATGGGCAGCACGATAAAGCTTCCTAAAAATCGATGTAGCATTCGACACACATCAGCGCGGGATTCTCCAACCATGGTGGGAGAATCCCCTAAGCATTGGAGCGGAGAGGACGAGGCGCTGCCACATATTTAATTACCTCCTTGTTCATGCTGGATCACGGCGCGAAATTGTGTCAGGAGGCCGAAGGGCCTAATTTAACCAAACAAATAAACGTGCTGGACAGTTCAAATATCACCGGCTCTCGCCCCTGTCTCGTCGCCACTGCGTCACTGTTTAATAGGCTTCAAAACACCTTGCATCAAGGCAGAAAACATGAGTATCAGGTCGAAGTGAAGTTTTGCTGATAGTTTGGAGTTTTAACTGGCTATTTTCCGTCCTTTGCGCACAGTCCGTCCTGTTCGACAACGGGCGTTAGTAAGAGTGCGTACATATTACCATCTGCCACAGCTATTCCCACCGCCAGGTGGCAGTGCAATCAGGCTGTTGCTCCTTCCTATGGGATTTCCGGTGAGATTCCACTTGGATAGATCCATACCGCATGGTTGTGGAGATCACACCCGTGGCCGTAGGGAGGTGGACTTGGAGAGCAGAAGGTCCACCCACTTCTCGTAATCCCAAGCGTCAAACCTATAGCACGAAACAACGCTCGTCCATCGCCTTCACTTTCACCAAACTTTCCTACTTGTCTGACCCTGCCTACACAGAGGCTTGAAGGCTCCTGGAATCCCCTGCACATCGCCGTGAATTATTATAATGCTCATCCATGGCGCCATAAAAGAGCCACATTTAACAGGCTATTAATAGCAAGAGCAATTCGTCAATAGCAGACCTGTTCAACGTCCTTCATTGGAGTGGCGTGAACCCAAACATGGTCATCAACGGCAGGCCAAACCGGCCGCACAAAGACTAAACCGGCCACCTGACTCACCTTCAGCAGCCCCGAATTCGTCCGCGACGCGTGGTGGCACGAGGTGGTGCAACGCAAACAGGAACCGGTCGGCCGTACGGCATGACCCCGGCCGCCGCACCTCCACGCGTCCGGCCGTCTGGACCTCGGTCGGGGGGGACGTCCCGCGAGGCACCGCGCCGGCCCGACCGGCGGCGGGGGCGCCGGCCGACCGGCGGCGGGGGATGCGGCGGCGGCGGCGGTCGTGGCCGGACGGTGGCGTGATGCCGTCCACGGCCGATAACACCACGCCACTGTGGTGTGATGGCCCAGCCCCGTGCATCACAGGTGGCGGCGGCTGCCGTGGCCGGGCAGTGGCGTGATGCCGTCGACGGCCGACAGCGCCACGCCAGTGCGATAGGCTCCGTGAGTCACAGGTGTCGGCGGCGGACGTGCGCCGCCGCCTCTGGCCGGTCGCGGCGCGGCGCCGCCGTCTCTGGCCGGTCGCGGCGCGGCGCCGCCGCCTCTGGCCGGTCGCGGCGCCGCCGCCTCTGGCCGGTCGCGGCGCGGCGCCGCCGCCTCTGGCCGGTCGCGGCGCGCCCGCCCGGTCGCGCCGCCTCTGGCCGGTCGCGGGCGCCGCCGCCTCTGGCCGGTCGCGGCGCGCCGCTCTGGCCGCGCGGCGCCGCCGTCTCTGGCCGGTCGCGGCGCCGCCGTCTCTGGCCGGTCGTGGCGCGGCGCCGCCGTCTCTGGCCGGTCGCTGCGCGGCGCCGCCGCCTGACGTTGCTGGCAGAGCTCAGCGGTGCCGGGGCTAAAGCTGGAGTCAGAGTTGGAGTGAGAGTTGAGCTAGAGTTAGAGTTAGAGTTGAGCTGGAGTTAGAGTTGAGCTATAGTTGAGCTAGAGTTAGTTATAGTTCAGCCATAGTTAGAGTTAGAGTTGAGCTTGAGTTAGAGTTAGGGTTGAGCTAGAGTTAGAGTTGAGCTAGGGTTAGAGTTGAGCTAGAGTTAGAGTTGAGCTAGAGTTAGAGTTGAGCTAGAGTTAGAGTTGAGCTAGAGTTAGAGTTGAGCTAGAGTTAGAGTTCATCTAGAGTTAGAGTTAGAGTTGAGCTAGAGTTAGAGTTGAGCTAGAGTTAGAGTTGAGCTAGAGTTAGAGTTGAGCTAGAGTTAGAGTTGAGCTAGAGTTAGAGTTGAGCTAGAGTTAGAGTTGAGCTAGAGTTAGAGTTGAGCTAGAGTTAGAGTTGAGCTAGAGTTAGAGTTGAGCTAGAGTTAGAGTTGAGCTAGAGTTAGAGTTGAGCTAGAGTTAGAGTTGAGCTAGAGTTAGAGTTGAGCTAGAGTTAGAGTTGAGCTAGAGTTAGAGTTGAGCTAGAGTTAGAGTTGAGCTAGAGTTAGAGTTGAGCTAGGTTAGAGTTGAGCTAGAGTTAGAGTTGAGCTAGAGTTAGAGTTGAGCTAGAGTTAGAGTTGAGCTAGAGTTAGAGTTGAGCTAGAGTTAGAGTTGAGTTAGAGTTAGAGTTGAGCTAGAGTTAGAGTTGAGCTAGAGTTAGGGCTGAGCTAGAGTTAGAGTTAGAGTTGAGCTAGAGCTATTTAGAGTTGAGCTAGAGTTAGAGTTTGAGTTCAGCTAGAATTAGAGTTACAGCTAGAGCTGATGAATTCAAAGCACTTCGGAGCGGCTCCTTCGAAGCACGACCGAAGTTGAAATCAACATCTATCTGGGCTGGACCAGTGAACGTTGGCCCCTTCAAAGGGATAGACGAAGGGGTGAAGTTGCACACACATAAATCATTGGAAGTTCAAAGCAATGCCAAAGGTGACGAAGTCAAGCGCATCGGAGCTTCTGATCAGGCTGGCTCATATGGTGTCAAATGGTGTCAAATGGTGTCATATGATGTCATATGATGTCATATGGTATCCTATGGTATCATGTGATGTCATATTTTGTATTATCGAGTCATTCATATGGTGTCATATGTTATATTTATCATACTAATTTATATGGTGTCATATGGTGTCGTGGTGTCATTAAGTGTACGATTATTGGAGGGGCTCGACCAATCACGGGAGGGGCTCAACTGAACATTGGCGGAGCGCGAACCGACCAGGAGGTCAGAAGACCCACCAGTTGGTCAAGGCGCAGAGCCGGTTGGCGCCGAAGCAAGCGGTTCGGCGTAACCGGCTACTTAGTCCCTGTGTTCATGCTTCGCGTGTGCTTAATGCGAGGTAATCGACAGCAGGTGCAGAAGTGGCGATACGCACGCGATGGCCGCGGGGAGTGGGCGCTGACGGGCGCTGGCAGGTGTCACACAGCGTCGGACGTGCACGCTGGCGGCGACACCCAGCCGGGCCGGGGCGGTGTGGTCCCTGTCGCGGATCAGGCAGCCGCTGGGGCGCACGGCGGGCCCGACAGCCCATCTCGCCGCTGGGGAAATGGTCCTGGACACGGACCGAGGACTTGGGCGGCAGCAAAAATTGCTTCCATTTCTCCTTCGCCTAGAAAAGCTCCGCAAACTGAAATGGAAAAGAATGTACTGAAGCTAACATTTTCTAATTGGAATGCATCAAGCATGAAACAAAATCGCCGATTACTGCACTTCGTCCATGAAATTGTGCGTTTCGATAGCAAGTCCTTGCACCTGGATTCGTCACTGACGGAAAAGCCCACGGGCACTAACGTAGATATCTTCTCAGATTCGTGTGTGCGGGAGGGGGAGAGGAGGGTAAACACAATATATGCGATGGCACAGACAATCTAGCGTACTTCACACGAATCTAGCGTACTTCACACGTCATATTGTATGTCTATCATACATCTGCTGTTATATGTGTTTTGTGGAAGCGATGCAGAATTCCAAGCCCCGGAGTATCCACCATGTGCACGGAGTATCATGGGGTGCGTGCGCTCCCTGATCTTCCCTCAGGGCGTTTGTGGGATGTTCAGAGTGAAAAAACAACTACACAATGGTACATCCGTGGTAGCAGGGACGCTAGCATCGGGGGGGAGGGGAATTGTGCCATCGTTGAGGTCACTTTTCTGTGTTTGTCGCTGATGGATTCCGTGCATTACCTGACGTGCCTGTTGTTCACCACTGGATGTCCCCTTATTGGGAACCAAAGAAAAGCTGTCTGGCCGCCTGTACACGAGCAAACATGCACACTTCCTGCTCTTCGTTCTGTGAACACAACTGGTAGGGCTTATGCAAATGCAAGTGAGGGAAGTCGAGCGAGGGAATCGATAGTGGCGTTTACAGATTACTTTCACGGAGGTCGTACTTGTCACACCTGCCACCTTCGGGGAGTCACACGCACCACCGCTGTCAGCCCCGCTACCAAGTCAAGGCCATCTACCTGCTCAGCCAACCCCTCCACAAAGAAAGGTTAATCCCAGCAATCAGCTGGCTAGATTGGGTTGTGTGTTTCTGTGGAAATGATGTCTTGCTTATCACGTGTCAACATAGACTTGGGTCGTCCGACAAGTCAGGAATCAGCATCAGCCAAAGGCGAGCTCAGCCTGTTGTGCAACGGAAACGGCAGCATTAAAACAGCCCGCTCGAAAATAACCTCACCGGTGTGCAAACAACACTTATATTGTTTTCGTCGCCTGACACATAACGCCTTAATCCTGACTATCACAAAAAGAACGGAGTTCCGAGGATTATTATTTGAAGAGTACCGAATTATTTATTAAGTGTTGGGTGACAATTGGGAGTCTAAAATTGATTGATAGTACCAGTCCGGTGTCCTAGCATCGCACCATTAATTTCTTGATCAATGCTGCTTATTTGACAAATACTAAGGCATGGACCGTGTGCATGAAAAACCTGGAGACGCAATCGATTGACTCCGCAAGGACGGAGTTTGACTGCGATCTCTTCCACATCTCAATTAAACACTGCATTCGCCTCTGGTCGCGTTGGAGCTTTTCTGGCCAAAAGCCAGGCGATGGCCACGTGTACGACTACGAGCACGAGTACGACCACGAGCACGAGCACGAGCACGAGCACGAGCACGAGCACTAGCAGGCGACAAATAACCACGAACAATCGACACCCGCTCACCAATTGAGCGAAGCGGCCTCGTCCTCGGCAGGCCTTCGTGCGATCACTCTCCACCAGCAGGGGACACGGAGACGGCAGAGGTCAGTCGCAGCAGCGGCCGGGCCGCCGCCGCCGCCGCCTCGCCGCCCGCCAGCGTGTCCCGCACCGGGCGCCGGTTACCACCCGGGTCATCACACGGGCTGGAGGGCCGCCGCCGCCGCCGCCTCGCCGCCCGCCAGCGTGTCCCGCACCGGGCGCCGGTTACCACCCGGGTCATCACACGGGCTGGAGGGCCGCGCCGCCACCTGAGCGGTTTACGAGCCGCGCTCTAAACGACCGGCTACCGTGCGGCCGGTTACGGCCCAGCCGGCCGGCCGGCCGCCGCCGCCTCCGCCGTGCACCCGCCATCTGATACGAACCCGGAACCGGCGCGTCGGCGGCCGGCCAGCCAGAAAAGTGTCTGCCGTCGCGACTGTCTGGTGTCCCCTGACGGCCGCCCGGGCCGACCCTCGGACGGCCGCCCGGGCCGAACCTCGCTCACATTAGCGAAGGCGGCGGTCGTCCGCGCGTCTGGTGTCCCTTGACGGCCCGGGTGGCGGCCGCCCCCCCTCCACCACGGCTGTCTGGTGTCCCCTGACGGCCGCCCGGGCCGACCCTCGGTCACATTAGCGAAGGCGGCGGTCTGCCTCGGGCCGCCCCCGCCCCCCTCCACCACGGGGAGCGGGCTGCGTACAAGAGTGGGGGTGGATCACCACCACACCCTGCGTGCAGGCGCGGAGATGGTTCACCACCCCACACCCTGCACCGGAATAGTACTCTGGTGATAAACAGCATGCAATATTTTGGTTATTTTACGATGATTGCTGCATATGAAGTGTGTAGGTACTAAGCCACATGTCCATAATTGTCGTAAATTGTGGTGTTAATGGACCCCACATATATTCGCTGTCTTTCCCACACCCGTAAACATAGGTCTATATAACATTTTTTTTTGTGTGGGTAACGCAGAGGAAATAATAACTAAGAACATGGCAATAGTGAGAGGATCCCCTTGAGAAACTGCTAATAATATGTGTCTTATAAAGTAAAAGCGATCAATGGTGGCGTAATATTTGCAACTTTTTTAAGTCTGACCTGATTCCCGCAGCCATTATATGATAGTGGCTAGCATTTAAATAGCGAAAACTCACTTTTGTTAGCTCTCAATGCTAACCGGATGTTCCGCACGAGGACAAAACAGTGGCGAAGTGGTATTCAAATTAGCCCTGCCTGTTCCTTCAAGCTGCGGCGCAACACCAGAAGGCGTGATACGAATTATAAAACAGCATGTGTCACCCCTTTCTTCACCCCCCCCCCCCCATCCGTGGAGGAGCCTAGGCACCTGGGCCCTGCTCTGGATATTACACCACTCAGCGCCACTGGCCAGACGTGTGGGCAAATGGCCCGTGGTGGGCACAGGGGTGAGCATTAACATCTCAGGCATAAGCACGCGATGCGATGCCGGTGTCGTTTGGTGTAGCAATCGAGGTGGTAATCTGTTTCATGCTGGTAGCCAGGCGTCTGGTGAAATAATCGAGGTGGAAATCAGTTCCGTGGTGGTAGTCAGGCGTCTAGGGAAATAATCGAGATGACACTCTGCATCGTGTTGGTAGCCAGGCGTCTGGGGAAATAATCGAGATGACACTCTGCATCGTGTTGGTAGCCAGGCGTCTGGGGAAATAATCGAGGTGTAAATCTGTTTCATGCTGGTAGCCAGGCGTCTGGTGAAATAATCGCGATGGCAATACGTTCCGCGTTGGTGGCGCGATGGTCCAGTGTCCGGTCCGTTGGTGGCGCGATGGTCCAGCGTCCGGTCCGTTGGTGGCGCGATGGTCCAGTGTCCGGTCCGTTGGTGGCGCGATGGTCCAGTGTCCGGTCCGTTGGTGGCGCGATGGTCCAGTGTCCGGTCCGTTGGTGGCGCGATGGTCCAGTGTCCGGTCCGTTGGTGGCGCGATGGTCCAGTATCCGGTCCGTTGGTGGCGCGATGGTCCAGTATCCGGTCGTTGTGGCGCGATGGTCGTTCCGGTCCGTTGGTGGCGCGATGGTAGTTCCGGTCCGTTGGTGGCGCGATGGTCCGTGTCCGGTCCGTTGGTGGCGCGATGGTAGTCCGGTCCGTTGGTGGCGCGATGGTCAGTTCCGGTGTTGGTGGGCGTGGTCGGCGTGTTGGTGGGCGTGGATCCGGGGTGGCGCGATGGTTTGTTTGGGCTGTTTGTTTATTGTTGTTGTGGCATGCAGTGTGTTTTGGCGTAGTCCGTTGGTGGCGCGATGGTCCAGCGTCCGGTCCGTTGGTGGCGCGATGGTCCAGTGTCCGGTCCGCATGGCCGGTCAGGGTGGCAAGCTTCCCCAGGCAACCGGGGTTGCGGCTGACTTCCAACCAGCCCAAGCGCACTGGCAATCTGTTCTGCACGGGTCACCAGTATAGCTCGGGCTATCTGTTCTGTGCAGGTCACCAGTATAACTCTGGGTATCTGTTCTGCACGGACCACCAGAATCGGGCTATCTGTTCTCTCCTTTGGATTATTTTACGACGTTCTCAACCGTAGACAGCGACTCGACCGGTCACCGAGCGTCGCCAACCTCTCCATCCGTAGCCGGCGGACTCGACAGTGCGGCCGGTCGTGCGACTCCAGCGCACAGTCTCGCCGTCTGAGTCGGCCGCGCTGCCGCCCCCCCCCGAGCCCGGCCCGGGGCCACGCGACGCCGCGACGGCCAGTGCGGCGACGGGCCGGCCGGCCGCGCCAGCCGCGCTCGTGGCGACCGACGGACGGGAAATGCCAGCGGCGCGGACGCCGGCCGCCGGCCGCCCGCCGCCGCCCGGTGAGTCACGCCGCCGGGCCGCCCGACACGTGCGGCGGCCACGGGCGCGCCGTCGCTGTCGGCGGCGCTTCACGCGGCACGAGCCGCCGACATGACCGAGCGGCCTGGTGGGCGTTTTGCGCGAGGGATGCGGCGGTGTCTGGCGGTTTGACGACGGAGCTCGTGGCTTCACGGCCAAATGCCGTTTTCGTGTTCGGGATGTTTTCGCGAGATCCGAGCGGGTCGAACGGCGGACACAGCTTCAGTTCCGCTTGCCAGGCAGCATATGAACCGCAGTGGAGAGTGACACAAGTATGTCTCCTTTCTCAACATTGAGTTGGCTTTCGCGTCGGCAGTGTTGATATTGCATCGAAATCAACGACTCGATGATATTCCCATCACCGCCTGCTCGAAGATAGTGCCCACGCCTCCACATGTATACATACTTAAGAAGCTACGCTGCACATGTTATCACCTATATACGAATACGGATATACGTGCCGTAATAAAGTCAAAACTGTATCCTTGCACCATGTCCGTGCGCGAAATTGCGAAATTGAAGTCATGTAGTAAGTAAGCACAGATGAATATGACAATACACTGACGTTCTAGTTAATACCGACAAAGGGCGGCGTGACTAATTCAACCTGTCCACAGACTCACATGCATCACCCTTCCTCCCTCCCCCCCCCCATCCCCCCACACACTATTACCACTCCACCTCCCCAACATCGCCGTCCCCACACACACAGATGTTTGGATCAAAAGCCAGCCACCAGTCGTGTTTGCCGGTCCCCGGTCTGGTAAGCCACCTGACGGTGGTCAACGCGGGGTAAACTGGCGCCAAATCGCCCTTATTGCCAGGTCCCGCTACTCAGGATCCATCTCGCCACGGAGGCGGCGATTGGCCTGCCCCGGAGCGGCCGGCCGCTCATTGGCCGGCGGGATGACAGGGGGCGGAGCCAACCGACTAGGGCGCGTGCGACGGGCGTGCTGTCGCACTCTTTACGCACGCGGCGCCACGCGATCGGGCAGTTGTAGCCGGGAGGAGCGGGAGGGAGGGTGTCGGCCGGGCATGTCCGCACGGTCTCTGCTCCTGGCGGCCGCCGTGCCGGTCTCCGGGGAGACAGAGATGTCGGCGCGCGTCCTGGTCGCCGCCCGTCGGCAGGCGGACGCGCTCGTCACCAGCAGCTGGAGAGAGGCCGCCGTGTGGGAGACGTTCCTGCATCACGTCGACGTGCAACTGGAACACAGGCGAGCAACAGGTAAACCGAATTTTAATCGAATTAATATGTGTCGATGCGTGTCTTCTGTGCAGTTGTCTCATTGTGCAATGCTGAGATTTGATTGGATAACTTGTTTTCCATAGCGCAACGGCGATCTCGCTAGCATCGATGTCCACTCTTTGTCGTAGCATCTGAAGTGCTTGATGATACTTCTATGTGTGGATGTCATGACCTAGATTGATTGTTATTCACTATTTCGCCCGGATACTCGTATGTCACTACAGGAAGAACATGGGAAGCTCACATCAAAATCTTAACAGCATCGGATTTCGGTGCTTTGGATTTGCGATCACTACACACAAACTAGTTTTATTCGGTTGTCTGTTTCTTTCTGGCTGCGTCGTCTGGTCTTGCCCACCAATTTTCGAGGAGAACAAAGAGGCCCAAGTGTGCGACGCACCGGCCCGGTTCACGTCCGGGCACGTTGTGCGGTCGCGTGCAGACCAGGCGTTCTCGTCATGAACCGGTCATCGCTCCGGCCGCGCAAGTTCAAGGCCATCGATCGCGCGCTGTTTGTACGCTGCCCGCTCTGACGTCACGGCAGCTCGCCCGGCCAGCCGGCCAGACCTGTTTACGTACGCCGCCGGCTGGACCACTTGCGCTGCGAGCGCGACCGGCGGCCGCGTGCCCCTTTAACGCCGGGGTCGTTGTCCTCACAGGTTCACGCGCCGGCGGCCCGCCGCGGCCGGCGACCCCGACGCGCGCCCGAAGCGACCCGGCGACTGCACGGGGTCGTCCGGGTGACCTCGAGACGAGCCGGCCTGACCTCGGGCGCGTGCTGGCCGCCCCGGCACGTGGCTGCGGCACTTCAGAAGCGCCGCCGCCGCGCGCCGCCCCCGCCCACGCCGTTCGGGCGGCTGCCGAGAGCTTGCGGCAGATCGCCCACCAGCTGGACGCTTCTCACAAACCGGTGAGTTGTTGACGTCGTGCCGCGAAATGCCATAAGTGTTCCCTGCCGCCGCAAAATAATGATTGCCCTGCAAAGTAAAAAAAAATATCCATAAATGGTAGAAGTCCGATGCCGAAATAGATTGCTGCAAACATAACGACTGTAGTGATTTTAGAGGTAAAACGCCTGCCAACCTGTAAGTGTGGAGTGAATATTTGCACCAAAAAATATACAGAGAGAAAGCTTGTGCAGTAGGTTTGGGGTAGATAAGAATAAAGTTGGTGGTAATCGCTAAATAAAAAGCTCGTCGAGTTCAAGTAATGCAAAATCGTTCGCGCCGAAGGTTTTCCCCACTCCGTCGTCATGCAAGTGTATCGTATATTTTCTAACTACAAGTAACTGATGAGCCGTGAGATGGGTCGGCACACATCTGCCCAATTTACACACCCACACAACTCTAAGAATGCCGGTTATTGTCCCGGATGACTGACGACATGTGTCGGCTCCGTTTTTCTCAGAGGACGAAGCTGACCGGGCGGCGGCGGCAGCAGCAGCGGTGGGCTCCGGCCGGCTCGGCCGCCTGGTGCGTGTCCGGCGTGCTGCTGGGCACCGCCCTGGCCGCGCTCCTCCACCGGCTGGCGGTGGCGCGCTGATGGCCACTCCCAGCACCACTGCGCAGTGGCGGTGGCCACTCCCAGCACCACTGCGGAGTGGCGGTGGCGCGCTGTCGGCCACTCCCAGCACCACTGCGGAGTGGCGGTGGCCACTCCCAGCACCACTGCGGAGTGGCGGTGGCCACTCCCAGCACCACTGCGGAGTGGCGGTGGCGCCACTCACACCACTGGTGGCGGTGGCCACTCCCAGCACCACTGCGGAGTGGCGGTGGCCACTCCCAGCACCACTGCGGAGTGGCGGTGGCCACTCCCAGCACCACTGCGGAGTGGCGGTGGCCACGTCCTGCACCGGTCCGGAGCCCAGTCTCCGCCGGTGCATTTTCCACTGATCTCTCACCATTGGAGCCGTGATATGCTGATCTCATCCAGAATGGTGACATTTTGTTGCCATTTCGAGTAGTGATATTCTGATCTCATGTGACCTTGTGATGTCGGTGCCCTCTGTCTGCTTGTGATGTGTTTATCTCGGCTTAGTTCCAACCAAAACAGTGTGATCAAATCGAGTTTAGTCAATTAAAGCGGTCATTTGTAAATGCTGCGTGTGCTTCGCTTTGTGGGTAGTTGCCAATGCTTGCACACATAGGTATTTCTTTTTTGCGTGTGTTTTGTTCGTAACTGTTATTTTCGTATTTCGATTCCTTCCAATTACTTTACGTGTGACCGTGCAATGTTGATCTATGCTAATCTAGTCCAATGATCTCAGCCCGGGTGGCCCGGGTCTCCCCGTGATGTCAGAGTCTTTCTGTGGACGATCTGTACAAACAGATTTATCGTCGAAAGTCCCGCACGCGTGTCTTTCAACGCCAGCCGGCACCTAGCAGTGTTTTAGAGGAAGCGTGGTGGTCTTACAGCAGCGCTTCGTTGTGTACATAGCGGCGTTAGTTGCGCCTCGACGTGTCTGTCGACCGTTGGTGCGAGGTGACGTTGTCTTTCAGACGTGCGAGGTGACCGTTGTCTTTCAGTTGGATGTGTTTAGTATCGATGCCCAGGTTGACGGAGCACCCACGAAGTTTTTCATTTGACGCGTAGCGTCCACGAAGTCTTTCATTTGAAGCACAGCGCCCACGAAGTCTTTCACTTGAAGCTTGAATCGCAGCGCCCACGAGGTCTTTCATTTGAGGCGTAGCGCCAACAAAGCCTTTCATTTGAAGCGTAGCACCCGTGAAGTTTTTCGGTTGTAACGATACTGCGAGTGTTGCGATGACCACTTATAGCCACACATGGGTTTGCTCGGAATCCAGATCGTTTGGCTGTGGCTGACCTTTTCATATTGTTTAGTGTGTTTTCTCCGTTCCAATCTGATCCCAACATGGTGTTTCAGGCATGGGTCAAAGGGGCCCTTGCTATTTCCCTTCAGTCGTCTATCATTGGTCATCATTTGAACGGTGATTGACCAGCATGATTATGCATTGCTCAGCACGATCATGGTCAACATAATTCTACATTGGCACAAGTCATCTCCAAAGCTGTTTTGGTAGAACATTGCTGAATGCCGATATCATTCGATGCGGGCTTTCATTCGATTTCGTCCGCGAAAGGAGGGTACTTGGCTGGTGAGTGCGCATGTGGCTTTCATACTGATCTCGTCGTAGACTAGCCGCTTACTGCTATCGCACGACGATCAGCACGTTCGCTTGGCATTTATTTCCATAGGCTGGTACTGCAAAACAGTGGTGATATATTTTTAAGTTCTTTTCCGATGTGTGTCGTTGCAAACGTGCTGCCTGTAAGAAGTGAGCTGACGTTTGCAGGTGGTGCTTTGCAGAAAAAGCATGTTTGGGTGCGTATCCATTACGTGTGTGGATATTCGATGATTGCTGTTCTTTGGAGCAACCAAGAGCTTGGTTGCTACAAAACTCAAATTTGCGTACCAGTGTCGAATTGTCGACCGCTCGGTTTCTTCAGCGCAGCTTGGCACGTGACAAGATGAGGGCGACGCCTCCGAGGCATGGGCGCCGTGGTGTAGCGAGACTGACATTCACCTATCAACCAGTCTTGCTCAGTGAGATGCACATCTTCTTTTGTTGTTTAATGTGCCTTTCATCGCTTAAGACCGCGTCTTTCATAGTATAAGGTCACGTTTTTCATCCCAGACCATGTCTTTCATCGTGTAAGGCCACGTCTTTCATCGTGTAAGGCTACGTCTGTCATTGTTTTAAGGCCACGTCTGTCATCGTTTAAGGAGGCAGCGCCTTTCATCGCGGAAAGTGCGTGGTGGCTCGTGTATAAATTGTGCCGTTCTGTACATTTGTATGTAGCGTGATTTTCGCCAATAATTAGCTAGCACGACCTAGAGTTGTAGTACAATAGCTTAGCGCAATAAAACAAAAAACTACACGCTGCGTATCTGAGTGGGATGTGTTGACGTACGACGTGAGTCAAGGTGTTCCATTTGCCGATGCCCCAACACCACAACTGCAAGAGCAAAAGCTGCCCGCGACTAAGTGCTTCACGACGGTGCCTAGCCGCTTTTTGTGGCCCAACCAGTGCAGATCATTTGCGCGAGTGCACAGCAGGTAATTGTTTCGGGCTGCATCCGACTAAATCACATGTGATACTGTACTGCAATTCGGGGGGTGGGGAGGGCCTCCAGGCCAGCTTCCATCCAGCTTTCGGGTGGTGACCTTTTGTGTCCACTCACGGAGCCTGGGTTCCCTGGTTGTGGTGATGGCGTGCAGCAGTGGCGATAATAAGCCTGTTTCTTGCGTGGCTAAGTGTGTGGTAGCAAAGCTTCATCATGTAGATCATGTAAAATTTACTAAGATGATCTAATCCAATCATTTAATCTAACAATATAATCCAATCATCTAAAACTGACACCAAGAACGAATTTTCTTTTCCCTGGTTAATTAGTCCGCATGAGAAGTCATCCGTCATTATACGGTTACGATTCGGCCATGGGTGCAGGCAAGGAAGACACAGACAAAGACGCACATATTCGGATCATCAATCCAGGGGCCAGGCAGGGCCTAGGCCCACGTTTTGGCGATGGGACGTAATCATTGGTAGAGCTGTTCGCCAAACCTTTCTCGGTTTTCCCATGGCCAGGATGTAGCAACACAACCGATTTGTGTTTGTCTGACTTAAAACATGACCTGACGCCCCCTTCCATCTCAATTAAATGTACGCTCCATCGTTCCGGCCAGTTGCTCTTTGGAGGCAGAAACCAGAACAAAACGTCAGAGCTAATTCCCAAATAAATGGTCATTACAGCGAACCTCAGTGGGTCCCGGTAGTTGGGCACCCCATCCCTCCTCTCGCACTTAGCAGCTGCTGTTCCGGCCACGTCGACCAGAAATGATCGCCTCTCGTTTATCAGCTCGCACCCTCCCCCTCCACTCGGCCTGAGTAAGTAGGCTGGATCCGTCGGCGACAGTGCTGTAACCCCAGCATGCGAAGCGAGACAACGCTGACGCTGAGCACGCCGGGACACGTCTGCTCGAAACACAGTGCATGCCTGATCAGCATTCGCGACAGGAAACTGTCGCGGGCACTTTGCATGTTGCACAGCCAGTGACACGACTCAAAGCCGCCGGCGAGTCATCGCCGAGCGAGACCCGAGCCGCCGACGACCGACGCGGCACACGTGCGCAAAGTGCACGTGTGCCCTGCACAAGACGCCGGCGCCCGCCCCTGCAGCCGTCGCCGGCCGTGGGCGAGAGACACTGTGCTAAAAAACAAACACCAAACGAAAAGCGCAGCGCCGTTTGCCGGTCCGGACACGCGTCAGCTGACTGGCTGCTGCCGGCCCGGCCGGTGAGTCACTCCTGGCGGGTACGTGTCGCGCTCGCATGGCGTCGCCGGCGGCGCACCATGAATAATGCATCGTCCGGCTGCCGGCAGCGCAGCGGCGCCCCGACGCGCCAGACCGGCGGCAGCGCGGCGGCCCGGCGGCCGGGAGAGAGCGCCTCCGGTGGCCACTTCGCGCTCCGGATGGTCTCGCTATATTTATCATCGTTTATTTCACAATGCATGCCCTCCACGTGCAGTGGTTATTATGACCACCAGACTTGCAAAGTAAAGGATGCATTTGCTTTCCTTTGATGGGTGTTTCGTTCGTTTCACTTCGACTTTAAAAAGAGTGACGGTGGGAGGCGCAGCCAAGGGAGTCAGGGAGCGTTCCCATTAGAAACGAAAAAAGCACTAGGGTGAACAAGACATTTTGAGATTTTCACCAAGCAAAACCAGAAACTTGTGGTGCACTTCGCGCTCCGCAAGCGGTCTCTGTTTTATCACATTTGTTTCATCGGGACCGGCTAAAGAAAATTCCGGCTGCCCCTCTGGCGACGATAGCAGCAGGCTTTCGGAAGTACAGGAGGAAGTGCATCAGAAGCTAATTTCCAGCAAAGATATATTCTATTTACACGTGGACAGTGTGCGATATCCAGTGTTTGTACAGACTTGCGTAAATTATCGGTTGACGACTTGCGCAGCCCTCGTAGTGCCACTTCCCATATACTTCGCAGTGACCCAGCTGGTTTTCACCAACAACCGTCTGATCTATCTGAGTGAGTTACCCGGGCCAAATCGAGCCTGAAAACATCCGCCCCCACCCAGCCAATTGCTTTTGCCGAAGACCCCCACCGAGTGCTCCCCACCGTAGCGGCCTGGCTGCGCCTCTGGCAGCGCCGGCGGCCGGCCATGGACGGACTGCCGATGGCGCCGGCGCCGGCCGGCCGCCGCCACTCCACGATTTGTCTCAACACGTTTTGGTCGGACGGGGTGAGCGCGCTATCGGGGTCAGCCGGTGTGGGTGTGGGGAGGGGGCCTGATGCTCGAGGCCACCTGGCGGATCAGCAGCCGCCGCCCCACTCTGGTGGTTGCTGCACCGCGCGTCAATCAACAGCGCACACGGCGGCCCATCCTCGGTCGCGTGCATCGCGTTGAAGCCTGGATTGAAGCTGGACATTCAGCGCGGTTCCCAAGACATTGGTTTTAATTGGCAGACTGGTAGATGAAGCGATGTGACTTCTATGTTATATTGTTCTCTATCACCGAATTTTCAACCGTCCAGCAAGCACACTTGCCCTCTCCATTATTGGAGAGGACATGTGGAATCCAGGTGTGTCTTTTGGATTAATCTAGCCTGCTCGTCTGTGTGCATACAAGCAAGTGTATTATAAGCTCAGCGGGCCGCAGATGCAGGACAGTCGGCACTCGGTATTATCAGCACAACCGATCAGCAATGCAGCCGTCAACGTGTCTTCCAAACGGAAGTGCCAATGCGATCTGCAGGCGGCGCCCGCCCAGCTGATACACGACATGACATCAGCCGCCGCCGCCGCCCGGCAACAGCGCGCGACAGCCACCGCGCAGCCCGGCCGGGCTCGGCTCCTGAGCCCCCGCCGCGGGCGCCTCTCCAGCCGCGTCACGTGATCGCACACGGCGGCCGCCGGCGTCTCCGCGGGCGCGTCACGTGACGCGGTCGGCGCACGATAACAGCGACGTAATTGGCTGTCGGGCGCGGGCCGTCCTCATAAAAACGCTACGGCGCGGCGTGCGGCGCCGTCAGCGCGCGACGATCTCGGCTTTGTTCGGTGGCGCGGCCGCCGATAACGCGCAGATAAACACACCTGTCGAAGCCTCTTTCCGTGTTCGAGGCCCGAAGTCGGGCGCAGCTCGCGGCCCCCTGTCGGTGGCGCGGTGCGGTGTTGCCGCGGCCGGCCGTACGCCGGCGCGGACGGCGCGCTATGCAACATCCCCCGACTGGAGGCTGCAGGTGCGCGCGGCGCCGAGAGGGAGGGGCACCAGCGGCAGGCCAATTATGCATTGTCAGTTCGGCCTGAGCGAGGGAGATACTGTTGCGCGCGGCACGGGGAGTTTGAAGCGTGCAGACCGGCGGACAGGTGTCTCCCAGGTGCAGTTAGAAGAAGACGAGGTGGAAGGGCTGCCACATTCTACGTCGCGACGCGGCGCAAGTTCACGAAGTGTAGGGACTGGGTTGGGAAACTCACGAAATGGTCTTGGTCGTATATAAATATCGCACCTTGGTCACCTCGCAGCTTGGTCGTGACCAGGCGCGCTGCCAGTACCTTCGAAAAGGAGGTGACGGCTAGTGCGAAAAGAAGGGAGAACATCCGGCTCCGGGTAGAACTGAACACGGAGATGAAAAATCTTGGACTTCAATGGAGGGACATATGCCCGCTTTGTTTCCCCCTTGCTGAGCCACTAATAGCGTGCCAAGTAGGTACGGCAACTACGCAACACGCAATACCTAGCTGAGAGTCATTGTAACTGCAATTTTTCCTAGGGCTGGAGCCTCCCCTAAGTGGAGCTCTAGGGCACTGGGAGCCAATGCCAGGATAGGCAAGCTCTGCCATGAATTAGGTTTCATATTTGTTGATGAGTGGTGCAGGTTTTATGGATCCTGGGACCTCTATCAGAGGGATGTCCTGCACTTCTCCGAGAAGGGGGTTCATGTTTTAGACAAAGTGTATGATCATGTCCTTCAGGGAAACTAGGAAATGGGCTGGGGAGGGATGAAATTGCATTGCCATCTCAGGGATATTCCAATAGTGTCAGCCAAGGCAATAGAACCTCAAAGTCAGCAAATAGGGACAGCAGTAGTTCAAGGAGGCAGAGTGGTAGTTCATCCAGTGATAAAAGAACTCAGCATGAAAAAGCCAAAGGTGGTTATGGAGCATATGTTAAGTGTATGATGCTTAATGCTCAGAGTATCCGATCCAAATTTGATGAGTTCAAGTGTTATGTTGCTGAGGAGGAACCAGATTTTGTTTGCATTACAGAGGCATGGGTCAGTGAAGGGTATTTTGGAGATAACTTGCAGGACTATGAGATCCAGGGATACAATATGTTTTCATGCAATAGGGGTCCAGCGGTGAAAGTAGGTGGTGTAATGCTCTACGTCAATAGCTTATTCAGTTCTCAAAAAGTAGCAGGTGGGGATAAAAGTGTGTCTGTTGAGTCCATTTGGCTTGATGTCGCTGTGGGAAAAGGCAACAGCAATACACTGAGGATAGGAGCTTTCTACCGATCAGGAACCCTGCCACATTCTCAGCAACTGGAGCTTGATAAGGTGATTTGTGAGGAAATCAGTAGAAACTTTCGAAGGAAGTGCCTTATTCTTGGTGACTAATCTAAAAGGATATGAAAATGTTGGTGTTGGCTCCCCATCATGCAAAATGTTTAGGAAATGCCTTGAAGAGGATCTGTTCTTACACCAATTTGTAACGGAACCTACCAGGCATGGCTCATTCTTGGACCTTGTAGTCTCGGATTTAAGTTACTTGATTCAAGACTTGACTGTAAGAGAAACTCTGGGAAGAAGTGACCGTAACATAGTTAGATTCAAGGCGCATGTAGTGGAGATTATTATGGATAATTTGGTAAAGGTTCCAAATTTCAACAGAGCAGACTTTGACTGCATGAGAGCGGCTTTAAGTGCCATCAGATGGGAAGAAGAATTCTCCAATTTAAATGCCTGTGAAATGTGGGAAAAGTTCAAATCTTACTTGAAGGAAATTCAGATTAGACATGTCCCCCAAAAGCAAAGACGCAAAAGAAGGATAGGAAAGCCAGCATGGCTTACACCAGACTTGATAAAAGCAATTAAGGCTAAGAAAGCTGCATTTAGAGTGTTTAAGGAAGCTTCAAATATCGTAAATCTAAAGGCGTATCGAAAAGCTAGGGACACTGTGAAGCAAAAAACTAGAGCAGCAAAGCGAGCAAAAGAACTGGATTTAGCTAGGAACTGTAATGGGGACAGCAAAAAGTTTTTAGTTTCTACAAGCTGAGTAAAGTTTCTAGCACAATTGGTCCACTGGAAATAAATGGAACTATATTGGTTGAGGATATTGAGATGGTTGAGGAACTGAGCAAGCAGTTTAAATCAGTGTTTACATTGGAAGATATGACCAATCTGCCGACCGTATACCATAGTTCAGTGACATGTGATCGGATAAATGATGTTGATTTCATTGATAGTGATGTTGTTTTCAATCATATCAGGAAAATAAAGCCAAACAAGGCAGCAGGACCTGATGAAATTTATGTTAGGTATTGCGGGAAGATGAAAAGGAACTGGCATTACCACTAAGTATAATATTTTGTAAATCTCTTTCACAAAATGAAATTCCAGCAGATTTGAAAAGGGCAAATGTAGTTCCTAGTTTCAAGAGGGAAAGATGAAAACTATAGGCCAGTAAGTCTCACATCTCTAGTCTGCAAGGTATTCGAATCAATTATCGAGGATAGAATAGTTAGTTATCTGGAAGGAAACAGATTGAGTCAAGATACTCAACATGGGTTTAGGAAAGGGAGATCATGGCTCACAAATCTCTTGAACTTTTTTAACTTCGCCACAGAACAATTTGATCAGGGAAATCAGGTTCATGTAGCATTTCTTGACTTCAGTAAGGCCTTTGACAAGGTACCCCATACACGGTTAATGATACAGCTTCAGGCCCATGGTATTACAGGTAGCATCTTAAAATGGATATAATTGTGGCTTTCAGATAGACAACAAAGAGTGATTCTAAATGGTACAAAGTCATCATGGCAAAATGTTCTTAATGGAGCCTCCCAAGGGTCAGTACTGGGGCCACTACTGTTCATTATATTTGTAAATAACATTGAAAGTGGCCTAAGCAGTAAGGTTTTGAAATTTGCGGATGATTTGTAATTTGAGTTTCTATTAGGGCAATAACAGGTCAAAATGAGCATATCTCGCTGCAAAAAGACTTAGACGAACTTGTGAAGTGGTCTGAAGAATGGCGAATGAAATTTAATTTTGATAAGCGCAAAATCATGCATGTGGGTAAGCAGCATATCAAGGCTCCATACTTGATGGGTGGCCAAGTGCTATCAGTGACTCAACAGGAGAAGGATTTAGGTGTTATTCTAAGCACAAAATTGGGGGCATCAGAACAGATCAAGGAAGCCAGGAAGAAGCCGCTGAAAATGCTTGGGGCAATAAATAGGAATGTATCATACAGAAGTGAGGAAGTCATCAGGAAGCTTTACTGTGCATATGTCAGGCCACATTTGGAATACTGCATCCAAGCTTGGTCTCCTAGCTATGAAGAAGATTGTTGGCTTTTAGAGAGAGAGAGTACAAAACAGGGCTACAAAAATGGTTAGTGGTATAAGCAACCTGGCATATGAGGAAAGATTGAAGAAATTAAATATGTTTTCACTTAGATATAGAAGGCTGAGAGGAGATCTCATCGAAGTCTTTAAATTTGTCCATGGTCTGGAGAGGGGATATCTTGGGGAAATGCTTGAATTTAACAGAAATGATGCAGTTAGAGGTCATCAATTCAAAATTAAAGTTAAACAACAAACAAGGCTGAGACAATCTTTCTTCACCAACAGGGTAGTAGAACATTGGAACCAGCTGCCAGAAACTATAGTAAGTAGCAGCACATTGAACGTCTTTAAAATCAGCATAGACAATCATAATGAGAAAACAGTGCTTGCTTTTCAGTATTACAGGGAGGGCTGATCGACGGATTTCGTGGGCAACTGGTTGAGTGTACACAGTCCAACCAAGAAGGGCCCTTGTGGCTCATAGTTGCACTTATCTTTTATGTCTTGATGTCTTTACGAGAACCAGGGTTTGTTGCAAAAGATGTGACATGCTGGACTTCGAGGAAGAAAAAAATGAACTGGACCACTTTATCTACTGATGATTCATCTGATGCAGGGTTCATATGAGATTGCGCCACACAGCTTGTGGCAGACCGTTATATTTTCATTTAGGACGCATACTTTGAGCATGCCAGTCATAATTCGTACATTAACACTTTTATTGAACTGATGTGAGTGGTACTTCCATCATCCATGCTACATTTTCCGGCGGCAGACGGCGGGAATGTAGATGTTAACCACATTTTCTATAGGGGACGGGTAGTCTAGGGGTTAGGTTGCCCGTCTCACAATCGAAAGGTTGTGGGTTCGAGTCTCACCTGTCGCTACTCTTCGCCCGCGACCAATCGACGTGAGAGATTGGCGACGCTACATGACGCAACGGTCGATGTGTCGTAAACCCAATAAGCAGCCAGCCTATTTCCAGTAGGGGGACGGCCCTGACGTTTTTCGCCGTCGACGCTAACCCCTGCAGGGATTGTCATGCAACTTGGAGCTTTTCCTGGCTATCCCGTCTGCACATTACATAAAACAACTTAACCAGTAGCGACATCCCGGCCATGTTTTGGAGACATGTTCTCGATATATTTCCGTTATCATTTTTTTTTTAAATTCGTGAAGCTATCGCCACAGAACATTAGTGACGACATTCCTGTACTTTGCTGATTATAATTATGAAAATTTGAATTGGTATGATTGTCAACATCGGTTGAAGGGTGGGACAAAAGTGAAGATTCATGCGCGTTTAAAAACTGAAGTAAAATGTATGTTAGTAATAGACGAACCACTTACTCTAGTACTCAGTAAAATGCCAAAGCAGGTACTTTTGAAGCACCCACAGCAGACATGCATTACAATTTTGAAGCTGCATTGGTGAGTGTGGAACGCATGGGAGAAGCGTGGAGTAAAGTATGTGTGTTTCACATATTCTGAATATGTGAAATGTTCAGAATTAAATTAAATTCATTTCAGCAGGGATGGTGACTCCGTATACTTTTGGTACTACCGATGCAAAACGAATGAAAATATTGGTGTTGCCACGCAACACCAATATTTTGATTTTCCTCGTAACGGTCGCCCAATGCTGGTACGCACTCTCTGAATTTGGAGAGGACACCCAAGCTACATTTCAGTAAAGAGACAAACGTTGCACAATAAATTAGAGAACAGTTGTCCTTCATTGTGGACATGCCCATAACTTTCGTTCTGCCAATGAAACGCTAATCATTCTTTCAAGTTGGCATTCAGTGTATCCCGATATACGAGTGTGGCATCACGAGGCGGCTAAATGACATGTCGGCGGCACCAATAATCACATAAAGCCTCCTTCCATGCATTCCAGCCATTGTATGAGGCCTCACCGACAAAATGGTGCGAAACAATGGGGGCGGGGCTTTGTCGTAAGAGCTACATCTTTAGGTTATAAGAGTGGATGTGAGCCTTTCCCCGCGCTACCCAAGGCAAGAACAATTATAGCGCACGGTAATTACAGCATTTGTACAACACAAATGATGATTGAGAGAACAGCTATGATAGACACCAAAAACGTCAGCCTTACTCCACTTTTTGTCTCTTGAAATCGTCATTAATCATATTTTGACGAGAAAAATTAGCGTCATCATGTAGATTACATTCCAAGGTTCCGCTTGCGTTCTCTCGCGGGGTTCTCCGGCAAGTAGTTCTCGAGATCTTATGATTGTGGGGAGGGAGGAGTGCCAGTGTGCGCCGATCGCCGAAACCCTCGGGAAATTTGGGTAACCCAAATTAAAGTATTTCAAGCTTGGCATTTTTTTGTAATTTTCCAAGTGTTCATTTGGATGTTACTGTTGTGCTTCATGTTTCATGCTTTTGGCACAAAGCGGACGAGGAGGTGCCATGTTGGTTGGGAAGTAAATTGTTAAGACAGTGCTGACGGATCGAGGGTGAACGGGGACCATGGCCCCTAAAAGCCGATTTTCCCGAACTTTTGCAATAAAATGATTTTTTTTTTCGAAATATTAAAACAAATTCATGAAACAAATATTATCCTAAATGGACCAACCCAATTGCACAACCATAGTTGGTTTAAAGGGGGGTAATATGAAACAGAGAACTCTTTGGGCGCGCGAAGTCTTGGTTTTGAGTGGTGAGAATCTCAAAATTTCTTCATTCATCAAATGCATTTTTGGTTGTTAAGGGGATGGGGCGTGCCCGCGCCACCTGGTTGCCCATCTGGACCCACGGAATTGTCCACTAAATTAAATCGACCAACCCAACTTTAACATCTAAGGAATTTTCGAAATAGGAGATTTCTAGCTTTCCCCGGATCGAATCGATTTCCGAGGCAACAGGACCATGCCATTCCCCATGATGCCGTTTTTCTGGAAATTTTGCACTCAGATTACATTTTCTAGAAATGTAAGAAGAGACACCAATTTCATCTTGAGCACACCTCACGACTGTTAGTAGTTCCGATGGGATTTTCGAAGTCGGAGTTTGTTATTTGCCCTCACCGAAACCAGGTTTTTGGATGCGCCCCTGGAGAAGAAACCCTGAACATTGCTAGGGGAAGCATGTTCTCCATGCGAAGGAAACCATGGTTGCGCCGAGCCCAACATGCCTCTCCACGGGTGCGGGTGGGGGGTCTGGTGGAGTGGGGGTGCATGCCTCCAGCCAGTGGGATACCCGCCTAATTACTTCAAGGAAAGGAAGAGGTGAAACATAAAAATAAAATAACCTCGGACGGAGGAAGAGTAACTAATCAAGCGGACAACTTAGGAGAACGTATCACGCAGTGAAGAACATGTATAACCTAAGCAGCTCGATACAAAGAGAAGGCCGGCGTACCGAAGCTGCCCGTTTGCTTTGCCGATATTCGGTTGTGAAACAACACAATCACGTCACTATAAAAAGACCCGTTTTGAGAGTGTTAACCAATTGGCTACCACTGCACCACAGCCCAATTCCTGTCCTGTTCTAACATTGCATTGCGACGAATGCAATGCAATGCAATGCAATGCAATGCACACCCAGCATTGCAAGGGCACACCCACAAAGCGCATGGGCTCACGCATGCACCCTATATATGGCTTCCCATTCTTTGCGACATTTCCGCTTTGCGCGTGGTGTGCCTCGCGGAGAACCGCTCACATTGCATTAAAATGCATTGATTACTGCACACTGTTGCCACCCCAGACTAGGACCATCGTTTTCCAGGGCAGGCAAATACGGACTCTGGGTGGAAAAATGTCATATCAGCTGACAAATTGTTGCATGATCACAAACGCGTCCGGCGTCACGCATGACATGCTGGAAGTGTCACGAAATGGTTGCTGCGTTGCAGAAAGGCATACAATGAAAGCATTTCAGGTGGATTAATCAAACGATGCTTGACATCGCCATGAAGTCAAATCACCCTAGGGAGCTATGCGTGCTTGTGAATTTTCGGAATTGCCGCAAACAGTGACACTTTTTGGTTGGGTACCTTTGATAAAGTGCCTAGATCTCGTGTCTGATCATCACGCACGTGCCTTGTTAAGTCGGAGCGACGGTGGTAGCAGCCATTCCCTAATTAAGATTGCAATTATACCAGTGTCAGTCCGATTTTTATGGAGTAGGCATAGTGTAATTAAACATTACACTTCTCGGTATTGAAAGCACTCAACTTGGAAGCTATAACTGGACTCTACTGTTAGGTCGGAAAATTGGCGCCTCTGCAATATTTAAACCTCGGCTGATATGACTTGTTTGGAGTTCTCCGAATGAATAATTGAGTGGATCACTCAATCAAAACATTTCGGTCACTACATGTTCTATAGTCTAACCATGTTCGGACGGAATATACTTCATTCATACCGGGAACCTCTGAGTGTCGTCTGGAGAAAAATGGCCATTTCGTGCAACAACATAAAATATACAGTATTCATATAGGAGAAACATGTAGTCCCAGGACTTCTCAAGTTATGTTTTTAATCCATCGAAATTGTACCCTGAGAAGTCTTGATACGATAGTCTGTGAAGGAATACTCCACATTGCATTATTAATGACTTCTGAACGGAAGTTTCAGTATTTCAGTTTCACGCAATTATGAATTAAAGGTCGAGTCTGAATAAAATATGACCGTCGAAAGTGTGACTGCAGCTTAAGCTGATAACCAAGTTTGGTGCATATTCATTCACTTTCAGCTAATGATATAGCCTGCCTCTAACTCGTCGATGGTAGGCAGTATAATGCTTAACATTTGAGCTGCGATGAAGGTGAATGTGCTAGAAACATGACGCTGCATGAAAAGAAAGCAGCATAATGTCGCATTTGCATCACTACAATAGTGAATGCTTGTGGAACAATACCCAGCCCTAGTGCAAAACTAAGCTGACTTGGCGTTCTCAATGCATTGGTCTGAAGTTTGTCATGTTGCGGAGAGCTGCATTGCGCATTCGTGAATGAAAGACGATTATCAAAAGTAACCAAATGCTCATATTAAATAAAACATAATCACACATTGGTCTACTATATTTCGGGCATGTCTCCGAAGAAGGGCCATGCCCGAAACATATTGAACACATTTATGATCATATTTCACTTAATATGAGCATTTGATTACTTTTAATAATCGTCATTGCATTAATCTGAGTGAGCACTAGTATCACAATCTACCACAGCCATATTGTTCAATACCCGGTCGATCATATTTCTCATTCTGATGCCACAATTCATGTCAGTGCTAAACATAGCTGGCACATTTCTGTCCTGAGTGCAATCGAAGCAATCTTTTCATTGGCCAATGGCTATTGTGTCACAATATTGCAGGATTGCACAACAATCCAACAGATGTTCTGCCGCTCGCAGTGCTGGAGGGGATCAATTGATTGCCACTGACGCTTCCTGCGAACAAGGTGGGTGCGGTAAACAGCATAATGTGACTCGCCCTTCAACGTCCGGTCTCTCGGAGCAGCTTTCTTCAGCTCATTTCGGTGACCTTGCAGGTCAGGACAAGCGCGCCAGTGTCGCGGTGCAGGCAGTCGCCCGGTTTTCGCCGTACTTCTGCGGCTCGGGCCGTGACACAAATGCGACTGTGTGCTTCAGTGTCCACGACATGCAAGCTAAAGACACGGCCGAACGGACTGACACATGCGAAAGCTGGCGTGGGTCATCAAGCCAAGGTCAGCTACATGGAAACAGGTGATGAGCTGTTGAATCTTACAAAAAAATCGAAGCAGACGGCGCCTAGCAAGGGGTGAGGAGTGCTACGAAAACAAAACTACATGGTCTCCACCTTCTTCGAGAATTGGCGGGGAAATTCAACACCAACTGAATTTTTATTTTTCGAACACAATGCTGGTATCTTGAATATGTGGCGCCCAATCACATGATAAATCAAGTCGTCGGGCGAAGCTATCCTCGCTCAGGCATTGCTACTCTGCGATAGTCCTCAATTTAGGCCCCCAGTGACCTGCGGCACATGCACCCTCGGAACATTTTATATCACACCTGAGTAGTCTGGCCTGACATTGACTTGGGACTTGAAACACGATTAGAGAACATGATTTCCCATTGCATGCATCTTTCGAGCTTCTCCCAAAATATATCCAGGTCACAACAGTAAGCGTGCAAATGAGTTTTGTTTGAAATTTAAATATTTATTTCACATCGTCGCCTGACATGAGTCCATGCCTTCATGCTGGAAGTTTTCTGTAGTCATTTGCCTATGCATTCATGCATCACCTTTGCCTTTATCACGTACGGCTTGTTTTTATGTTTCAATGTGCATCTAAAAATCACATTGAGACGAAGTCGGGACCTGAATGTCATCCGTTCTAACTATTGAGCGTTGATAGCATGGTTAGAGGTCCCGGGTGGGTCGTGGTCCGGACCTCTCTAGTTTGGTATCCTGCTAATGCTAATTTGTGATTTGCCCTGCTCAATCTGAAAATACGTCCTGTCCTGAAAATAGAGACGGGAAATCCTTGGCTTCGTGACGATCTCCGGCCGTGGCTGATCGACTTTAATTCCATGTTTCGAGGCAATGTGCGTACATCGAGTGTCAGTAAGTATGTCAAATTGGAACGCTATGTCGTGAATTGTTCAATAGTTATTATCATTATAAAACACCACGGCGAGCTGAACCGACCTCCCCGCACTGCAAGGGCTCAAACAAAACAGCAAACTTCCCGGAAGCCATTTTGCTGGCGGAACGGCCCCGATACAGCGGGGGGCACTGGCGGCAACAACGAGGGGGGGGGGGCGTGGCCGGCTGACTCACGCGCCGGCGGGCGGGCGCGTCTGTAGGTGGAGCGCCGCCGCCGCCGCCGCCACGCAGGGCGTGCCGCCGGCCGGCGCAGCGACGTCACGATGTCGAGCGGCGGCCGGCGGGCCAGTGACGAGGCGACGACGCGTCACGACGCGTCACGGGCCGGCCGTCGCTGCCGCTGCCGGTGGTCCGCTTCCGGGAAGGGCGTGTGCCGGCCGACCTGTCGTGTCCACACACGCGCCGGTCCGTGGACGCCAGCAGGGAGATCGGCGTCCGCAAAACGGACGCGCGCGCCGTGCAGAACCGCCCTCATCCACAATGCACTCACCTCATGGTGCGCTGTAGATGAGCACACGATTGGTGCCGGGATGTAGCGATAGCTTTGTGGTGTGGTGACGCACCGCCGATTGTAGGACACTGGTCAAGGATGGCCGCAGGTGTGGTGGGACTGCACTTCCAGCAGATTTCGGAAAGCAGGCTGCACCGCAAGGATTATTTTGCAGTTGTTCCTTTTTATGTCACACCATAGATAGTGCTAACGGCTAGTGCTAATATTTTCAAAATTGAGTAGTGACTGTCTTCCTTGTCCTATGTCCAGGGTCTCCAGCAGAAATTTTGACTGTGGGATTATGCCCATCATCTGTTTGCGGGATCACCATCTGAGCTAACCAGACTTCGCCCCTATCCTCTCAGTGACGCCAAAGCAATAAGGAATTGTCACTACCTAGTGGGACGGCGGGGAAAGAGGTGGGGGGGGGGTTATGGATTCTCCAGCTTACATGCTAGAGGAGGGTCTGCCTATATCCGGATATCTTCTCGTGGCAGGATTGAGGAAGAGGAAAATCGTATCTGGAGACAACTAGTTTGCAAAGATAGCATTTCAAGACATGCAAATAAGCACGTGTACACTTCAAAGAAATGTGGCAGCAAGGTAAGCCGATATTTTAGACATATGAAGGGTAGAAGCATATTCTCCCGGCGCTGGCGGATCTAGGGAAGGAGTAGCTGTGGGAAGCAACTGGGGAATGTGCCTCCTCCCCGATAGAGATGTGGCGTCCCGCCAAACGTTCTAGTACCCCCCCCCCCAGATGAACGAGTTCTGCAGCCGATGACGCCCCTCAAAGTAGAAAATGCCGCCCTCCTCCAGGTAAAGGCCTCCCAGGAATTACTACACTACCGATCAAAATTCCTCGATCCGCCCCTGCCGCCCAGTCGGTGCAGAGAACCTACATATATAGTAGGGGAGGCGCACCCAAGGGACGGCTGCCGCCCTGCTACACGGGCATAATTCGAGAGTTTTGTACTCCCAGCAATTCTGGGGACTTGTGCAATTAACGTTTGAGAGCAACTTGTGTCTCCTTCACCAATTACAGGGACTTTTATGACAAACGATTAAAACAGTTATTGTGTCTCCCTCACCAATTCTAAGGACATTTATGACCAACGTTTAAAAAGTACCTGGGTCTCCGTCAGTCAATGCTTTTTTGTCTTTTTCATGACGCATCCGACATTTCCTTACTTCCTAGACGGCTTTCGGAAAAGTTCCCCTCCACCCCTTCACAGAACCCCAAGTGCCACCGAGACCACAGCACTCACGAGAGAGCTGGCAGACTGTTCGCCTCGCACGCTCGCACCAGCGCGGCGGCTCCCGTTTCGGACGACAGCACACGTCGCCGCCGGTTCTGCTCTTGGTTTTTGGTTCGGGCACGGCGAGGCGTAACGGGGCGGGGTGGGGCGAGCAAAAACGACGCCGGTGACGGAACATATGTCAGACGGACGGCAAATTGGCGCCGCGATCTGCCTCCAGCTCTGTGAGCACACCTGTCGCCGGCCTTTTTCCAGTTTGATAAACGACTTCGCCGATAACAAATGGCCGGCCGGTAACAGCGCAATTGAAACGTACAAAGCCGGCTCTTTTCACCGACGGGGGAAATAAATCGACCTCGTTGCCGGCGCCAAATGATACCCGCTATTGTTGTCGCAAGTCCGAGCTGTGACCAATTTGCTACAATGGGTTCCTTTGATTTCACCTGTGTCAGCCAACTGTCCGTCGTTGTGCGTCTGGTAATGACTGGTGGCAGCTTGCTGGACAATTCCATGTCGAGTTTATTACAATTAGCTGCGTACAGCTAGCGTGCCTTTTTCCGCACACTCAGGCGAAACCGAGGGCTGATCGATACGTTCCCTCCCAATATTCATCAATAGGAGCGTCAGTCCGAATCAGTAGACACGATTGAACTGCACTGTTGTTCCACTGAAGCATCATAACATGAGAGTAGGATCGAAATGAGGAGGAACGGGGAGCATGGCCTCACACTTTGCCTTAGCCCACTAATATTTTGTTTATTGTTATGCTATATTTACTGTGGACGGAAAATCGACTTAAGGACTGACTCCGCCCACAAATAGGACATCTCCACGGCCAGGATGAAAACATCAGGATGACCCATGATGGATGACAGGCCGAGTCCATTCTGTTCCATTTGAAGCTCCAGCCACCATTTCGACTCGCACAATTCTCGCGCCCGCTTCGGCCCGAACCTCGCCCGGCCCGGAGCCCGAGGCGCGCCCACCGGCCGCAGCTCGCCGGGCCGCAGACGGTCACGTGACCCACGGGAGGCGGGCCGGCGGCATGTCCGGCGTGGCGTCGCCCCGTCTGGGCCGGAGCCGCGGCCGCCGCTGTGGGGGCCTGTCGGTGCCGGCCGGCAGGTGAGTCAGCCGCACCCGGCCGCCGGCCGGTACGGCCCTCCGAAGTCGGTCACCTCTGCCGGCGTGACTAATTGTGACGTCACCGACACAGGTCGGTCGCGCGACTGGTGCTCGTATCGACACCTAGCCGCACATGTCACGGCCTGAGCGACACGGCTCGCCGACGGGCGGTTTTGTTCGTCGGAAACGTAGCACGACGGTGGAAACAGGCGGAAAAGGACGTCATTACGTGACAGCAAATAAATATTAATGACAATAACAATAATAGTCAATAAGAATGACAATTAAAACACGCCGTAAACGCAAGCTGAAGATCACCAAAGATGTTTACGAAGGTTTCTTCAATGGTGACTTGCCAACTGAGGGGTTGGCGGGGCGATTGGCAACAACCGAGTATCTTGGAATACTAGTGGATGACGACACTTGTTTGTCGAACTTGTTTTGTGTCGGTCCAGCCAGGGTTGCTTGAGTCCGGGTCAAAACACCCTGATGGCTGAGCACCTTTTAACCGAGACCAATCAAGCTTACGCCGATACAAACGCAGATGTGCCAACGCTGGGAGAGATGACCGAGTCCTCGTGCAATTTCCTCCGAAGCGCTTGCCACTTCGAAGTCGCGAGACAGTGCAACTCAACGTCCATCGACTCCGGAACTCTCATGAAGCCCACTCAGCGGGTGCGCGGGCGGTTCTCCCCAATGCGCCCAATTAACAGCACCGTGTGATTACACCAGCCCCGTCCGTCCTGGCCGCCATTGTGAATCAGGCGCGGGCAGCGGTATCGGCCGCGCCGCGGCGTAATTGCGGCCTGTCTGACCGGGCCGCTGAGTTACGGCCGCATCTCGCGCCGGCGCTGTCCGCGGCGGCGGCGGCGCCATCCTTGGCTCCTGCGCCGGCATTTCCGCCGCCGTCGCCGCCGCCGAGTCGCAGTCCGGCTGCGGTTGCTAGGCGCCGCGCGGCGGCCGAGGCGGCCACGCCGGCACAGAGGCGGCCGAGACGGCACAGAGGCGGCCGAGACGGCACAGAGGCGGCCGAGACGGCACAGAGGCGGCCGAGACGGCACAGAGGCGGCCGAGACGGCACAGAGGCGGCCGAGACGGCACAGAGGCGGCCGAGACGGCACAGAGGCGGCCGAGACGGCACAGAGGCGGCCGAGACGGCACAGAGGCGGCCGAGACGGCACAGAGGCGGCCGAGACGGCACAGAGGCGGCCGAGACGGCACAGAGGCGGCCGAGACGGCACAGAGGCGGCCGAGACGGCACAGAGGCGGCCGAGACGGCACAGAGGCGGCCGAGACGGCACAGAGGCGGCCACGCCGGCACAGAGGCGGCCGAGACGGCACAGAGGCGGCCACGCCGGCACAGAGGCGGCCGAGACGGCACAGAGGCGGCCGAGACGGCACAGAGGCGGCCGAGACGGCGCGGAGGCGGCCGAGACGGCACAGAGGCGGCCGAGACAGCACAGAGGCGGCCGAGACGGCGCGGAGGCGGCCGAGACGGCACAGAGGCGGCCGAGACGGCACAGAGGCGGCCACGCCGGCACAGAGGCGGCCGAGACGGCAAGGCGGCGCGGCAAGAGGCGGCCGAGACAGCACAGAGGCGGCCGAGACGGCACAGAGGCGGCCGAGACGGCACAGAGGCGGCCGAGACGGCGCGGAGGCGGCCACGCCGGCACCCATTGGCGCCGCAGCCGCCGGGTGCGCGGCCGGTGTGCTGCGCTGAGGAGTCACCACTCCCACTGGCCAGCTTTGGAAATGTGTAATATTTGCCGATTGGGTTTACCCGGGAGAAAAACATGGCAGAGAAAGAAAAGAGCTGTACTTAGTCTTGCCCACAACGCTGCACCACGCCGTCCAGCTGCAAGACCTGGTTGGTCATTGGTTTTTACGACACATCGACCGTTGAGTCATGCAGCATCGCCAATCTCTCACGCCGACTGGTCGCGGGCGAAGAGTAGCGAGAGGTGAGACTCGAACCCACAACCTTTCGATTGTGAGACGAGCAACTTACCCTTAGGCTACTCGTCCCCAGCCGCAGTTAGCGCACAGGCGCCCCTCGAACTCGCCCAGCTGCAAGACCGTCGACTGATTTGCAGGATCGAACAAAGCGACTGAGAAGGACAGCTTGGTGGCTGTGCTTGCATCTGTGCGGTTCAGCGGTGCAGAAACTAGGCACTGACGAGCAAACTGGGTACTGAGCAATACACACTAAAGGTCCAGGGTTCGACACTAGCGTCGCTCGGAACATTTCCCAATCCCGCGGCCCACCTGCGAAACAGTGTGGGCGGCGCCATTAGTCGTGAATGTGCAGAAAGTGCGTCGTGAACCACCCAATAAACAAACACTAAGCACTGAGGAACACACAAGACTTTGGAAAACAAGTTAGGCAATTAGAAACTAACTAGGTACTAAGAAACAAACTAAGCACCGTGGAGCAAACTAGGTACTGATGGTGTTTAATATACCTTGGGTGCAACACATAAGATACTGAGGACACACTAGACACCGAGACACAGACAATTTCCATGCATGCCCAAATATATTTTTATTTTTACTTTCAGCGAGTCGCTTCTCTTTTTGAAGATCATTTCTCCCCTGTTGAGGAAAATATTACATCTGTCCATAGCAAAATATTCACCAGAATATGATCATTATCGACGTCACACATTTGGAGTAGGGATGGAGAGACAAGGGGCTTTAGGTCAAATCTTTCTATGCAACGCCATGTCGGTGTAATGCTAAATTGCACTGGTTTAACCCGCGCCGTCTTTCCTGTCAAAACCTCCCACCCCGTCGCGGGGGGGGGGGCGGTAGAAGACCCCCCTCCCAAAATCTAAACTAAGCATCGCACGAAAACGAAGGAGATGTCATCGGAAAGCGCTCGTCGAGTAGGGTCTGGGTCCACCCCTCAAAACAATTTTCACCCAAAATTGACGTCACCAGGGGGCTAGATTTTCAAGACTTTTCACGACTTGCATTATGTTTTTTACTCTGGGGAGCTCATTTTGAGGGATATATGAAAAAACAAAATTTATTTGGTATGTAATGAGAAAAGTGCAGCGAAATCGACCAGGGATTGAATTTTTAAAATTTTGAGTTTTCAAGTTTGCTTTAACTTTCCTTCTCCTGTGGGTAGAATAGACCGAGAAATGTTGTTGGAAGTCAACTTGCTCGAATAAAAAATGCTTACTTTAGCCAGAATCCTGTGTTTGAACTGCAATATGGCAATTACGCAAAATTTATATGTAGTCAAAAACGAAAAAAATGAAAAATTCAACTCGTACGTTTTGTTGCATCCGTAAAGATAAGCAAACGCTGAGAGTTTCATTAAAATATCTGTATTTGTTAAAGCGTGATGACTGGTTGACCTTTTTTGGAGGTGACCTCACTTGACTTTGACTACCTCGTTGACCCTATATGACCTGACCTAAAAAAATTTAATCAGCATGTCCAATTGATGTGGGAAAAGGTATGCCAAATTTGGGCGCGCTGCCGCAGGCCGTTCGTCCGCTATCCGCGAAAAACCTGAGAGGGGTTGAAGCCATGAAATCAGGCGCGCACCCAGGATTTTTCCATGGGGGGGGGGGGGCGGGCCGAAAAGGGCACTTGGCCGGCTCCAAAAGGGCACTTTGCGGTCCGGGGCACACTGGAAGGTTTGTTGACGGGGGGGGGGGATGTGAAAAAAATGGCAAAAAAGGCAGTTTTGGCACAGGCGGAGCACATAAGGCAAATCATTTTTGGCCTAAATTTGGAACATTCCGGCCAAGAGGGCACTTTTCGGTCAAAAGGGCACTTTTGGCCAAAGGGGCACTTTGGTGTCATGGGGGGCCCGGGCCCCCTGCCCCCCCCCCCCCTCCGGTGCGCCTATGCATGAGATCAAATCCAGTTTCATTTGAACACAAAGCAGGCTTTCCCAAATTGATGAGGTTCAAACTGAAAGGAATCCTGAGATAGATCCGCTTTTTGGCTTCTGTAGATATCCCTCCTTATGCAATACGGTAGTGTTAGTCTTAATTTGTATGCGTTCATAATGTCTACACTTGTGGTTTGTATAGTACCATTCACTGCACGATTCAATATTCAAGGAATACTAATGGATTAGAGGTTGAAGGATTGCAATGGCATTCAACATGGAATACGAAGCTAATGCGCTCGTGGCACGCAATGTTATGATCGTTTCGTGATATAACACGCCCGCAATTTGAGACAACTGCGGATTTCATTCCATTCGAAAGTGAGTTCGCCCCAGCATGACCAGTCTCATCTTTGATTCTTGATTCTTTTGATTCTTTTGATTCGCCCTGTGTTTGCCAGCGACTCAACTGTGATTCCCAGCACTCAACATATTCTAATGAGGCAAACCGTTCACGATTCCCAAGAAATTGCAAAGATCTTGAGTTGAATTGAATCCACTCGAGTTGTCTTCATACTCGAACACAGGCTGTTCGATCTCTAATTCATCCTCTCTCTCTATCTCTCTCCCCTCTCTATCTCCCTCCCATCTCTCTCTCTCTTTCTCTTTCTCTCTCTCTTTCTCTCTCTCACTCTATCTATTTCTTGCTCTATCTCTCTACCCCACTCTATCTTCATCTCTCTCCCCCTCTCTCTCTCTTTTACGCGGCACGTGTCCTGCCACCCATGGCTCCATCGAGCGAGGAGATGCGTACGCAGGTGTTTGGATTTTAATTGCTTTCGTCTGCACCGAAGCGTGGCCCTGCACCATCTTTACATCTCACAAACTTATGATTATACGGCAATAAGTGAAGATAAAATACGGAACCGGCGCAACGATAAGCCCAGAAAAACGGCCGGGTCGAGCCGTAAAAACTGCGTCGACAATTACAAAAAGAGCCAGATGCAAACATTACGCTGCTACCTGGCGTTAGCAGCGCAATGCCGCGAGATACAGCACCGAGCAAGGGTCAGACAGGATCGTGAGAAGCCCCGGCGGGCTCGCCACGATAGTAATTTATTGCCACTTTGTAAGGGGTGTTTTCCAGCGGTAAAAGATCGGACCCGTGCGATGGGCAGCCGTTTTTGCCGGCAGCCGGCGGTCCGGTTCGGTGGCGGCTGCGGCCGGCAGTGTCAGCACCCAGCGACTCAATGAACCACATTGAGCGCCGCTCGGTCGCCGCCCGGCCGCGTGGGCGTCACCGGAGCGCGCCGCACGAGCCGCAAAAACCGGCTTCGGACGGCGCGCCGCGGTGTCAGCTTTCTTCGGCGAGAATCAATGTTCCGTGTCGGCGCGGTTTTCTTTCGGCGCCGGCCGCGGCAGGTGTGGGGCCAAAGGTCAGAGCAGTAAGAAGGAAGTAGCGTGCGGGGTCGAGGGGGCGTCACGGGTTACGGAAGGTCAGACAGGCGGCAGATATTATTGCTGACGGCTGCTGGAGTCATTTGCCACTGCGCGACACACCAACACGTGTGCTCGCTGACACACTGAGGGCCTGCGACTCACCGACGGCGCACATTCGCCCGCCAGGAATCTAGCACGTCCGCATTGCTGCACATCGTACCTCATCAGTCTCCATCGCTCTCGTGTTCTTTCGTCAGTCTGTTCCAGAACGCGACAAACAGGCGCGAGAGGTCCCCATGGACGCAGCTGGATCGGAGTTGAGCACTACACCCTAATGACAGACGCGTCACCTGCTCTGGCAGACAAATGACCCTCACCTTTGACACGCCGGTGAAATTACCTCCAGCTCTCCAAGACAGATGGTGATAAATAACACCCGTACACAAATAACCGACCGAGGGGATTAATCTGACACGCTGATGTGACCAAAGCCGGGCCCGGACCGTGACCGTCCACGCCACACCTGCGCGCGCGCCGCCGACGCACGCGCCGCGGCTCGGCGGCGGCGCGGGTGCGGCGCGCGCGCGCGCGTTTTTCGGCGCGACGCGTGCCGCGCGGTCGCATCGTGCGGTCGGCGTGCGCCGCCGCGCAGCTGAAGCTCGTGTCGATTCGTACCCGCCGACCGCGGCGCCGACCGCGCACGCCGGTGTTGCGGTGGTTCCGCTTCGCGGCCGGATCAATCGCGCGCACCACCGTCCGCCAGCGCGGGCGACACGTGCGCCCGGCCCGGCAGCCGACATCACCCGCCCACCCGCCCACCCGCGCCGCACCAGCTGCACGTGCGGCCGGGCAGCGCGCCGGCGCGGCGGCAGCGATGCCGCGGTGGAGACGCCGCCTCTGCCGACCACGTGACACCGCCAACACCACGTACTGTTGCGGTGGATACGCCGCCGCTGCCGACCACGTGATGGCCGATACCGCCAACACTGTGTAATCGACGCCGACGTGCCGCGATCGTCACGCGTCGCCACGCGCGGTGCTCGCCGGGCGATTGTGTGCACGAGCACACACGGCGCGTGGCAGGCCGAGCGGGCTTCTCGCTGCCGCTGATGGAGCCGATGTGAATGCCGAGTGTGCCCGCAGGATGGACGGCCAACAACATGTCTTGCACGCTCAAGGAGTGACGCATATGTCACAGTCACGTGTATCGCCTGTGTGGAGTGTGATGTAGTTATGTCACGTCGCACCACCGTCCCAGACGTCGGCAAGCGCTGGCTGCTCGTGTTGCTGACGTCTAGACATGTGCGTCACGTCCGTGGAAGCCACTCGGTGCAGCTCTTGACATATTTGCTGGGATCAACGGACACGAGGCATCGTGGACCACGTCCAGAACACGCGCAGGGACGGGTGTTCTGGAGTGTCACCCGTCCCTGGTGACCCGTGACACGGGAGTGTCACGGGTTTGGGTCAGAGGAACATGAATCAGCGGGACACGCTTGTGTGCCGAATTATCGCGCGGAGTGAGCGGGCAGCGGGCGTGTGTGTGTGTGTGTGTGTACACCACAAGCGGGCATCGACAGACGTGACGGGCGTGCAGCGAGCCGCGTGACGAACGGGTGTGACCGGGGCTCAGACTCGAGATGCGGCTCACGTGCAGGATCGGCGGACACAGTGGCCGGCTGGCGTGCAGCCTCGTCAGGTGTCGGGTGTGGCCGGCTGGCGTGCAGCCTCGTCAGGTGTCGGGTGTGGCCGGCTGGCGTGCAGCCTCGTCAGGTGTCGGGTGTGGCCGGCTGGCGTGCAGCCTCGTCAGGTGTCGGGTGTGGCCGGCTCGCGTGCAGCCTCGTCAGGTGTCGGGTGTGGCCGGCTGGCGTGCAGCCTCGTCAGGTGTCGGGTGTGGCCGGCCCGCGCGTCAGTCGGCACCGCAGATCGGCCGGCCGATAGGCCGACACACCGACGGTTTAGTCCCTTTTAATTTCATCGGCGGTGAATCATCGGCCGGCCGGCGCTTTGATCTCCCGCGGTTGTGTTGACCCCCGCCTCACCTGCCCGCCGCCCGCCGGCGGCCACCGACGCCGCACAGCGGGAGGGCCCGAGACCACAGCCGCTCGGCACAAATGGAATACGGCCGCTCGGGACAAATGGAATACGGGCGGGCCGTCGACGCTCGGATGGTCTGACAGATCAACAGACTGGCTTTGCATGCTCGACTTGCACGGTTCGCTGACGAAGAGATCAGTGTATGTGGTCAGTGAGTAATCTTTGCTGTGGTCGCGGTAATCCGAATGTCCAGCTTAAAGAGCGCAGTGTCGCATTCTCCCTCCAATTAAGTCGCTTGTCCAATGCTAATTAAAGTTGAATGCCGAGCGAACTGAAATCTTTTCCGAAGAAGGATTGGCGTAATTTGAACGGATTTCGTTCGCTTACGCTAAAAAATGGCTGCTGAACTAAACTGGTCCAAAAGCGTTCCACTATTAAAAAAAGAAAGAAATGAATCCAAGTTCATGCTGGGGTGGCTTTATGAACCGGGGTCATATTGCTAATCAAAGCTTGTTGCGTGTACCATGGCCCCACCACCCGATCAATGAATTCCAGTTTAACGGCAGACTTTTGACCGAGAGTTTAACGTGCCGTTAATGCACCGACACTGCCGCCCAGTAACTCGTCCCCGGCCGTATCGGGCCAGCTGCCAACTGTCCCTCCCAGCCGGGGGTTGAATGCGAACGCGCGAACCGACTCGAATCCTGCGCTGCCAGGACAGAGGAGACCAGTGCAGGCCAGCGCTCCGGCCAACTGAGCTACCGGGACAGTTTGCGGAACCAGGACTGACCGTCGGCATGTATCTATACCGCTACAGATGAAACAATTCAGTATTTGCAATACATACGAACCGGGAAGCTACTTTATTCATGGTTTCTGCAAATCGACGACTGCTTGCACCTACCAGGTTACCCAGACCAAGCCTAAAATAGTTGATTCGGTGAAGCGCGCGATTATTTCCCTTTCGGCGCCGGCTCGGCGTGTTTTTGCGCCGATTTGGCGTACTTACGCACCCTGCTGTTGGTCGCCCGGAATGGCGGCCAGCAGCGGATCGCGCTGTTCGTATTGTTTCCGTAATGCCGTCCTTAATTATGAACAAGTAGAGTAGGAAGAATTCGAGGAAAGGTGGAGTACATGTGATCCTGGAGCTGGTAGGACGTGTCCAGTTGTTTCATGCTGTCGGCTTGGCAGGAAGCATCATTTTGCGTACGTGAATTTGCGTTGAGAGCTGCCATCTCGAAGTCGATTTAGCATTGAAGTTGGAAAATCATTCCACTACTCAGAAACTAAGTAATAATTAACCGCAATCGCAACTGTAGGTGTTGTTCCGAGAAACTGGGTTGAAAACTAACAATTTTGTACCATGAGTATCGATCTTTTTGCAGTTCCTAATGTTGCGGAAACATTCGTTGTCATCGCAACTGTGTTTACGTGACCGTACCATTCCTGGAAGTTGAAATACATCGCGATTAAATACACCTGTGCACGCCGACAGCTGCGTTTGTTCACGACTGACACTGCGCAACGAAAAACTGCAACCTACGACACATGCGGAGTTTGTATCACATTTAGTTGAGAAATAATGAATTTAAAAAAAACTGAGACAGAGTGCCATCCGCTAGAGATTGCTACGTTAAGGAAGGGATTACGTTAATCCGGCTTATGTGGCATTCGATTATAACAATTAACCAAGAGAGGAAAGATGAGACGCCGGCAAACAAAGAACGTGGTGTAAAGGGCCAATACATACATGACATACATGTTCATGTACAGACATACATGTATACATACATGCATAACAATCAGGTCATTTAGAGGGCAGGCAGCTTCGTAGCCTACGAACAGGCTCCACTGCCCACCTGCGACCTGAAACGAAGCGGAGGCCCGGCGCCCATCTTTAAAAACAGCATAGACAATCATTATAAGAATAGAGGGCTTGCTTTTCAGTATTACAGGGAGGGCTGATTGACAGATTTGGTGGGCAACTGGTTCAGTGTACAGAGTGCAACCAACAAGGGCCCTTGTGGCTCATAGTTTCACTAACCTTTTATGTCTTTATGTCTTTATGCCCAGAGCGAGTCGTGGGCGTCAGGCCCGACCTTGTATGTGCAGGCGTATTATTAAATAAAAACTTCGGAAAACCGGAAAAGGGGGAAACCAAGCTGCTTCGAAAGCCCGTAGGTAAAAAACCAAAGGCAATATATAAAGAAAACCGTCCGTTTTGGCTAAATTTGATCGGTCCCTGCCTACCTAGTGTTAAATAACCTATATGTATGTGTTTTACGACGTCTGGGAGGAAGCCGTGTGTAACGAAATTATATAGCTAACGAGGAGTGTAGCGCGTGTCATAGAGCTTTTGGCGTCACGTCAAATCAGCTTGAACCAGGTAATGTGAGAGATAAATTAAATCAGTTCGGAAAGTTTGGTGTCACGTAAAAAGAGGAAAAGTAGCTCGAAGAGTGCCGGGTGCTCATTCCCGAGGAGAGCCCGAAGCGAAATTTGTGTATGGATGTTGGTGAAATACTGTATAGTAGCGCGACGATGAGGAGGATATGTTGGACAGGTAAGTAAAATACGGGCGACAGTAATGCGGACTAGACATGTGCTACAAATTGGTGGGCGGTGTGGTCGATAAAATATAATTGTGTGTCAATCTGGTGTGTCCGAGGCGAAGTCTGGCGAGCACCACCTCGTTAAAACGGGAGTGCTGGCTGGAAGAGGGCCAGTTGGAGAGTGTTGGCTTGATAGTGTGTAGGTGTGTGGTGTCGTGTGACCAGCAGACCTGGACGTACTTCTTAAATGTATTGTTTGGTAGGGATAGAAAATCCTGCGGGGACGGAACCTCCTCGTTCGGGGGAGGTCGATCGTCACCTCGGCCGGAACATCCGCCCGATCGTTCCCCGGGATACCCTTAATTAATGATGTGGCGACTTCTTTTTACGTCATCCAGCATCCATTGGTGTGCGCTTTTCGTTAATCAACATCACTTGTTATAAGTTGCTTTGCTACAAAAAAAAATGTTGAAATTTCTTCACGTTGTCGTATTGTATATTACCACAGTTTATACCACAACCAACGTCCCGAGGCATCGGCTTTATATCATCAACAATCGTTGGTATTTACGTCAGGTTAGTTCACTGCACATATCCATGCTAGCATTAAGTAAAAAACGTGACAACCTTCACGTCGCATCCTCCCTGGGCTTGGCGCATTGCCATACGTGAGCAAATGATGTCACCGGCAAGCAGGTGCCCAAGACGCACGCATTGCGGATGCCAAAAGTGAGGGTGCCGTTGCCCGGGACTCTCGTACCGAGGATGACGTAGCGCGCACCGCTCAACAGGTAAAAATAGAGGAGGTTCAAGGCGGAATCATGTCGCGGACACGTAGAGGACGCAGCTGCATTAGGTCGGTGACATCACGCTACCGGGAAGTGGCTCAACGACTTCCCGTGGGGCGTTGGACACTCGGCTGCGCATACGCGCCGGGTCCGGGAACTACATGTAAGGCGTGCGCTGCGTCAGGGATTAGCAGCTCGTTTGCAGTGAGTGTTTCTTTGTCTGCTTGTGCATAGACGACTGCGAGTTCGCTTGGCGGCACTCCAGACACGCGGCAGGTTATTGATCATTCCTGCTTATTGGCATGATTGGCTACTGGCACGTGCTATGCACGTGCAGGAATTTTTAGACGTAGCATACATTGATGAGACTCGCATGCAAATGGTGGACTAAACCCCCTCACCGACAAAAATCTCCCTGATGCATGACTCCCTCACCTCAGCGAGGCGTCAGATCATCTATGACATCACCAGTTTATCAGTGAAGTCACCAGTCGACTGCCGGCGACCGTTAAGCCACTCGGATGGCGGAGCATATGCCACAATAACATTACTAGTACTAGTCCTATGTATACACACACACACACACACACACACACACACACACACACACACACACACACATATATATATATATATATATATATATATATATATATATATATATATATATATATATATTAAAAACAGATAGATAGATAAAATATCGATATCCCGGTGCAAAAGTACCCTTTCTGAAACAAATGGTATCGGGAAGTCGACAGGGCCGAACACCGGAGTCCACTTGAGATTACGTCGTGACCTGAGCACCAGAGAGTGGAGCTTAGGCTTGCACATATTTACTGGCATCTTGTTTGAATTAGCGAACATGTTTAGCGGACCAGGGGAGGTAAAACCCTCGCAGATCACACCAAGTATGACACACAATGGCTCATACAAACTTGTGAGCTTCCGAGGGTGCAACTGGTCGCTGAATGAGGATTCAGGTTCGGAAAATGGCATACGGTGCCTGTTTTCTCGGAGAAGTTATTAAAATGTAAATCGAGGTCATTGACCTCGATTGACTTTTGGCGGTCATCGGTGATACCGCACGATCTGAGAACATCTTCAAATATGCAGCGTGAATATTCTGAACACAAGGACTCAGGTCTCGGAGCTCGGTGACCTGACCTGACTGGTCCACTGAATAAAAACGCTAAAAAGGTGGCAACAGTCAGCCAAACGGCAGCACGCTACCATTTGCGGCTGTCTGCTGGTCTTCACAAAGCACCTGTGATAGTGATGCCCACCCTCTCGAAAAGGACCAGGACCAGAACACTCCGTGGCATCCCACAACCTTGAGAACGACCACAAGGTATACTCAACAGCGAAAAGCTACATGTACCCGAGACAGCATTGCAGTGTGGCAGTCTGTGTGACGGATGCTACAAGGGGAAAAGAGTGAGTCACTAGCGGCAGAGTTGGCGCGTGTGGTCTTGTTCCTCGGATACGCCCAGACTGCGTGACCGCGTTACGTCCACATGACGCGTTCGGGTGTCGAAAGCTTCATTTCACATTCTTTGAACATTAGTCAAGCTGTCCGCGTTGGATTCGATGATCACCGGAGCGAACAGCCCGCTTTGTCCTCGTCGATGCAAGCACGTGTGTCGCGGTACATCCAGACACGATTCCAGCGAGAAGAGTGAAGCGCCGGCCTCCTTTGATGTGCGGAAACTTAACATTTCTCCTGTGCTGCATGACTAGACAATAAACAAAGAAGAACACATGCATGCGCCTTTGTCTCACATCTTAGTCACGAGCCTGCATGCGACATATAGTATTCCAACGCACGCTAACGGCTGAAGTTTTAGATATTTGGGGTATGCGTCAACTCGTTTTCCCCCTATTTCGTCACGAAAGTAATATGCGACACACGCTGCGCGTGAAATTAACAGCTCGCTTGTCCTCGATCGCAAAAGGAACCAAAGGTATTCTCGCGGCTTGGGAGCAACATTTTCCAAATACACCTGACAATGTCCGTAATCGCTACCAACAATGTCGACATCAAATGACAGCATCTTGTCAATACCGTTTGCCCCGCAGTGACTTAGGTCGAACATTGCACCGGCCACATCCACATCTCCCGGCCGACACGGGCCACATCCCCTACATCTGCCGGCCGACACCGGCCACATCCACTACATCTGCCGGCGAGACACCGGCCACATCCACTACATCTCGCAGCCGACACCGGCCACATCCACTACATCTGCCGGCCGACACGGGCCACATCCCCTACATCTGCCGGCCGACACTGGCCACATCCACTACATCTGCCGTCGACACCGGCCACATCCCCTACATCTGCCGGCCGACACTGGCCACATCCCCTACATCTGCCGGCCGACACTGGCCACATCCACTACATCTGCCGGCCGACACTGGCCACATCCACTACATCTCCCAGCCGACACCGGCCACATCCACTACATCTCCCAGCCGACACCGGACACATCCACTACATCTGCCGGCCGACACCGGCCACATCCCCTACATCTGCCGGCCGACACCGGACACATCCACTACATCTCCCAGCCGACACCGGCCACATCCACTACATCTCCCAGCCGACACCGGCTACATCCACTACATCTCCCAGCCGACACCGGCCACATCCACTACATCTCCCAGCCGACACCGGACACATCCACTACATCTGCCGGCCGACACCGGCCACATCCACTACATCTGCCGGCCGACACCGGACACATCCACTACATCTCCCAGCCGACACCGGCCACATCCACTACATCTGCCGGCCGACACTAGCCACATCCACTACATCTGCCGGCGAGACACCGGCCGCATCCACTACATCTCCCAGCCGACACCGGCCGCATCCACTACATCTGCCGGCCGACGCATTCGCGGAATCGGTGAACAATGAGCCAGCGGTCCCGGAGCGGCGCCGGCGCTGAACTGCGGCAGCCTCATGTCAAACGACGCGCCTAATCACGGCTGCATGCGCTGTGCACGGGTAATCGTCGGTCGGGGCGGCGCGCCACGCCGCCGCGCTAATCCGCGCCGGCGCCATCCCGCCGCGACTGTGGCGCGGAAGCGCGCCGCCGGCCGCCCGCCGCCCGGCCCGCCGCCCGTCGCCCGGCGCCCGCTCGCCGCCCGCCGCCGCCCGCCGCCCGCCGCCCGCCGCCCGCCGCCCGCTGCCCGTCGCCCGCTGCCCGCCGCTCGCCGCCCGCCGCCCGCCGCCCGCCGCCAGCCGCCCGCCGCCCGCCGCCCGCCGCCCGGCGCCCACCGTCTAGCCGACTGTTTCGCCCGCGGTCAGGCGACAGTGGGTGTCGGAAGTGGTGGCGAGGGGTGGTAATGCGGCGGTGGAGGCAATGGTGTCCCAATAATGTTTGTTAGTGGGGAACAATAATGTTTATAGTGGTTAGTTATTTGGGTTTTAGGGCGCTTCGACCATAATGCGTGATCGTTTAGCGCCCATATAATGCTGATAGTATCAATTCAGCCATTTAACTTGCAAGCATGCTACCAGATGCGCAAATCTCAGAGGGTGGATTTATGACAAGGATGGAAGGGGAGGGAGAGATTGGATCGTAGTCATCAACACTTGCCTAACGAGGGTATGTCGATACTGTTCCCTGCCGAGAGTAGGTTACCAATCATCCTTCGCCATTTCAGTTCTCATTGGACTAGACATTTGAAACAAAGCCGGGCGCATTACTTAATACATGTTGTATGCACCGACACCGCACACGACGTCGTGAGGTCAACCTTTGATCCCCTAGGTCAGAGCAACGTGAAGACTTCAAGAGAAAAGAGCTGACAATCGATTTTCCCGGATTATTTGTGCAACCGCTTTGAAAAGCAGCATAGTGACTCTAGCAGGGACGCATTTCCTGACAAACTTCCCATCATTGAAAAGTGTCTATTTGGACACGGAGGGGAGGTGAAAAGTTGCAGCCAATAAAAGCTCGATAATCTTACGCTTTGCACGTGCTAACTCCAAGGCGGGTGTAAAATACAAGTGACAGCTAGTGCGCATGTGTGGTGACATCACAATCGTAGAGCCATATTTGGTTGTTATTGATATCATGAACATAAACACACGACAGACTTCACTGCAATATGCATCCAGCAGTGTTCATTTTTGAATGATTGCATTGAAGCTCTGAAATATTTCAGAATGCAAGAAATTGCAACTTTGTGACAAACCACAAACATTGAGGAAGGCGAGAGGCGGACGTATACATTTTTCAGACGAATATTCACTAACATCTGCTCGCGTAGGCTTGATCTGGCTACTGGACACAAGCACCAGCCAGCTTACGAAGATTACCTTTTAAGAGTGCGGTGGTGTTGAAAGGCAAATGTTCTAAGTACTCGCGATTCACTTCATATCTGGCCATTGTCTACCACGGCGATTCCGCCAGTCGTTCCATCGCAGAAGGGGACTTCACCAGACACCCAATGTAGTCCCACATCGAGAATAAAAAATCAGCGAGCTGAGCGGCCTCGCACGGATCCAGTCGCTGTTAGATTGTCTAGACTTGCCACACGATAGCCATCCAACGTCGACCAAAGGTGGAAACTTCCAGACCGACCGGAAATGCCCAACTGGCCCTTCATGGGATCTATTTGCGATGGAGCACTGAATCACCGGCACCGGAGTCAAACGTTCATTCGTGCAAATCTAACGACCCTATATTTTACATTGCAACTTGCATGGTGAACAGGCCAGATCGGGTCAAATCCGCTGATGTCACACCAACTGTGATAAACAATGGCCTGCACATGACTACTTGGGGTTTGAAGATTCACAATGGTCGCCTGAAGTTAAATTCAGGCCTTGCGCGTCCCATAAAATGCACTTTTTGTCAAAATAGGTCACCTGGAGTCAATCGAAGTCAGTGGCACTCAGGCTAAATATGGGTCAGCTGCGGCCACTAGGGGCAATGGCTACATATGGGTCACTGGTCACCATGCGAATGTTATATATGGGTCACTCTGCTCCGGTCATCAGGCAAATTTTAAATACGGGTCATTGCTCTAGTCACCACCGGGCGAATGCTAGATATGGGCCACTCTTCTCCGGCCACCAGGCGAATGCTAGATATGGGTCACTCTGCTCCGGTCACCAGGCGAACGCTAGATATGGGTCACTCTGCTCCGGTCACCAGGCGAATGCTAGATATGGGTCACTCTGCTCCGGTCACCAGGCGAACGCTAGATATGGGCCACTCTGCTCCGGTCACCAGGCGAACACTCGTGCATACATGGCAGCCAGTCACGGAGTGCCTTGGGTACGGTTCGCACGGCTAAAGATTCGCCGGAAATGCCTTCGGTCGGCCGGACTGGGTCCGCTTCTGAGAAGGCTGATGTTGCGGTAGTGCGGTGGCGCCGGCACTCCCGTACAACGGCGCGGCCTGGGCTTTCGCGGGCCCGTACAACGGCGCGGCCTTGGCTTTCGAAACTATATACACTGATGAATGCGACAGGCAGTGTACCGGGCGACTGTTGAAATTTGCATGATCTCTTGTGGAAATTTGCAGGAGTCAAGAGTAGTTTCAGGGCTAGTTGTGGAGGTTATGACCTGTGGAAGTTATGACACGCCGTCGTGCCAATAGATAATCACACGGAGGACGCCGGATGCGGTCAGAAGTTGAACCAGAGCATTGGCAGATCATAGCACTCCCATCATAGAAAACATGTTGCTTGCTAGCCCATGTTTAAATGCAAATTGTAACGGCTCTCTCACTCTCTCTACCTCTCGCTCTCGCTCATGCTCTCGCTCTCGCTCTCGCTCTCGCTCTTGCTCTCTCTCTCTCTCTCTCTCTCTCTCTCTCTCTCTCTCTCTCTCTCTCTCTCTCTCTCTCTCTCTCTCTCTCTCTCTCTCTCTCTCTCTCTCACTATCTTAGAGCAGCAATGGCAGTGCAGTTCGTCAAACACCCCATCGCCAAACAGTCTAGAAATCTTTGATTTTAAGTTCACTTGTTGGACCTAATTTTACACTGCGTGACTACGATGCATGACCGACGCAGTCATTGCGCTCATAAACTCCAATAACCAATCAAACAATCCAATCAAATAAACTTCCAGGTGGTTGGCTGGATTCGCCTCCAAATGAAACCCGCTTGCCATTTAGCGCATAGACGACACTCCAAGAGTTGTAGGCAACTGGACTACAATAGAGTTTGATGGAGCAACCATGAGCACTTAAATATGGGTGCGTGATCAGTGTGGTGGCCTTGACCGTTGCGTGATCAGTGTGGTGGTCCTGACCGACACATGATCAGTGTTGTGGTTTTGACCGATTTGATAGTGTCCTCATAATATTTTGGCATTATTTTTGATTAAAAATACTTTTAGTTTTAACAGCAATATGTGGAGACTTACTCGGCCTATCTCAGGTATATAATCAGTATGACCACAATCGAATATGGCTTTTTTGTCCCGCAACATTGATATAGGGATAATCACTTTACTTTTACCGCGATATTAATGACTATTGAAATAGCGTGGCAGGGAAAACGAAACCTTTGCTCGCCGTGGTGTCGCACTGCCAAACCTGCGGTTCCGTCTCCGTGGGTGTGCAGTGGTGTGCCACGGTGATGATGAATCTCACCACAACCTGTCAGTAGCGCTCCAGGGAACACAGAGATTGTCGCCCACAAATGTGGCCACGTAGCCAGTACGTTCAGCCACGGTCGCAGCCCAATGCGCAGGGGATGGCCCGAAAGTCACCAGGATGTGGGTCGACATTGAGCGCGTCTGGCTTGATCAATTTCAATTCCTCCTCGAAGGTGACAGGTGGATTCGTAGCCCCATCGACTACGTTAGCTCGCACAACTGTAGCGCGCTTACCACAACCGGATCGGTGCGGTGACCGACTTGTCTCAAGAACCGTGTCGAGTGCTATATAGCATGTCCGAATGAATCGGACTGGACGTCGTTGACGCTCACACAAAATTACCGGTCATCGAACCCCTTGGGAAGTTTGCAGAGGCTAGGGGGGCGGCGTAATGACTCACGACTCCACCATTACCTCGGGGGGGGGGGGGCTATCCTTGAGAGTGTCGACCCAGCGATGCCCCTGATAGGTTCAGCGAACATCGTCGTCGGCGCCAGTCACGATCCCGGGAAACGCGGGGTAGTGCAGCACTCGTTGCTGGATGGGGGCTGCTGGCTCCATACACACACACACACACACACACACACACACACACACACACACACACACACACACACACACACACACACACACACACACACACACACACACACACACACACACACACACACACACACACACACACACACACACACACACACACACACACACACACACACACACACACACACACACACACACACACACACACACACACACACACACACACACACACACACACATACACAAACACGAAGCGTGAAATTCCCGGAACAGCGCAGACAAACTAATTTAGTCGAGCGCATATATTTTAGCTGGCCTTGCTGCACCTGCAGTGGAGAGGGGAGGTGAGCCATTTCCCCACCAATTTAATACCGAGCAACTCAGAGTAATTGGTGGATAAATGTCACTTGAGGCCGACACTGATCGAGCGGTATCATCATGTTGGGCAACGTGTGCCACAAATTAACTTTGTTTCGCGGTTAATACAAGTTCCGTTCGGATTGATGAATGATATGAGCACCAGTTTAATTTTTCGCTGACTGATGCGACCAAATGAGGATGAACCACAGACAAGTGACCGAATGGACACACCTTCAAGGATGTGACTGAGCTTGACTCCGGCGTGGGAGCGCCAGCACGCATTTGCGCACGTCTTTGGTGTGTCTGGCTGAACCGAGACAACGCGATCATAAAGGCGTAAGTGGATCGGAAACCGGTTTGAGTTTCGACCGCACTGACTCCCGCCACTGTTAATGTCTCCCTCCAGCCAATCGGTAGCATCGGCAGCTTCTGCTGATATCGGTCCAGACATGTTCAAACGTGAAGAATATCTAGGAAATAAGGGTGGTCGTTGGTGGTTGGTGTTGGTTCTGTTGGTGGTCGCGAGAAGTGGACATGCGACCTAGTTTGCGTTATGGTACAGATTGTTTTCCGCCTTACCGGTTGCTAATTGCTTACTTGTTACTTACTTGCTTTATAGCTTTCCACCTACATTATGTGCCTTTCTACCTTCCTACATTACTGCGCACTCCATATTATTACTACGACCCAACTACGCTATTTTGATTGCTACTCACCGGGATGGGAAACGTATTGTTAAGGCTTGGAATCCAAGTACTTTTTTCCTCGGAGCCAGAGTACATTTTCGCAAGGGCAGTTTATATCGTGCGCCACTTCCGACAATATTTGCCAGTGTCAATGCCGTCAAAACCTATGAAAATTGAGGTTCCCATCGCCGGATGACAATCGCCTGTGATAGTGGAGCCGAGTGGGTAGGCCTGGCTGTCACTGCCAGCACACACACACACACACACACACACACACACACACACACACACACACACACACACACACACACACACACACACACACACACACACACACACACACACACACACACACACACACACACACACACACACACACACACACACACACACACACACACACACACACACACATACACGAAAGCAAGCAAACAAACAAACAAACAAAAACAAGACAAACACGACCACTCGGCAGCTGGGCCACCGCCGCCCACACACACACGCCTCCCGATAACTTCTTGTGTTTGTGCTGAAACACACTTGGCCGTTGACGGTATATTCAACGTGTAAACAAATTCAAGTGCAAGCGAGCTTCGTGCAGTTAAATATTATGCCTACGGTGTTGGATATGATGAAAAACAATGATACAAAAGGCCAGTCATCTTACTGTCCAATAGCCTGTGTCGATAATTTGTAAAGTGATGTTATCAAAAACGGTTACTGTTTTTATTCTGCCTTGATATGTGCCTAACAATTCAGCATAAAATTACATCGCTGGGCAATGGGCATTTTTTCTCAAAATGCGTTTGAAAAAGACTATTTTCGGCATTAGGCGTCATATTGGCTGTGAGCATCAATCCAGATAAGTGGGTCAAATAGTACCTCTTTTTGATCGTCTCGACGTGCTGAGTCGATTGAAACAAAGCAGTATTGTCGAAAATTGATATTTAAGAAAATATCGGTTATCTCCTGTCTTCTAATACACAAGAAAATGTCCATTTTGTGGCATACGCGGAACTCTGAGGTTTAAACAAGTAAAAATCGTGATACAGCCGCGGTTTCTGCACTTACTCAATTTGAAAACTTCTGCATCACTCACTGGGTATAGAAATAAAGACAAAGCTTCATATTTATTCGCTGTTTTGACTACATAGCAGCATGATTGAGGGAGGCTGCTTTGTACGCATATGCATCACATACCAAATACAAGACTATCTGGAAACGCTATTTGAATGTCTGAACATGCAACGAATAGGTAGCTATTCGTTGCAAGTTGAGACATTTAGATAGCCTTTCCACATCACGTTCAGACGAAAATCATATACGTTGGTGATAAAAATGTTTCGAATTCACCGTCATTATGGAAATTCGTCGTGATCACCATGGGACCATCCATGCCTATTTGTTTTCCAAAGGGATACATGTCAGGGATACATCAATGAACACTGGAAATATCAAAGGCAAATATCGCGCGAAGGTGCGGAGCACAACTAACTGGACGGCATAGAGCACACCAGTTCTATCTTCCATGGAACTTACAGTCGTTTTAGCATATTCTCAACGTCCCTCTTAGTTGTTAGCACGGGCAAAAGCTGCCGGTGCATGTACCTACACTGTACGTGTCAGATCATGGCCTGGGAGACACTGCATGCAAAAACCTCCGGCGTATTGTTGAATTAATTGTGAGGCTTTACAATCCGATGTGGTTTCACGCGAAGGTGAAGCACAACTGGCTGGATGGACCGCAGCATGTGCTGCGCCAGCTGCAGCTCACTCGGCTGCAGCATGGGGAAGTCGTGAGCATCGTAATGCCGTACCTTCCACTCCAGTGCCCGGTGTCCTCACAGCGAAATGGTGCTCCAGACACTTCTCTATAGCGATGACAGAGCAGAGCGCCAGTTCGCTGTTGAACGTATCAGGTGCATCCGCGGCAAAAATGAGCGTGGATACCCACCCAAGCGTCCGTCCTAAGATAATTCCGAGACTAAATGAGACCGCGGAGAGTCTACAGGAGTTGACATCCTGGGACGGCGCCTTCGAACCGGCCCTCACGTGCCACAAGCCAAGCTCCGAACTTGACGGCTATTTGGACATGCCAATGTCAATTCCACAGCTTCCCATGCACGGTCAGTCAGTTGAACGATGCGTGAAACAGGTGTCGTTAGCTGCAAAAAAAAAACGTGAACGGGAAAGAGAGGAGGGACGGCTGGCTGGCTACATGCACCGGCAGCTTTTGCATGCTAACAACTAAGAGGGGCGTGAAGAATATGCTAAAACGACTGTGAGTTCCATGAAAGATAGAACTGGGGTGCTCTATGCCGTCCAGTCAGTTGTGCCCCGCACCTTCGCGCGATGTTTGCCTTGGATATGCCAGTGTTCATTGCTTGATGTCTGACATGTGTTCCTTTTGAAGAAATAGGCATCGATGGTCCCATGGTGATCACGGTGAATTTCAATCATTTTTATCACCAACGTATCTGATTTTCGTCTGAACGTGATGTGGACAGGCTATCTGAATGTCTCAACATGCAACAAATAGGTAGGTATTTGGCATGTGATACACATGCGTGCAAAGCAGCTTCCCTCAATCATGCTGCTGTGTAGTTCAAACAGCGAATAAATATGAAGCCTTGTCTATGTTTCTATGCCAAGTGAGTGGTGCTGAAGTCTTCAAATGAGTAAGTGCAGAAACCGCGGCTGTATCATGATTTTTACATGTTTAAACCTCAGAGTTCCGCGTATGCTCCGAAATGGACATTTGTTGGTGTATTAGAAGACATAAGATAGCCGATATTTTCTTAACTATCAATTTTCAACAATACTGCTTTGTTTCCATCGACTCAGCTCATCGAAACGATCAAAAAGAGATACTATTTGACCCACTTATCTGGATTGGTTCTGACAGCCAATATGGCGCTGATTGGCAAAATCAGATTTCAAACGCATTTTGAGAAAAAATGCCTATTGCCCAGCGATCTAATTTTATGCCAAATTGTTAGGCACATATCAAGGCAAAATAAAAACAGTAGCCGTTTTTGATAACATCACTTTGAAAATAATCGACACAGGCTACTACGTGCATCGTGCCCGAGTTCAGGTGGCGATCGGCCGCACGCGGGCGACAGGCGGGAACAGAGCCCGGCGTGCAGTCGCGACTGTGGCCGGCCGATTCGCCGAACCGACTCTCGTGGCTCCAGCGCTGCACTTTTGCCGGGCGGTGGCGTGCTGCCACACCGTTACGGTGCACCGGGCGCGCCCGCCACCACGGCGAGTAGCCGTAGTGGCGGCGTGGCCTGTCCCCCGGGAGCTGGCCGTCCGGCCAAGACCGGCCCTCTCCCGTGGCGCGCGCATGGCCACCGCTGTGTCTGGCTGTCAGAGGCGCGGCTACGGCGAGCCGCATTTGCGCACGCGGCGCCGGCCGGGCAGGCTGCTCCCTCGACATGCCCACGGTGCGCTGCTGGATGCGCGTGGCAACTATGAAACGGTCAGGCAGCATGGTCACCGAGATGTCTCAGATCTACCATAGGAAACGAAACGGGTAGCAAACCCACATTGCAGACGTCACAGGCTATTGAATGACAGGCACAGACGTCACAATTGTCAGGTATGGATGCTATTGAAGAGGAAGGAGACTTAGGTGTATCGGCTTCAAAAGATCTTAAAGCAGAAAAACAATGTATCCCAGCTAGGAACAGGGCACTCCGGATGCTGGGACTCATTCATAGAAGTGTGAAATATAAGAGCAAGGAAGTCATGAAAAACTGTACTTAACATATGTGCGACCCTACTTGGAATATTATGTACAAGCGTGGAGCCCCTACCTAGAACAAGATATAGATATGCTGGAAAGAGTGCAGCGCAAAGCAACTAGACTCATGAGTAGAATAGGTAACTTAGAATATGGAGAAGGGCTTGTGGCTTAGATATGTACTCACTCGAGTATAGGAGATTGAGCAGGCACATGGTTGAAATGTACAAAATTGTTAAAGGACTAAATCAGGTCAATTTTAATGGCTATCTTTAGTTAGAGTATCACATATGGGTCATCAACTCAGGTTAGACAAGTCGAGGTGTAGGACAATTAACCCGTCCCGTCTCGGGGGGGGGGGGGGCCTCAACCGCCCCCCTCAGGTTTTTCGCGGATAGTGGACGAACGACGAGGGGCAGCGCATCCAAATTTGGCATACATTTTCCCACATCAATTTGACATGCTGATTCAAGTTTTTTAGGTGTGGTCATCTAGGGTCAACGAGTTAGTCAAGGTCAAGTGAGGTCATTTCCAAAAACGTTCAACCAGTCGTCACGCTTTAAAGGATACAGATATTTTAATGAAACTTTCAGCGTTTGTTTATCTTTACGGATGCAACAAAACGTAGGAGTTGAATTTTTCTTTTCTTTTTCGTTTTTGACTGCATACAAATTTTGCGTATTTGCCAAATTGCAGTTCAAATAGAGGATTCCGGCTAAAGTAAGCATTTTTATTAGGGAACGTTGACTTCCAACAACGTTTCTCGGTATGCTTTAACCATTAGATTTAAAAAACTTGAAAACTCAAACTTTTGAAATTTCAACAACAAAAAATTGGGGGGGGGGGTGCAAAAAATAAAGCCCTGGTCGATATCGCTATCCTTTTCTCATTTCAAGTAAATTTTGTTTTTCACATATCCCCAAAATGAACTCCCCAGAGTCAAAAACATAATGTAAGTCGTGAAAAGTCGTGAAAATCCAGCCCCCTGGTGACGTCACTTTTAGGTGGAAATTGTTTTGGGGGTGGATCCGGACCCTACTCGTCGAGCGCTCTTCGATGACACCTCTTTCGTTTTTGTACGATGCTTAGTTTGGATTTTAGAGTGGGTCTACAACCGCCCCCCTCCCCCGAGACGGGTGTGAAGATGTGACCGGAAAGACGGCGCGGGTTAAGAGACCACAGGTCATCGGTCAAAGAGTTGTTGATCAGTGGAATAGGCTGCCTGCTGATGTTGTGGGTAGTTCCTTATTCAATGTATTTAAGAGTAGAGTAGACACATTTTTAGAGAGAAAAAATTGAGTCTGATTTGTGGTGAATGGGGTGAGATTTGTGCTAGATGAGTGTGCACGGCACAGACCGCTTTAAACGGGCATGGATGCGGTTTGAAAGATGTTGGAAGGGCATTCAATCGACATGTGTTGAGGAGGATCGGGGAACAGGGCTGGATAGTTAGGGTAGATAGGCATTGCTATATGTGTGGGATGTTGGTGGATAGTTTCTTTAGGATTTGGTGATGAGTATGTGCTTGGGGTGGGCCTTTTTACCGGGACAATGGCATTTTCCATTTACAGACTTAACTGGATGGGCCCTTATGGCTCTTATTAATCTTATTAAGTTTAAACACTGTATGACATCATGACTTATGCAAACATCTGTGACAGGAGAGCGATATATATATATATATATATATATATATATATATATATATATATATATATATATATATATATATATATATATATATATATATATATATATATATATATATATATATATATGGAATATATATGAGAGAGAGAGAGAGAGAGAGAGAGAGAGAGAGAGAGAGAGAGAGAGAGAGAGAGAGAGAGAGGGAGGAAGGGCGGGATGGAGAGAGTTAGAGAGTGTGTGCATGTGCATGTGTGTGTGAGCAGTACAAACAGGATCAGCAACGGTTGAGTGCGCCGGCGGGAGGTGAAGGCGGTGACTCAGAACCTATGTTTACCGGAGCTTACCCGGCGAGCCTGGCTGTCGCTCTTAGTAATCGCGGGTCTGCAGAGGCCCTCCAACAGAAAACTCTCGAAGGCGAAAACCGCGGAACATGTCGCCCGTCATCCCGCCGACCCCACCCGCCTTCTCGGGCCAGTCCCAGTGACCGCCGCCGCCACGTGTGCCGAGATTGTCTGCAACAGCCCAGGCGACGGCGGCCGCGCTGCACAGCATGCCCGCGCGACTGACTCATCTGAAGGGCCACTCGACAGCTCAGTGCACGCGGACATCATGACCTGCCAGCACGACACAGCCATCCACCCCACGACCCACCTTCACGTCATCCCTGAAACTGGCCGTAAAACTCGCCCGCGAAGCATCATCTTGCAACTCATGATATGCGGGGAAAATCAGTGCCCTAGCGACCGCTGCCCGTAAACTGCGCTCATCCTTAGCGAAAGGCATCGACCATTATCCGCTCCGGAGAGGTTTTGGCAGCTAAACTTTTACTACAGAGCTATCTGCAGCCCTGTAAAGCTGGTGTATGCGCTGGAAAGAAGCCATTGGACAATGAGTTTCTGGGCTTGGGGAGAAACCGAACAAAAGCCGACTTAGCTGTCGCCAGGCAGAAGTGACTCACCTGCCACGGGCAATGCATGATGCAAGGCTAGCTGCTGTATTATCGTCAGCACGGCGTAACTTTTCCAGCGTGGCCGCGAAATGCTCACCGCATAAAATTACCTTAGATGCAGTGTCATTTCGTCAAAACCGGCAGCGCAAGTACCAAATGAAATCAGCGCAATGAAGGTAATCAGATAGGCGGCGCACGTACCTACCCAAAATATATCAGCTCAGTGAGGATAATCGGGTAGCGCAAATCACCGGTTTCTTGGCACGAAGTCGGCAACTCGCATGAACGATTTACCGCATCACGCAACGGTACCGGAACACTACTCACAACCGGCTGTCTGCAGCGTCCAGCTTCCAACACAATAGCACGCAATCGTCCTGCGCCATGAGCAGCACGAGCGCCGCGCGCCACAAAGGCGTGCACAACACTTTTGCGCTGCACTTTTTCATTTCATTGCAGCTCAAGGCCTGATATCCCAGCCAGGAAAGATCGACGGATTACGGGTATAGTACATTTCACGGCGTAAAAATCATGCAGGTGTGACCGTGGCTAGTGAAGCGAGTTCGCTTTAGCTCCCGCACGACTTACCAGGAACCTTACTGTCCAAATGACGCAATGACAATTTCAGATCCAAAGCGGGCCAGCAGCACGCTCAATGCACACTTCGCATGCAAGTTGCAAGCTGGCAGACAGGTGTTCGTCTTAGGAAGGAGGCTTCAGCGAACCACCGGCCGGCTGTCCGGTTGTTCTCCACGCCCACCTGATGCATTGTCGGCACTAATTGAGCAGCTGTTCTCTGCAGCCACGCATCATCCACTCAACTAAACGCGCCCTTAGTGCAGGCAGTAAAACGCTTGGCGCTATATGACCAGGTGATGGGCGCTATATGACCTGTACAGTTATTGAGCCTCTAAAGCTGCAATAGCTAACTAGCTAACCTGGCCAGGTGAGCGGTGCGCTTCCTTACATGTTGAAGGAACTACGGCCACCTTTGGTGCATCTATCCAGCCATGATCACTGGGTTGTCACTGAAGCCAGTATTCGTCTCATGATGTTGTTTTAAGGAGAAAGCAGATGCATAGACGCAGCATGATGGTGCTGGCTGTACTAGGCTACCACAGGTCCATAGCGCTGGGTTATTGGATAACACGATACGATCAACATGCATAGGTCCAAATGTCCAAATGGTCCTAATGGCCGGGATGTTGTGGAGCACCAGCGGGACCTTGTAGGCCACCGGCGCAGCAGCAGCGTCGCACACCATCGCTAGCACGATGCCACGATCATCCTGTTAGGCCGAGCCGCGGGGCTTCGCAGGACACCAGCGCAGCGTGGCGAGCGGGACTCGAACGAGAACAGCCGGTCGTTTGAGCCGAGCCCGCCTGTCTCGGCGGGCACACAGGGGCCCACGTAGGCGCACGTGGGCACACGCTCGTGGCGCCGGTCGGCGGCCGGCGGCGCCGGTCGGCCACGGCCATCACGCTGCGCCGCGGGCCGCGCGAGATAACCACTACCGACCTGCTCATGGCGGTCGGAACAGGCGCACATTACGTTGCACTGGAAACAGAATAATCGGCGCGATTAGGCGCCGCCGCGGTGCGCCGGCGCGGCCCGGGGCGTGGCCCCTGACACCCGCGGTGGCTGCAGATTGAGTGGCCGGCCGCGCCGCGCGCCCGCACAGGTCAGAGGTCGCGCAAACAGCCCGGTCACGCGCGCCGCCGGCTGCCCTGTCGGTCGGCGGCGGGGCCGACGGCGGCGGCCGACGCGTGTGCGGAGCCGCGGCGAATTGGCCGCCGCGCCGCTTCTTCTGGCCGGGCCTGTCCAATCGATGCCACGCGACACGCGATCTGCATATGACCCGCGGGCTGGGACCAATTTGAAAACAGTTTGGACTGAGAAGTGTGTGCGACACTTTGCGCTGAACCGTGGCCGGGGCTGGCGTCCAGCGCACTTTAATCATCACCCGTGTGGGCGGCGAGAGGGTTGTTGCGACTCGCTCGTCTTTTGTTTGTTCTCGGAACCAAAGATGAATGGTGCGTGTGAGTGGCCGCCGCGAGGCATTTGTCGAGGCGTTTTTTGTTGACCTCATGGTGCAGGCAAGTTGGATGTGCCGTGTCAGGTCATCACTCATTGGTGTGACGAGGTATGAGAGCACATGTCCAACGATCTTCGCCGAAGTCACAAATTACGGGCAATTAATGTCATTTATTTCCAAATTGACCAATGATCGGTGTGGAAGGCTGATGGACAATTCAACTGATCACAACTGCCTCTGAACACAAACATCGGATGTCAATCGCGACATCTCACCAAGTGAAATACGCTGATCTTACCCTGATGTCGCCACCCCTCTCCATTTCAATGCACTAAGGGGTCGTAACTACCTGGGCCTGCACTGGGAAAGGTAGCAAAATGCCTCGCACGGGTAAGGGTTAATGTCAGACTTTATCGCTGCCCATAAAACCTCGGATGTAAAGAAATTATTATGATGCCTTTGCCACCTGAACTTTCATTGCCGACGGTTGGGTATCACCTGAAAGCAGCTTTATCGCCGCCGCCGCAGAAGTCCGCGCGGGCCGACACGCCGTCACCTGGCACTTCGAATAACACCTCCATTGTAGATCGCTGGGGACAAATATCGGCCAGTTCATGGCAGGGCATTCATCTCTGGTGGTTATTGGCGGCGGTTATTGGCTTTACGTCTTAGGGACGGCTTCGGGTCACAGCGCTGCGGATATCTCGCGCCGATTGGTCGCTGGTGGCGGAGAGTAGTGACAGGTGGGACCCGAGCCCATAACATCCCGGCCTGGAGACGGCCATCGCACCCCTAGACGACTCGCCCCAACGGCGAGAGTCGCCCAGCCCTGCATCGCCAGGGCCTGGTGTCACTTCTGATTTCTGATCGTCTGATTGGCACTTCTTTGTCGTAATCTTAATTTGAGCCTGTCGCAAAATTGGTTTCATCGCTTACTGCATCGGTTTCGTCTTTAGCTGGCGCTTTTATGTTGAGGTTTATTTAGTGACGATTGCGAGCTACCTGTCATAACCAATAGATCGAGTGACTAGTAGAGCTTCCCTATTTCTCGTTGAACTTCGTCCTCTATTTGTGTGTGGAAATAGGATGAAACAGCTTGAAGCATTACGTTCAGTTGTTCTACTACGCCGTATTGTAACTGACACGCCAATAATATTTATATTTATGTTCTTCACGTTGCCGGGCTCGACAGGGTCATCGGTGACCTATTCAAGGTTATGAAATCATTAGCCGTGACCAAACTCTGAACACATTCCTGCTTAAGATGTATTATATGACAACTGGCACCTGCACAGCCTGGTTCTTCAGCTAGCCATTTTGCTTAGCTCAGCTCCTTTTTGTCACATGAAACCTATGCGTCTATGTCTCTGTGATGCTAATTATAGTCTTGCTCTCTTGTCATAACTGTATCTTGAACATACACCATCTTGAAACGTGGTGCCGGTTGGATTTGCCAATGACCCATTTTCTGTCTTCACCTTTGATCTACCATGGAAGTGTAAGCAACACCGGCCAAAACTAGAAGCTGCCCAGACTCCGAGCTGAGCACGATCACTGTGCAAAGTCATTAAGCCTGGGTTACATTCGCTTTAATCCAGGCAAAGATTGCTATGTTTCCAACGTATGCACACAGACAGAGACAGAAAGAAAATGTTCCAAGATTTCATAGCAGGCCAAGACCTCGATCGCTGCGAAGATATAACTGCTGAGGTTGCTGAAGAGTCGCAACATTAGTGAGATAAGTTCGACATATTTCACTATGAGATGGGGTGAATGCGAAAATTCATCATTTGCACAGTGTTGCAATATATGGTGAATTTGAATTGAACACGTCTCTGTTCGGTCGTCTTGGGCAATGTATTTGTGTCTGGTAGCCTCAATCACCTATGCGAATCCCTACAACGTATGCGGCAGTATAAGCACCGCTGAACGTAGGCCGCATGATTTTTCCATTTTAGGTGAACGTCTCTCTGGCTATCAATCCATCATCGACTGTCCCGCATGCCATCATATTCATCCTGATGTAAATAATGTGGTGTGCATATAAGCATTGCATATATTGGTGGCACATAGATAAAACTTAGCTGAGCTATATATAAACAGTAAATTTTGTGACACACGGTCATCCGGTCTGCCCGACTGGAGCACGCTGTCCACCCGAGTGCCGCGGTTCTTTACGCAGCGGGCACGCTATCTGCCCACTGCGGACCAGGCAGCCGCCGCCTGGAGGAGTCGGAACCGATTGCACCACCGTAGTTCATCCAGAGAAGGCCACCAGTTCACCAGCGCAGTGCACTCGGAGATGCACACCGGGCCTGCGGTCACTATCTACGTTGCATCCCGAGACGCCCACTGGACTTGTGGTTACTATCCGCAGGCAGTTCACCCACAGACGCCTACTGGACTTGTGGTTACTATCCACAGCTCACTCAGAGACGCCCACTGGACTTGTGGTTGCTATCCGCAGGCAGTTCACCTAGAGACGCCCACTGGACTTGTGGTTACTATCCACAGCTCACTCAGAGACGCCCACTGGACTTGCGGTCACTATCCCCGTCAGCTATGGCACCTGCGGTCACTATCCCCAGTACACCCAGAGACACCCACCGGACATGCGGTCACTATCCCCAGTACACCCAGAGACACCCACCGGACCTGCGGTCACCATCCCCATTACACCCAGAGACGACCACTGAACCTGCGGTCACCATCCCCAGTACACCCAGAGACACCCACTGGACCTGCGGTCACTAACCTCAGTACACCCAGATACACCCACCGGACCTGCGGTCACCATCCCCAGTACACCCAGATACACCCACTGGACCTGCGGTCACCATCCCCAGTACACCCAGAGGCGCCCACTGAACATCCGGTCACAATCCCCAAAAACCAGAGACACCCACTGCGGTAACTACCCGCCGCCCACCCAGAGACACCCACCGGACCTGCGGTCACTATCCCCAGTACACCCAGAGACACCCACCGGACCTGCGGTCACCATCCCCAGTACACCCAGAGACACCCACCGGACCTGCGGTCACTATCCCCAGTACACCCAGATACACCCACTGGACCTGCGGTCACCATCCCCAGTACACCCAGAGGCGACCACTGAACCTGCGGTCACTATCCCCAGTACACCCAGAGGCGACCACTGAACCTGCGGTCGCCATCTGGAACACTCGAGCCGGCTCCAACATAAGCCTCGGCTTGACGTCAGTCTGCGGCCTAGAGTCCAGGAGCGCCACCGCAAGATGAGACGAACGGTGATTAATCAGGCTTCACCAAATTGCCGTCCGTATGTGAGAGGGAGGAGGGTGGGGGGAGGGGAGTTTACCATCTCATATTCATCCGATACCAGCGTGGCGGTTACTCATCCCTCCAAGGTAAGCTTTCTAGCAGTGGATATTCCACTTCGGTACCCGACGGATTGCTTCGCGGTGTCTGCATCTAGTCTCATCGGCTTTTTTATAGGTGCTTGGTGCTGTGCATGGACCCTGTCAGCCTGGTAAAACAAGACCGAACAGGTGTGTGTCTGACCCGGTTTTTAGCTTTTATTTAATATTGGGAGGTTAAAGAAAAGCGCCACTTTTCTTCAAGCACTGATTCGCTATATGACGCTTTTGAACACCGTAGTAGAACAACTGAACGTAAGGCTTCTAGCTGTTTCATCCTATTTCCACACACAAATAGATGACGAAGTTCAACGAGAAGTAGGGAAACTCCACTAGTCGCTTGATCTATTGGTTATGACAGGTAGCTCACGATGATCACTAAATAAACCAGAAAATATAAAGCGCCAGCTGAGGACGAAACCAATGCAATAAGCGATGAAGCCAATTTACCAATTTAACCAATCTAACCAAGACAAATTTACATGCTCATACGATAAATTATGGTTATGTTTGCGGACTGCATGACATTATAGGCTGAATTTCTGATTCTGGCAGCTGAATAATATGATTATTAGTTGCATAGCACTGCAGTGTGCATATTATTGGACCCGGAATATAGCAAAGCAGTTTTGTTTCTTCTTAGTTTGAGGACCGTAAGAAAAAAGTAGTTAGTTGAATCAAGCATTTTAACCATATTCCGGTAAAGAATAGGGTAAATATAATTCTGTCCCCTTATGGGTTCTTTCTCACCTACCGTTCCCTAACCCTGTGTGATATGAGCGTAGAATTATGTGACTTGTTCGACCTTTCTTTTCTTCTACTTCAGACCGAAGTTTTAACTTCGTAACCATATCAAAACTAGCTACGGGAGTGAATATTTCGAGGCGCTACTGACATATTTTCGGTAACATTTGGGAACAACGCATGCACCTGAATAGTTTTATTGTTTTACTGTTAGGTGACTATAATTTGAAAATGAATCGCTTACGCTACCTTCCCTGCCGACGAAAAAATGCTTCTTTTGAACCTAGTCATATCAGGTCCGGATCCAGGGACACAAGCATCGGTAACAAGTGACCGGTTTCACCGAAGCGGTACCAATTACGGTGCCACGGTAAAGTTAGTTTTACTGTATTATTTCATATTACACCTGACATATCTTTGCGAATGCTATGCCTCCGAGACAATAAACCAACTTGCATATTTCACCATGGACGCGTTCATCACCCTGACAGGCTTTGGCCTAATACGCGGCGTCTATATGTCTAAGCATGTTTAAATATGCACTTTAAATAGTCTAGTCGTCTAATCTAAATATGTCTAAATATGTCCATATGTCCAAATATGGTGCAAATGTGGCTCCGGGGGCCCGCGCTCGCGGTCAGGCTTATGTTCCATGCGGCAGCTACTGGATTATCAGGTTCAAACTTTTTTTCCAGACCACACGAGCAAGATATCTCACGGAGCCTTCGGTGTATGCGATTTGGAATTCAGTGCCAGACGAGGAAATATAGCCAATAGGAAAGCCTGCAAAAATGGCGGCGGAGAAACGTTCTTTCATTGACCCAAATATCAAACGTACCCATTCTGGAATTTAATGGAATGAGTTACGAAATAGTCGCTTAATTGGTTATATGTAATTGGACAATCTAGCTTGTGTTAAAATTCCAATACATTTAAGAGGCAAATTCCTCAAACATGTGCTTAAATGAACGAAATGAATGGAGAGGTTCTACGTTTTCCTCATTTCTTGCGTGGAAAGAAGTCAAATAATTTCGCGAGCGTTTGCAGCTCGAGGAATACCTCCCGCGAGAACGAAATATCTCTGTCCCCTTTCGGGGCTCGCAGCAGGATCCTGTCAGGTTCCAAATATCGAACACAAATGGTGCGCTTGTGGGTCAAATGTGGTGACCGTGCAGCGTACCTGCACGTCGCACACTTGCTTGCATCACCCATATTTCGGTCGTGAGCTCAGCAGCGGTTCACGGCGTCTGAACGGGTCCGGGAAAAGTGTAATTCATCCGGAATGGACAGCCTATTGTACGTGACCAGGTATATTGCCGAGTCGACACTTCCGACAAAGAGGACCTTGATTTCCAGGATGAATGGGTGCTCCAATGCTCGGTGAAAGAAGCTGCATGGTTTCTTTGTCAGGCACCATCAACGCTACAGAAGACCAATGCACCGTGGGAACTATGGCATCTCGGGTGGGTCGGAGGGATCCATACCCCTTGGTTTGGAACCTTGGTGCTCTTGGTTCTAGCATATTTACCAGCTTACTTATCAGCCTAAGAATGCGTTCACTTAATTTGTCCGGGCCCAACAACATCACCATCATATGCGTGCAAACTGAGACTGGAACATAACCTGCAACGTCCCACACTCGGGCTACATGACCTCAATGCCTCCAAGCACGACGGCGCGTGATGTATGACCATGTGCGCCACAAATGTCGCTAATGCTACCCACGTCACGCAGATCCGGTGGATTTGGTCTGAAAAAAATTAACATGATCCACAAACTTTTCCAGATCTTGGGACCTTCGAACGTTGATTTGACGGATTTGATCTAGAAGTATGACGCCACACGAAATATTTTCGACAGGACGAGAGCTGCAAACGCACCCGGTTTGCAGCTGACGAAATGGAGAGGGGTGAATCAATGCAGAAGCCTTTGCAGACATTTGAAGGAGAACCAAATGAATGGTTAAATCAAGCTGCAGCAGCGAAACAATGAGAACGACAGAATGGAACGTCTGCAGCGGTAAATAATAGGGCGAATGGCGATGTTGCCGTTACCAGCTTGGACAGGGAAGCCATGAGCTGCGTCATGTGCTCTTTTTTTGGAGGAAGCAACCATTACAGCTGTCGGCCTGATTTCGCTTCTGTCACAGCCCACGTTTGCTATAGTATTTATATTCGGCTGTATTGCCATTATGCTGTTGAGGCTCAATGCATTTATCGCAAATTTGCGCCAGGTTATAATGTGCTTCTCTACAAGATTATGATGCGGAGACATCAAGGGAAAACATGGTTTTATGTGAAAACGTATCCATTTGTATTCATATGTGCTGGTTTAATGACACGAAGCATTGTTATCGAAGCTAACGTGAAGCTGCAAAATAAACATTCATGTCATGAAACACCTCCTTTCCGAAAATCGTGTGAAGTCTATATGTTTGGAAAATTAAACATTCCCTAGTGCTGAATCAGTTCCCCAATATTTTAACATAGATTGCAGCAGCCCAAACTCATTTCCAAAATGCTTGTTCTAATGTATAAGAAATGCTTCGGCATATCGCAAGAAGTCGAGCACATTAAAAATTGCAAGCGTACGCAATGTAAAACTCAAAGAAACATCAGATCAGAGATTTTGAAAAACCTAGCAGAAAAGAGATGTCAAATATATAATACTGGTGAAGGAGTGGTTGACTTTGATCTCTGAACTTGACTTGACCAATCGGCCCGACCTCTGGTCACCAAATCTACTACCAACCAAGCTAGGCAATAAACATACCATGCAAGAAGAGCATGCAGCTCGGTTCTGCATCAAGTTGAGGAAGGATAGTGCAGGCGAGAAAATTATATGGGCTAAGCGACCCGAGAAGCCAAGAGTAGTTAGGTTGGCACCAAGTGAAAAACATATACAAGCGAGAAAGAATTAATATGTCCTATTGAAGACCATTAGGAGGAATGCAGACGTGTCATCTTTCGTCGACATGCGATGCAAAGGCGAAAATGCAAATCGATATGATATCACGTTCCAGCCCGGCATCTGCCTACAATTTTGACCCGCAGAGGAGAGTGGAAGACAGACTCTCCCTCTAAGCCAGGAACGCCACAACGGAGAAAATACACGCCATCTCCTTGGCAAGCTCGAGACACGAAGAGACAGAGAAAAAGAATCGCTTCATATCCAGTCAGATAAGTATAGTCTAATTTTCAACACAAGCAACATCGACGAGGAAAAAACCATGTCTCCGGTTTCCGAAGGCATAGACAACGTCCGACAGCACACGAACTGCTCAGCAACGTACAATCTTAACCCGCGCCGTCTTTCCAGTCAAATCCTCACACCCCGTCTCAGGGGGGGGGGAGACGATTGAAGACCCCCCTCTAAAATACAAACTAAGCATCGCACGAAAACGAAAGAGATGTCATCGGAAAGCGCTCGACGAGTAGGGTCCGGTCCCCCAAAAGTGACGTCACCAGGGGGATAGATTTTCACGACCTTTCACGACTTACATTATGTTCTTTTACTCTGGGAAGTTCAATTTGGGGATATATGAAAAATAACATTTATTTCGAATGAGAGAAGGAGAGCGAAATCGACCAGGGGTATAATTTTGTTTGGGGGAAATTTCAATATTTTGAGTTTTCAAGTTTTCTGTAATTTTCCTTCTCCAATGGGTAGAGCAGACCGAGAAACGTTGTTGGAAGTCAACTTGCCCTAATACAAAATGCTTACTTTAGCCAGAATCCTGTATTTGAACTGGAATATGACAAATATGCAAAATTTATATGTAGTCAAAAACGGAAAAATGAAAAATTCAACTTGTACGTTTTGTTGCATCCGTAAAGATAAGCAAACGCTGAAAGTTTCATTAAAATATATGTATCCGTTAAAGCGTGACGACTGATGGAACTTCTTTGGAGGTGACCTCACTTGACCTTGACTAGCTCATTGACCCTAGATGACCTGACATAAAATTTTGAATCAGCATGTCAAATTGATGTGGGAAAAGGTATGCCAAATTTGGGCGCGCTGCCTCTAGCCGTTCGTCCGCTATCCGTGAAAAACCTGAGGGGGGCGGTTGAAGACCCCCCGAGACGGGACGGGTTAATATAGGGTCCAAGATGCTTATCTTACATTGACATGACCGTAGGTCATTGATCCGTTTTCCGATCCTGTTCCGGGATCGGATCCATTCCTCAGTTATGAGATTCCGTTGTCCAATCCCGTCCCCCGACTTCCCAGTCCCGTCTTTCCATCCAATTTTTTCGGTCTAACTTCCCGTACCGCCCCCTTGTTTCCTTCGTTGTATTTGAGTCCCAGCTCGATTTTGGGGCACCAGCGTAATTTTCCAGGACCCTGCGCCCGTAACACACTAGATCCGCTTGTAAATGGTATGTACTGCCTTACATGCAAAGAAACATGCATTGCAGGAACGGCCTTTTGACTGGTACTCGGCGAATTTTGATGGTGCACCACCCGGGCTCGATCATAGCAGACAGGCTGGACTCAGGCTTCGGTCACAAAATGTGTGCCATTGTCCGCCTCTAGTGACCACACTGCCCAGCTGCCTGTGCTCAGCAATCTCAGCACTGCTGAAGCGCCACAATTATTCAGCCAGATCCTCCAAATGCACGAATTTAGGCCATACATGAATATGTAAGCACAGTAATACATGCTTAAAAATAAAAGGTGCCTAGTTTTAAAAGCATGTCCATTTTCGGATCATCCTCAAATGTTTGCAATAGGGACGGCCATCGCGTAAATGGCTCCTTGGATCCAGCAAACGATAACAGGCTAGCAGGTTTGGAGTTAGGAGCGAGGCACAAGGACCGCCAATGGAATATCACTGGCCTCCCCTGAAATAATAAAAAAAGAAGAAAACACAGGCACATTAGCCACACAAAATATAACCACGGCACTGCGCTGGTCAAGCAAACAGAAAGCACTCAACAGAGCACGGGCATGATTTATCAGCACCGATGGAAAGGCAGCATTTTGTTCGATGTCTTCAGCGATTCTGGGTCAGATGTGAGTCACTCACTACCTGTGCAACAAAGAGGCCTTTTGCAGCTAGCAGGGACAGAGTTCTGCGAAATCTCTCGGAAGGGTATTGATTGCAGGATGCTGCCATGTGCTGGAAGCATTGGTGGCACCACGGTGGGCAGCGGGGGATGTGCGCCCTCAAATGTGAAATTTATCATCGCGCCTATTATGTTACATGCATAACATTGAACAAAAAGACTCCACCCACCCTCACCATCCCGAAGAAAATATGCGGTAGCACCCATGATTGAGGAAAGAAGAAAATGGCTTCTTTGGCTGGCTTCTACTAAGTAAATATTGACATATTGGAACGGAGACAGCAAATTGTCCACAGAGCTTAACTACGGGATGGACAGCAGCAGTGTCAGTGTCGGTGTCAGTGTCAATGTCAGTGTAACTGTCAGGTGTGTGTGTTGTTGGGTGTCTAGGGGAATGGTGGCAGCTCGCTATCCAAATACGGTAGCAAACGATGCGGAGTGGATGCTCCTATTTAGGCATCTGCTCAAATATCCGTATGCCAGGGCCATTATAATTACCTGTGCATTTTTTCCTTTATTGGGCAACGGTCAGTTACGTCGTATTGTATGCTTTTGAAGGGACATCGGCCGCACAATACTGACTGCCGCCATTATGTATTATAATTGGACATGAGATCCTACACGCAATTCAAAATGCTTCAGAGCCAATTAATTCGTGCACGAAATGGTAACTGCCACCGTAGATTCGTTGCAACTCGGTCGTGATTTCGATTGTTTAGAAACCACTCGCTCTTCATTCGGATCGTTTGCAATCCACTCGCTGGCGATTTGGGTCGTATATAAATTTAACTGAACCCATCTTGTACTAATTTCCGCATCTTAAAGGACGAGGGTGGGAGTGTTCTCCACTTCGGTGGTTCAACCCAAGAGTCAAGGGGGCCCGGGGGCCCGGGCACCCTTAGCAACACAAGATGCATAAGATCAAGCCAGAAATCCTGAAAGTTTCACAACATTCAAAAGCGGAAATTGTCCGTGAGCTTTGCGCGTCGATAGCGGTTTCTATTTAGTCACATTTTTCGGGGTTGGGCCACTCCGTTAAAAATCATGTCTGCGCCCCCATGCAACCCCGCAGTTTTCTTTTGTTTGTGGGGGAGAGGAGATGAGCACCCATAAATTATAGGGAAACGCATGCACGCATGATGAACATAAACATCTGTGGTATGCTACGACATGTATTGCAGCAGCCAATAGCAGTAGCGGCAACAGGCGGCAGGCGGACGGCGGTTAATTGAGAGGTTGATGTGTGTGTGTGGAGGGGGGGGGGGACAAAGTCCCATACCGAGTGATGTGTTCGAAAAGTCGCCAGAGGAATACCGGACGTGAACAAAATTGAGTCAGTTTTAGTCCTACTTTTCCACTCAGTGAAGGGGTGGGGGAGGGGAGGCGGAGGGGGTGCAGGAGAGACGTCGTTTGTCACACTGAACAGATCGTTTCCAGCAATACCGCCTTCACACTGAACAGATCGTTTCCAGCAATACCGCCTTCCCAAGGCCATATCGCGTGAGACGTTAGAGGGGCAATGTATCATTGCCGGCAAGTGGTGTTGCTCCAGCGTGCGGACAGCTTATCGGTGGTGCTGGGGGCCAGTTGAAAGCTTGAGTAAACAATGTTCCTCTGCACCGGCGCGTCTCTGCACGGCCGCCGACTGTCGCTTAACTACACACTTCGAAAACCTTGAAAATGTGCAGTAGCACACGCAAACGGCGTAATCGCCAGTCGTTATCGCCATTACGTATGCAACAGCGCAGCGGGCGACAACAGGCGGGCGACCTCGAGCGCGCGGTGGCCGCGCCGGCCGGCCGGCCGCTCGGATGCGCAGTGCGGCCGGGCGCGCCGGCGGCACACTTCCAGCGCGAGATCGCCGCCGATCGGCCGGCGGCCGGCCGTCGATCTCGGCCGGCTGCTGGCGCCAGGCCGGCCCCTATTACGCGTCAGACTCGGTCGGGTGTGCCCGCCGGCCAGTGCGACGCCCGGCCGCCCAACGGGACCGGCCGGCCGCCAGATGCGTCTGCAGCCGCAAATGGCGGCGCCAAATTAAAGCGAGCCGGCTCGCGGCGTATTTTGTGGGATTCGATCGGCTCGCGGGTGCCGCTGTCGGGACGTGAAGCGTGCATTTTAGTGCGAATGCAAAAGCGCTGCGTAGAATTGGGTTTTGCGTGGCATTTTACCGCTCATCTATGATAGCCGTCTTAAGAACCCGTTAATGTTTGCAGGAACCCGGGCTATAGTACTACGTTTTTCCTGAGGCGGCGCTCGGCCGCTGCGGAGCCATCATCATCATCCAGGGCCGTACAGTCTCGGCGATGCGGGTGTGTACAGCCGCAAAGCGGCAGGTCGGTGACTTCGCAGCGGTACACGACACGAACTTCCACAATCATGGTGCTGTCAATAGCCCGTTTCGCGACGACCAATAAGCACCGGGATGCAATGTCGATGACTTTGTCTGGTGTGCAGGGCATATCATTGAAATATATGTACTTTATTTGTAGATATTAAATGTTCTGGAAGTTTTAACAATAAAGTAATAAGTTAAATACAAAACTCAACAAACAAATTCAAATTGTGGCACTGTTGGAAAAAAAACGCTCACTTCACAGAAACAACTAGCCAATCTGGTCGCATTTGGCACCATGGACGGAAGGTAGGATTGTCGGATAAAACATACATTTGCCGTTGTGTTACCAACAAATATGCAATATTGGGGAGGTAGTCGTGGGATGCATCCTGCGGATGATTATATTTCGATTTACATTTAATTTTATGGCTGTGAAGTACTTGTATTATGAATAATTATTGAAATACATAATTTACAGATGCTATGACTCCATCTTGACGCTCCCGAAAATATTATATTCCCTCTACGTTGCAAGCGGGCTGTTTACAATTGAAATGGCGTCCGCTGTGGAGCACCATACGAGGCTCTGTTTTAAGATGTCGCTGCACTCCTACTCGAATAACCCCCACTTGGGGGAATTCACTTTTGTCTTTGAATATCATATACGCAAGAAAAAGAAGAAGAATTGATTGCTTGCAGCACGCCAAAGACCGCAATATTTCCAAAACATGCCCATGTGAGACAAACTTGTGTGTTCGCTCGCCCAACACATTTCAGCCGTAAATGATGTAATCTGAGCACAAATGATGACGTATTTTTTAATGTGGATTATGATTCGTCATAGCTGTCATAAAGGGCCAATCACTTACCGCAGTTGAAGCTGGCTGGCGATATTGATCAGAGCGGTGAACTGCTCGGAGAACTTGGCACTTGAAGACCGCTGAATTCGGCAAACAGCTGTTGTCATCGAGTTAACTTCCGAAGTCAGGCTCGGGGCGGGGATGGCCGAGTGGTTAAGGTGTCGGGATATGGGTACCAAAGGTCCCGGGTTCGACTCTAGCGCCACTCAGGACATTTCCCAATCCCGCGGCCCACTGGCGAAACAGTGTGGGCGGCGTCATTAGCCGTGAATGTGCATAAAGTGTGTCGTGAACCAACCAATAAACAAACGAAGTCAGGCTCGCTCGGTCTCACTCCCAGATTTCCGACTATATGACGTCCCAGGCGCAGATGTAGATAGACATGTGATGGTTTTGTGCATAAACAAGCTGCTACTAGTCCAAAAACGTGTCGTAATTGGAAAGTCAATATACTCTGTTTGTTTATTCATATATTTAATTGGTTCAATCTCCGGTTTAAAAGTGTTCGGATCAACGTAATTAATATGTCTTGCCTTCGCCATTGGGATGTCATGACGATTACTTCCCGCTAATGCACGCAGACAGTTCAGAAGTTGGAATGAGCTGATTGCCCTTCGATGGCATAATTGCAATGATCTCTTGTTCAAGCACATCTTGGTCTGACAATTAGCTTCATCTATATTTTGCCTCGCATGTGCCTACGCCATAGGTGATAGTAAAGTTTGGGGACCAATAAAGTTACTGTTGCAAATTGTAAATTAGATGCGGCCAAGGAAGATCACGTATGCTGCGCTAAACAACGAGCTTAGAGGAAGTTGGTGCCACAGGAACCAAAAATGGTTTTGCAAATGAAAGAAATAAGTGCATGTTATGCACAACGTTGTGAAATGGGGATTAGTGATCCACTGCGACCCAGGGACTCGAATAACATGTTGACTGGAGGGCAAATTCCCACCCGTCCCCAAGTAATCCGAAAATATTCTCATTTTCAGGAGAAATATCGGTTTCACCAGCATAATGCTTCACTTCCCCACATATGTCAACAGCACTTGCCACCCCCTCTCCTCCTGCGAAAAAAAAAATCGGCAAACCGCGGCCGTGCTTCAAATAAATACAGCATGAAGCAATGTACAAGAATGAAGCATTGAAAGATGATGATGCTCTTCCATGGCATGCATCATTGAATGTATGCGATGGCCAGAGCAAATCTCGTACCCTCGCACGCCACACCTCTGTAGCCTTCGTTTATTGGAGGATGGAGCCGGCAGCCGCCGTGTCGGCAAGTAGACTCATCAGCTACATCTCAGCCCGCTTCAGGTGGTTCGGTTTACACGTGGTGTTAGTTCTCGTGATTAGGCTGCTGATCGTGGTACTCCGGTGGTGTATTGTCACTCTGATGCGAGTTACTTCAGTTGTTGGACGGACGTCATGCTTTCCGAGTTGCTGAAGGATTCGTTTGCACAACTTTGTAGGATGGTGACCACTGTAGGAAAATGTCCACTTGCATGCACCTTGATCGAAAACACTCGCTTTTATAAACAGACATGTAGCGTACTCGCTTTACAGGCGGTGCAAATGACCATAATGGTCCGGCATGCCTAAAACACCCCTCCCCAATTCAGCTCTTGTTATTATCAATAATAAAACATCAGTATCCAAGGCACAAAACGAACCATGTCTTTCGTGCAGCAGGACTGTGTTAACTACATGGAGGGAAAACAAGATGCGCGCATAAAATCCTAACTAGTGTGCATGCCCCCAAAAATATTATTCAAAATCTTCGTAATGTGGTATGTCGGTGTTGAGAGTTTGAAACATGATGATTCTGAACGGATTTTCCGGTGTGTGTGTGTGGTTTTAGGCCGTGATAGGCATATACTATATTAATTGATGTCCGTGGGGAGGGGGAGTTATTTTTTTTATAGGCGAGCCAGGCTTGCGCCGTCTTCGTCTATATCCTTGGTGAAGTGTTATCCCATCCTGCAATGCATTTGCTGCACTTATCAGGTTGCTGAGTATCACGGTCGGGCTTTTGGCCGAATGTCTTATACACGGATCAACTTCGTAAGATCTGAAAGCAAGTGAGTCATTTTGCTGTGATGTGTCCTGGTCCGTAATCACGAAGATGTTTCATTTGTGGACTTTACGTATAATGATCAGTTTATTATCCTTGAATTATTGTGTTGCTTCATGCAGCTCGACTGTCGGAAGTTTGCTCTCAGCGTAGCTTCTACTTTTCGTAGTTTCGTCTACGAGCTGCTCCTTTATGTCTCATCCATAAGCGACAGTGCGATTGCGTAAGTGCTGATGGTGGGGGTGGGAGGGGGGATTACTTGGCTTCCTTCAGATGTTGCAAATTTCGGGCCAAATTTCCTCGCGGAAAGCGGTTTTGGATTTGCGATTATGTAAACTATACTATATTAATAAAAAATAGAATGTTGCCAAGGCGGATTGAGGAAGCGAAAAGGTAGCACATTGACCCCGGGTTCTGCTCTTGCTTCAAAATGTGTGACTAATTTATCTGGAATAAACATACAATCATTGAAAATAAATACAACTTACATATAGGGTTAGCAGATATGAAATAATATAGGCGGCTACATATCTTTCAAATGAGGTGCAATTTGTTGACGTATATTTCATGTAAAATCAGATTGTCCGGTTTCGATCAATTAAGCTATAACATGAAGTTACAAACAAAAATTACATGTGTGGAATATTAGCGTAGGCGATGCCAAGACTACGAAGAATGACGAACTTGCCATGAAGGTGTACAGTTACAATCCGAACCAATTATTTTTTACCTGAATTGAATCAATTCAGAATGAACACCTAGCTAATCAATCATGTTTTACTCAAATATCACATATCTCAACTTTGAAATATATAGATATTCAAAGGGCATCCGACTTGGGTTGGAAATATTTGGGGACGATTTTTTTAAATTATTCGAGTCAGGTTGACTAACTTACTTCAATCACAATATACTGGTACCGAAGTTTCCAAACAAACCTGAATGCATGCAGGCACATACAAGGTTGGCATAGGCGGTTCTAGGCAAGTGGAAAGGGAATAACTATTTGAGAGAGGAACGTTTGGTACTCAACAAATGAGAAAGCTTTCATTAAGGTAAGAACTATCTTCGTCTAAGTGGTGTGGAAAAAAAAACATTAGTAGTTACGGGTATGTTCGTTTCCATTAGACGCATGCTCAACGTGATGAAAACAGGGTGGCACTGCAAACCCTATGACGCTACATTTATGCAAAACAATTATTGGATCTGCATCTGCACAGCACAAAGACTTGCCCTACGTCGGTAGAGAAAAGAGTTCGTGTTTTAACTTGCTTAGAACATGGTTTTGTTCTAAGCAAGTTAAAAGTTCTTGGTTTTGTTCAATAGAAACCACGGAAGTTGTCGGTCTCACATTCAAAATATTGTGGGTTAGAGTCTCACCTGTCTCTATTCTTCACCCGCGATCAATCCGTGTAAGAGATTGGCGATGCTACATGACACAACGGCCGATGTGTCCGAAAACCAATAACCACCAGCATCAATGACCACAACCAATAAAACACCACAATTTATTCGAAACCTCTGTCTGCCATTGAGAAATCGGGTCAAGTAAGCATGCGTCTCAGATTTACAGATACTTATCGTGATAACATTTCTCACGTTCCAACAAATTTTCCGATTCTTCACGAGTACAGCCAACTAGATGCAACTATTATTCTGACAACCGTTCGTCAAACACGTGTCTAGGTTTCTGCCCGTGGAACCACATTTGCCACTTATCTGTACATGCAGATACTATCATTCGGGTAAACCCGATAATCAAAACTGTCGCGGATAGCGCTCAACATACGTCTTAGCGTCCCCTTAGAAGTCCTTCGCTGCAGTTGCCTTTGGACAAATCACAGTGCATTCTATCGCTCAAATGGCCTTGGAAAGCAGAAGCACAATGGCATCACACACATTCAACGCCCAGAAAGGATGTTAATTCAATTTTCTGATCCACTCCCATTTAAATTGATCCCTGCAATCGCCTGTGCCACTATTTAAAAGAATACTTAAAATTAAAAAAATATACTCAACCTAGATAAACCTAACACATCCCAATTCTGCTTGATATGATTGGCATTGTTGTCCATCTACACAATTACACTAAAATGCGTCAAGGTATGTACCGCCAAAAACTTGTCCCAGCCTAGACCGTGGACAACATTTTGCATTCTCACAATTTCAACACGAGACGTCAAAAGGTTAGTTTGGAAAAATAACCTAGCTTTGTGAAGCTGTTAACCCACGCCGTCTTTCCGGTCAGAACCTCATACCCCGACTCGGGGGGGGGAGCGGTTAGTAACCCCTCTATAATCCAAACTGAGCATCGCACGAAAATGTAAGAGGTGTCATCGGAAAGCGCTCGATGAGTAGGGTCCGGATCCACCCCCAAAAAACAATTTCCCCCAAAAGTGGCGTCACCAGGGGGCTAGATTTTCACGACTTTTCACGACTTACATTATGTTTTTGGCTCTGGGGAGTTCATTTTGGGGATATGTGAAAAACAAAATTTACTTGAAATGAGAAAAGGATAGCGATATCGACCAGGGCTTTATTTTTTGCCCCCTCCCCCAATTGTTTTTTGTTGAAATTTCAAAATTTTGAGTTTTCAAGTTTTCTTTAAATTTCTTTTTCCAATGGTTAGAGCATACCGAGAAACGTTGTTGGAAATCAACGTTCCCTAATCAAAATGCTTACTTTAGCCAGAATCCTCTATTTGAACTGCAATTTGTCAAATACGCAAAATTTATATGTCGTGAAAATCGAAAAAAAACGAACAATTCCACTCGTACGTTTTGTTGCATCCATAAAGATAAGCAAACGCTGAAAGTTTCATTAAAATATCTGTATCCGTTAAAGCGTGACGACTGGTTGAACGATTTTGGAGGCGACCTCACTTGACCTTGACTAACTCGTTGACCCTAGATGACCTGACCTATAAATTTTGAATCAGCATGTCAAATTGATATGGGAAAAGGTATGCCAAATTTGGGCGCGCTGCCGCGCGCCGTTCGTCCAGTATCCGCGAAGAACCTGAGGGGGCGGTTGAAGACCCCCCGAGACGGGACAGGTTAAAAGCCTACGGATGGCCAGATAGGAAAAAACCCTAAAGCGGCTGCTTACAAAATATGGTGAATTTGGAGTTGTCAGCGACTTCGCTATCCTTTTCAATGCTGCAGGATATCCTAATCAAATATGTCCAGCACGGCTTCCTTCTCAGCATGTTCAAACCTAGGATGCAGGTGACAGCTTATACCTAAGTTGAGAAGTTGTTTTTGTCGGTCGGCTAATTTATGAGAAAACAGATTCACGAATTACGCTTTAGCTTCAGGAAGCATGCCGGAGCCACGATTCTCAGCCGTGAACGGCTTCTTTGATGTCATGACTTTAACAGTATGTTCAGCATTATGCACAATGTTAATTATCTGCTTACTTATTGATATTGGTTAGCTGATATTGGTTTACAGGTTTAGAGGTTGGATAATATATATTCACTGCGATATCGCCATTGAAACCAAAGTAGCAACACACCAGCCGTCATGCCTGTAACAACTCGTCACCGGTACGATGCCTGCCGAACGGCCAGCGTCTTTCCACCTGCTGCGTCCCCGCCAGCACACTCCCCCACCTGTGCTATTTTCCGCCGCATGGCGCGCCGAGTCACGTGACCGCCGCGGGCGCCACGTGACCGACACAAGCCCGGCGCCCGCCTGAACACGTGGCCGCTTCTCCCCGCGCAGGTGTGGTCACGTGGCCTCCCGCCGCTCGTCGCCTGCGGCACAGGGGGAGAGTAGGCGCCGGGCATTAAGCATTGTGTTCCTCCAGCGCAGGGCCAGGACGCAACGGATCGGGCGGGCCAGACCACGAGCACCAGACGCATGGCTTCTTTCCAGTGGAAGGAGAATTACATGAATACATTGTGTATATTTATGCGTAAACCGACATCACCTGAGATATTGATCTTGGTCAACTGATAATTCATAGAATGTATATGTCGAACATAATTATAAAATCATGATATCTAAGAAGCTGTTCACCGTGAATGGCAAGCGTTGGGCTAGTAAATCAAGGTTTGCTGGTTCGAGACTAGATGACCGCTTGAGCAATGTATCCTTTTTGGCATTTATTCTAGCACGTGATGGTTTTTATCATGAATTCACCTAATACATTATTAGATGTGTTGATACTTAGCTGTGCCTAATCAGAAGTGTCCTAGCCCGTTCCAATAAACACCCGATTATCAGCTTGGCGTGATGTGTTTAATTATCGAGTGCGGCTAACACATGGTGGAACGCAAACACACTGACGAAAGTACGTTGCATTGCTGACAATGTCTGCAGATTCCAATTGAATATTATTAGTCCTCGGCAAGAATTAATCAGTTATATATACGCGTGCATAGCGTCACATTATAATTACGTGCGAATATGTTCAGGGACGCACGTAAAAAAGTTGCATGAATTAATAGGATACAGATATTCTGAATTTTGCGCCGCTCCGACGTCAAATGGTTTGTCGACTAGTACCACCTGCTCCTTTGTTATCTTCGCTCAATGCATTCAGAATAATTGGAAGCCAGGCACGCATCACGAAGCTGGCGGTAATTGGCGCGTGTGCCCGGCGCATCACAGAAACAGCGCGGCAGTTACCGGCAGAAAAAATCGTTTCCATAGATAAAAGAGAAAAGTATCACTGCGCCGGTCGGGCTGCTCACTGCGCAGTTGTGCACAGGTGTCCCCGGCTGGGTCTGTGCCAGCACCGGAGTGTGGGGGCGGGGGCGGGGGCGGGGGCCGGTCCTGCTCGGCTCCCCGCCGAGCGGCCGCCGGGCGCCGACCCTGACTGTCGGCCGTCAAATCCGGCCGACTAATTATCCGGCGGGACGGCTCCAGCACCGGTCGAGCACCAGTCAGCTCGCAAATACCGCCTAATGGCGGAGAACACCGGAGACGGGGCGGCACCCACCGCTATTGTCGCCCCTCGGTCAGGGGAGACGGGCAGAGCGGCGGGAGGGCAGGGGGGTTAGTGTCCCTGGTCCGGAGGTCCAGGGGAGACACTGGTCTGTACGCTGCTGAAACAGACGGACTCACGGCGGGGCGGGGGTGGCGCTCCTGGTCCGGAGGGGACACTGACGCCACTGGGCTGCACGTCAACGGACGGGACACAGGACGGCCACCGCCGTCATGGACTGAGGGGCACGTGGGAGCTGATGTTCACGGGGCGGACGAGGTGGAGCCCCACTGCACTGACTCCGGCACGGTGGGGACGGAACAATCGCCGACGCCCCGGCCACCGTGCTATTTATTTATATATGTATTTATTTATTTCACGATACATGCCCTCCACGTGCAATGGCTATTATGGACAGTCTGCCCGCTCCCGGTGAATGGCCGTGATCGGCGCTGGCATATCTACCCTGGCCGTGATCGGCGCTGACACCGCCACCCTGACCATGATCGGCGCTGGGACAGCCACCCTGACCGTGATCGGCGCTGCACAAGGAAAATGCTCGTCTGCACGAATGTTTTCGTTGCTGCGCAGTGAGTCAGACGGTTTAATGGTACCGTGCATTTGCGGGCACCGCTTCAAAGTTCGCAGCACCGAATCTGCGGTCGGAGGCCAGACCGCAGGAAAATCTCGCCTCGTCCGCTTGGCAGACAACTCTTCCGCCATCGCGTCATCCGTCAATAGCGCACTGGCTGCTGCAAAAAGCTCGGCCGCGCCAACGCCGGCGGCGCGCTGGCAAGCGGCGCGCCCGGAAAACCCGCGAGAAACTCCCGCCGAAACGCGGGAGGGCGCTGGCGACAGGCCAGGTCGGCCGGCGACAAAGGTGACTTGGCGGGTTTTTACAGGCCAGGAAAGCTGGACCAGCTGGCGCGAGCCGAATAGGTAATCGCCGGGTCCGCCAGCCGAAACTGGTCACGGTCAGCCCTGGCTCTTACGCGGCAGGGTAATCAAAGCATCTTTCTACCTCAAGGCAGGTGATTTAGCATGTGGCTGTCTCGGCGTAATTCCAGAATCAATAAACAAAATGTAGGCCTATGATCTTGACCGACACATCTGGCTACAGTTGAGCGAAAGGCAAACGTAGCAAATTAGTCCAACATGGCAGTGCAACTGTCATCTCATTGGTGCGCGTCGATCAACCGCATAAGTGAACTACACGAGCAACGCCAGTGCTGGCTCCGTTCAACAGCTGCTTATCTCACCAGTCACCAGTGCTGTTTGGCTGTCGCGAATGACCGCTTTCCGACAAGTGTTTGGCATTTAGCGAGATCTTCCTTCTATTTGATGAGCCCACTGGCCGCAAGCTTCCCGTTGTTCTGATTGTCAGGTGTTTGCACACAAGTTAGAATACCAGAAGTGACTTGTTGATGTTGATGTCTTGCCAATGCTGATAACTGCCCTGACTGTGCATTGATAGTTCAGCTTGATCAACATCGACAGCCGCGATTCGTTCCTCGGGCGGCTGGCTCGGCAAACATGCACGCGTTGTACGTCGGTCGGCTCGTCTTCCACCCAGCCCCTCTCGGCCCTCGGATTACACGTTCACGCTCTTAGCACGCGCCTGCGATTCAACGTGTGCGGTCGCGTGCGCAATCGGCGTCCATCGGCGGATGCGACAACCCTCAGTCCGTGTCCCCAGTAGCCAGATAGTCCCAGTCAGCTGATGTGACAGCCTGTCACCAGCGTCAGATTCGCCCGCCACATTCACCAGCTCAAACAGCCGATTGATTACGGGCTGTTTGCGCTTGCCCCTGCCGATCGCTATGCACACTTGGGTGGGGGAGCCTATTATCCCGACTGTTTTCAGGCGTGGAAGACACCAAATAGGCTCAGTTGTGCCCACTTTTGCCGACATAAACACTGAATTCATGGTGGTGTGCAAACATAAAGACCCGGCAGTAGCTTTATTTTGATGTGTCGTCTTTAGTGCACCCGATCCATGCTCAAATCCTGCCGTACTCGTCGGCTTCTATCCGGCAGTGATGTATCCACTGATGTCGAAACCGAGCCTATCGCGGACGGCCCTCTTCATGTGAGGAGCGCTACAACCTGAGATCATCTACGGTAAGGCAGGGCCAGCCAGAGCGAAGCGACCTGCCTACTCTCACTGTGTCCGTGCTCCTTGGACCGGGGGTGGCTCCCGGCCCCCGTAAGAAGCCCACCAGTCTGCTCGTGCACTGCGGGCTGGGACTGGACGCTCTGCGCTGCTGCTGCTAGTGTTGCATCGACCACACTAGAGATCCACCGATCCACCGTTGGGAGGATATCCACCCGAGTCCAGAATCATTGCCAGCTGATGTTGGATTAGTCCAGTGTCGTTTGCTCGCAAGAGCATGGGGTGGACTCAGCCACCTTCGTAAGCCTTTTCCTGACCACAGAGAACGCCACGGCTGAACGGCCACCGCTTGGTACACACAGCTGATGGGGCGTCCTTTGCCGATATCATGGTTGGCAAACGTTTTCGGGATACATGGTCAGATCACTTAGCTGTGACGTCATGAATGGGCCCTCAAGCTACCAATGTCTCGGGTGCGGTATGGAGACGGGACAGCGTAATTCACATGCTCACAAGCAGCATTATCATATAAAGTTATACGAAGGAACCGACTTCAGTTTACTTCAAATAATCCTTTTGGTTCACTCTGTTGTAACTATGGCCTGAAGTGAATTTTGTGCACATGTTTGCCCATCAAATAACGTTTGCAGGCACAATTTCGGAAACTTTCAAAACGAGGTAAACAATTATACTTGGTACGGCCATTAACCGATGCATAAAAATGCAACATAGCACATCGTTAGTATCCAAGGATACTGAGGAATACTTTGCAGGACATTTGACGTTTACATCAGTTATTTATTGTGCACAGTCAGTTAAGAAGTCAACGGTGCTCCCATTATTGTATTAGGAGATGGGGCCTGGAATAGTTGAAGCTCTTTGTTTTTTTTGTTGATTGACAGGGAAAAGAGAAGGGGGCGGGGTGGCTTTCAGGTTGGTTGGAAGGACTGATTATTTCCAGGTTTATGAAAAGTTTCAAAGCTGAGAACAGGAGGGTAGGGTGGATTTTTGGTCTTCATTTTCAGGTCTTCAGGATTCAAAATACATATGTGCGCTGGCCCGATGTGCTTCGTGTGTGCGCGCAACGGCATAGTGTGTGCCTGCCCAGGGAATGATCAAACGAAAAAAATCCCGATATTTTCAAATATTAAAAAAACAATGATTTGGGGTGGATCGTTGGTGCGTATCATGCAGCACGGGCACTAATCCATCGCGAGGATGCATCACATGCAACACGCACGCCGCTGTGTCATGTCCCTAGCACTCTTCGTTGGAAAACGCTAGGGGATAACAGCAACCCGCGCGTCATGGGGAGGGTGGCACAATACCGCGTACGGGAGAGGGTTAGCAAGTCCCAGCAGGTTTCGGAGTATCTGGAAAAGGTACACTTTTTGTTCAGCTGGCTCTCTCTCTCTCTCTCTCTCTCCCTGGAACAAATCACCTAAGACTTTTTACTACCGCAAAAAAAACACAATGGTGTACTTTTTTCTGTGGTTTTTAATCACGCATGTTTCACCACACATTGAAACACTACGCGCGGATAAACGATTGGTTTCAAAAACGGAAAACGGACACAGTTATTTTTCCTTTCGATGATGAAGCATGTTTCTGGTGTTTCATAAACGCAAACAACAATCAGCGGTCTATGATGAGGACATTTTTTAAAGCCAATTTTATAGCACAACTGAAAGAAAATTAAAACCCACAGAGTTCCCACATGTTACAAGATGCAAGGAAACATGTGTATGCAATAATTTTGCTTTCACTTAAAGTCACAACATGAGCTCAAACACTCAAAAGCAAGTATATAGTTTAAGCCAAGAAAATGCATACAAAATGGTCTTCATACTTGTGGGCAATTACATTTTGAAGATGGAACAGTGTAGAACAGACAGTTACTACAGGTTGTGCATGTCGAATCGTAGCAGCCTATCGTTCTAAGGTGTCAACTTTTATGTCGATCAGCGAAACAATGCGGATATTCTGAAAAGAACTTAGACTGACAACAACCTACACTTGAAGGCGTCAGATGCAGCAGTCTTGCATCAATGAATTGTAACCAATAGTGCGTGTGGAAACGCTGGAAAGTTCACCAAGTTATTATACGTTAGACTTCAGATGACACAAATGATGTTGATGGGCAGCCGCCTGCTGAGATATTGTGCAATGTGTTAGAATCCACGCACATCATTGCATGTCGCCTAGAAAAGCTGCTTAACATCAAATATATGTTGTAAACACTCGGCACCCGGAATTGCATACATGACATACCCTACCCACTCGTCCAGGAGATTGCTACACCATTTGTTTTGTCTCAGGCAATCCAGGTAGAAACATTTACAACGCCGCATTGCCTACCAGAATTGGTCCGCTCAACAATAATTATACGTTTGATCGTGCCTGCAATTTATCCACAATATTTGCCTGCTATGGACCCGCAGACACGAAGTCTCTAGGAAATTTTCCAACTGCAGTCCTTTAAAAACATAGCTTAGCGGGTGAGGGAACGACAGTCGACTCAGCACTGTCCAACGCTCACAACCTGCCACAAAGCTGGCCACCTCGTGCACTGAGTGGGACGCGTTCCCGCCGCCCTCCTCGGCGCCGAGGCGCGACGGTGCGACAGTGCGACACAAGCGCGCCACTGTGCGCCTTGTCGCAGATGACTGACGCCGGTGGCCGCGCAGCGCCCGCCGTCGCCGCTCCTGTGGCGCGCGGCGCGCCGGCAGCGACACCCGAGCCGGCGACACGAACGGCAGACGCGCCGGCCGTCAATTAATTACGCGCTGTTTACCAGACGTACGGCCGCTGTTCGTCACGCTCGGAGAGGCTCCGGACAGGTCGGGCCGCCCCTGCGCCGCCGACACGCCGCCGGCGCGCCGCCGCCGCCCCTCTCTCGGCAACTGGATATCCAGCCGGCCGGCTCTCCTGTTTCTGAGTCGCCAGAGGGCCGGCAGCGGACAGTCCCGTCTGGTCAGTGTGGACTTTGCCAGTCCGCTGAGCGGCACAAAAAAAGACAATTCGAGGCTGTTTTACTTGTCATTTCTGGGCTGCCCATTCTCGAGTGGGTAACCACGAAGCTTGTGTGATCCCAAGCCACCCCTTTGCCTAATTACTGGGTGACAAGAGGGTTTTCTCGGCATCACCTAGCAAAACGATTAGAACGTTAAGTTATGAAACAGTGGTTAGGTGAATTATAATACCAACAAAGAACTCGAATCTGCGAAGTGCGCTGTCCAAATTGCACCATGTCGTTAGCCGAGAGACCTCCCCCTGTCATGGTGGAAACAACGGCGGTTGCCGACATGGGGATGGGGGTGCGGCGGAGGGTGAAGGTGCGCTCATGCAATTTTCATGCAGACCTTGTCATTGCCTGCCATGAATGTGCTGCTGACAGCCGCACCCACAAGTCGGACGAAACGTGTTCGTCATTCTCTACCACTCTCATTCTCGCTCCGGCGCTCGCTCTGCCTTCCCTGCGCTCATCACGGCAGGCGACGCCGGACATCAAGTATCGCTGGCGTGACTCGGAGTGCCCACCACCCGACCACCGACTGCACGACAGACCCGTCGCTTCATCGGCGAAGCGTTCGCGTGCATGCAGGGCCCCGTCGCCGAGTTCGCGCTCTGCACAATCGCCGGGCGTCGTGACGGCTGGCGGCAGCGCCCGCGGCGGGACGGGTCACGTGACCACGCATCAGCTGACACGGCCGGCTGCCGCGGGCGGGCGCCGACCGCGCAGACCAACGCCCGCGGCCAATCCGGGCCGATGCCGTCGCAGACCCGACGCCTCAATCCCACGGCGACGGAAAGGCGCGAGCACGCCTCCTTGTCTGCGCCGCCGCCGCCACCGCCGTTCGAATTCAAAAGACTGGCCGGGCAGGTGGCTGCGGCGGCGGCGGCGGCGCCGCCTCCCCAGCCGGCCGGCCGAGAACAGGTGCACGTGGCGCCGGGCGAGGTCAGCGAGGTCGGCCGGCCGGGCAGTGGCGGACGGGCCGCCGGCGGCGCCAGCCCGCACCTGCTCCGTCCGTTAGGCGACGGCCGGCGCGCAGGTGTACCGCCGCCGCCGAGTGTGGGAACACAGTGGCCTGCGCTATCACCGTCACGCGCCTACTGTGCCGCGCTGTTTTGCGGCAATTTCTTAGCGATCGGAAAAACTGCCGGGCCGACGGCGCCGGTCGCGGCGTGGGCTGTAAATGTATCGGAAGGACGGGCATAGCGCTACATCTGATTGGCTAAATACACGTGTTGTGAAGACGGATGATATATTAAGCTTATACTGTCCGACGATGGTTCTTTTTGCTTCCAAATAGAACTGCATGCATTAAAATCGAAAAGCTAGCGATTAGCTCTGACAAAGTTAACCGATGCGTAAGATTTCGATTCAGAAGGCATGGAAGCAGCTCCGGAAAGGAATACATCTAGCATGACAAGGAAAAAGCAACATTAAAAACTGCAATAAAAACACCTGGTGCGATGAAAAGCGCTCCTAGTTAGTTCGCACAGGAATCGTTGGTGAACTAGTCGTTCCACACACAATCAACTGCCCTGATATTATAATAATTAGAGTTCTGGTGCAGCTTTCTCCATCGCGATCTTGCTTCCGGCATCAGTGTAAGTCTTAGTTGAATTTTAACCTGAGAACGTTTTATCCATCGTTGCACTGTCGCCTTGATATACATAGTCCTTGGGATCCTAAAGATTCCTACGTGGCCCTGGTGTGGTCCTTCAGCATTGGTCTAATGGATTACCATGTCCAAGATGGAAACAGCTCCTTTTGGTCGCCGAGGTTGTTGCAGGCCCTAAGAATGTCGACGAGCCCTTACGAACACCCCTCCCTTCGTAAAGGCCCCTACGTGGACCTTTGCGAAGGTCTACGGCCCTTACTAGCGTGTGCGGACCGTTGGGAAGGTGTACGGGCCCTTACGAACGCATACGGGCGCTTACAGACGTCTGACGGTCCTTACGAACGTCTACACACATCTAAGATTGCGTGCGGGCCGTTACGAGAGTTTACGAAACATTGCAAGCGCTTATTGGCCTATTATCGGGTGGTGAATCGACGCAATTTCCAATGAAGTTTTGACACCCTGAACCTAGTATGCATTCCTGGTTTAAGAATGCAATTACATGCATGTATAATATTTTATGAAGGAATAGATGCAACGACCCCGAATTCCCCCGCCCCCACCCAAAAGAAAACCTGTGAGGAAAAAATTTGGCGCTCTTGGAAATTAATCGAACTAAAGTTGCCGAATTCCGGGGACTGTAGATTTGTGGGGGTTGTCCATGCCCCCTTGCAAAGTGTGCCCATCCCCTCGGACACCACCTGGCTCCGTCCCTGGTAATAACAGGGAAATAACTGACGTCGAAATGCATGTGTATACGCCTATCTTGAATGAATACCCGACAAACAGCAAACAAGCCTGTGAAGCCATTCAGCCCTACCGACTGGTCTACTTCCGCACGGTTTCCCACGAAAACCGTCCGGTCTGTGGCGACCACACCGTCCAGCCGGCTAAATCGACAAGTGCGCAGTACCGACGGGATAACCACCGACCGCACATCCGATCGCTGCGATTACCTAACGCCGACAGTGGCCGGCGGCCGTCCTCGCCAGCCGGCTCCCGCGTGCAGAACCGGCCCCGGCCCGGCCATCAGCCGGCCGTGCTGGTCAAGTGGGCGGGCGTCGGCACCCTCACCTCACGGCCACAGCTTCCTCATCGCCGGTGGATCCAGAGGAGGTGGATCCAGAGCTGGTGGGTGGGGTGGAGGAACAGAGACATGACCCGACCGGCCTTCTCCCGTCTCGGCTGGAGCTGCCGACTGTCAGTCATCGGCAGCTCCAAAGGAAGGAGAACGTGCGAGTTTTGGATCCATAGCCACACAATATAAACGGAAGCATCACGACTTGGTTTTCATATCTTGATACGTTTATTCACAGCCGATGCTATTTCCGTTTGTTCTAAATCATGAGGACGGACTGGTCATCGTTGTATCCTGTCGCTAGCTACCCGCCCCCTCCAAACCAGCCGGAGGACCGCCACAGGTGGAGTGGTCGGCGGCGCCCCCGGCGCGGGTGCAGTACCTGTTGGAACTTGTGGCGACACGCCGCCTGTTTTGCCGCGCCGCGCGTTAATTATCTGGCCGTCTCCGGGCGGCCGGGTCCCACGGCAAACACGAATAACAACATTGTATTTACCTAATGACACGATCACGGCCGGTGACGGCCGCGCGCCGTCCGACAACAGCCGCCCAGATCGGACGGATAGACACGGCGGCGCGCCGGGCGGCTCTCCGCGCCGGCGGCGGCGGCGGCTCGTGATCGCCCGCCGATGGTGCTGTCTCGCGGCCCGACTGGGCGTGAGCGCCGCCACACACGGCCAGCACCTGCAGAGACGCCGCCACACACGGCCAGCACCTGCAGAGACGCCGCCACACACGGCCAGCACCTGCAGAGACGCCGCCACACACGGCCAGCACCCGCAGAGACGCCGCCACACACGGCCAGCACCTGCAGAGACGCCGCCACACACGGCCAGCACCTGCAGAGACGCCGCCACACACGGCCAGCACCTGCAGAGACGCCGCCACACACGGCCAGCACCTGCAGAGACGCCGCCACACACGGCCAGCACCTGCAGAGACGCCGCCACACACGGCCAGCACCCGCAGAGACGCCGCCACACACGGCCAGCACCTGCAGAGACGCCGCCACACACGGCCAGCACCTGCAGAGACGCCGCCACACACGGCCAGCACCTGCAGAGACGCCGCCACACACGGCCAGCACCTGCAGAGACGCCGCCACACACGGCCAGCACCTGCAGAGACGCCGCCACACACGGCCAGCACCTGCAGAGACGCCGCCACACACGGCCAGCACCTGCAGAGACGCCGCCACACACGGCCAGCGTGGCGCACGCCTCTGCAGCGCCGGGTGCCCGCCATCACGACGTCACGAGATGCCGCACGTTCTGACCGACGACCGGACGCCGATCGTGGGGTGCGGTATCTTGCTGCGTGGTCGGTTAATCTGCTTGAATAGTCTGCGCACATAGAGGCACGACGGTGCTTTAGCGTGCTTTTGTAAGCCGCCCCGGCAAAGCAAACACGTGCAGCCGACCAGGCCGCAGGAACTCGACCGCCAAAATACCACCCTACGACGTAAGCGTAGCGACACAATCTGTGGATAGGCCTCGTCTCATTCACACGGAACGCTACCTGAAGCGGCGGTCCGAGTCGCAAACACCTGACGACTGGTGCACAATTCACCCCTGTCAAATTGCGCGCCGTGCGCACAGCGGACCGGCTGTCAAGCAGTGTGTGTGGTGGTGTGGCGGGGGTGGGGGCGGAGGGGTTGACATGCGTCCCATCGGATCCGATGAGAGCCGCGCCGGCCGTCGCGCCGACCGCGACCGCAGGGCGCCGCTGTTTGCTCGCCCGCCGGATCCGCTTAATTAATGCCGGCCGACGGCCGCGCCGGCGCGCGCAAATCGACGCACAATGCGCTAAGTTGTGGCGCGAGATGCGTATCGCGGCGGCGGCGGCGGGGGGCCGGCTGAGTCGCCGCGCGCCGGCACAACCCGACGAAAACAAATCACCGCCGGGGACAAAGGCACGCCTACGGGTGCTCTGTGTCCACCGGCCAAACAGACGGAGGTCGGGGGCGCGGCTGCCTGTCAGCCCTTTCAGTCCGACCGCCGTCTTTTTGCCGGCCCGCCCGCCGGTTCGGAACGGCCCGGCCCGCCCCACCCCGGACCCCCTTCGCACCCCGACCGCAGTTGATTGGTGATTTTCGCCACCGCACTCGCCTGCCCGGCTCGTTCCTCATCCGCCGGTGGGCGGAGCCGAGCTCAATAGAGCTCGCCTCCGCGTAGCACGGTGCCGAGCGGTGCTGATTTGAATCAGAACTGAGCGGGTCTGGCTTCTCACGTTTCGATCCGACTAAGCTGGAAACGATGAGTTCCCAGCTTTATTTACCCGCGGGTTTTCCAGATCTCAATTGGTACGCATAGTGGGGTACAGCGGAGAAGGCCCCCCCCCCCCACCCAACAATTCCGCCCACTCGTCTTGCAAATAAAGAAACACGTAAACCTGTCGCTTGTTCAAATGCAAATGAGCTTAGCGGGCATGCACTTCGAAACCTAGCTAATCAAAACACAAGCCATTGCTTGCAGCGCCAAGGTTTCCGCGTGACCCAGTAATTGCCGAAGTTTGATTGGCAGTCGAGTGTTTGCAGCGCTGCTGGTGTGCCGCTGCGGATGACCTGCCAGGCCGGCAACCCTGCACCATGATTGAAGTTACTCCAGGTAAAACTCGGGACGAAGTGAGCTCGGATTGTGACCATTGTCGTTGCTGGCTGTTAAGCCTGGCTTGTGGCCCTTTAACGACTTGGCTTGTGGCCCTGCCGACCGCATGATAAGATGTCTCCCGAGCTTAATCTTCAATAAAAAAGCACTAAGCTCTGGCTCCGGGAAGAAGAGGGTCGGATCAGCCCGCCCCCACCCTCTCCGGCGCGGAGGAGCCGAAGCCGTCGGCTGCGCGTGCTGGCCAATTACAACTCAACGAGGACCAATCACGAGGCTCGACACCATCGCACTGCGCGACACATGAAGCCCAATGACGAACTTGTTTCTACACATGTCAAGCCATGAGGGATCACAGCGATCACGATTACCTCACCGCGCGGACAAAACGCTGCACACGGCCATGCCTCATCCGACGACGTAAAACCGGAGCGGACGGCGCGGCGCGCTGTGGTCAGATCCCGGCCAGCCGCCGCCCGGATCGCCACCGAGACAATGTAAACCGCAACCACTTCCGACGCGCGATCGGATTTATCTGATCCTGTGACAGGGCGACGCTGAGGCGGGAGCGCGCCCTCCGCCCGCTCTCGGTAATCACACAGCCGGGCGCCCGCGACCCGTGCAACCGCAGCCGATAATGACAGGTGTCTGAGTGAAACAAGATTGTACGTCTGCCGCGGACATTAGGGTCATTTACCATCTCGGGCATAGATTATTTCGCCGGACAGCTAGTGGTTACGGGCCAGTCACGCACGATCGTCGGTCGAGTCCCGGGTGTTCGGAGGGTGTAAACAGCACAGGCGCTCACTTACGCTGGGTTATCGTGCCCCGTTGTTCACCTCTGCTGCCGGCGATGTACCGGGACGCCGGCGCACTTCCTCCGAGCGCTCATGTCGGAGATGGTCACTGATGAAGCGTGGGCGGGTGTAGTGGGGGGTTGGGCTAGGCATTGATTTCGTCGATTTCAGGTGTAAGCCCCCGATTCAGCTGACGACCTGGCCCGACGCCATTCAGTTGTTTTTAATTTCAACCTAATTCTGCGCCCGTGTGCTAACATTTCACTTCCCACTGTATCGTATACGGTTTAACGCCTTTAAAAATCACTCCCCCCTCCCCTTGTACGGTTTGTTCACGAAAAATGTTTCAACGCACATCGAAAAATCACCTCAGGGTCGAGGTCATGCCCTCAGTATCGAGGCAATGACCTCAGCTTCACCTACCCGAGTTCCGGAGTAAGCTAATAGAACAGCAGAACTCAGTATATCGACATAATGTGAGCTCATCAATTACTGGAAGACATAGAGCGACGTTTGCAGTCACAGGGCCTCATTTACTGCATGTGATAAACTATTCACTGCGTACTGGTGAGGTGCCGCCTCAGTGGAAAGAGGCTTGCGTTATTCCGTTGCACAAGAAGGGTGATCGTGACAACCCCGGAAACTTTAGGCCCATATCTTTGCTGAGTGTTGTTGCTAAACTGTGTGAGAAAATTGTAAACACGCAACCTTCGCTCTATCTCGACTCAAACCACATACTCTGTTCAAATCAATATGGTTTTCGTCCCGGCCACTCAACCGAAACAACAATGCTCGATACTGTGCAATTTCTGACAAAAATATGGATTGTGGTCATGTGTCTACCATGCTTGCTGCTGATACGTCCCGCGCGTTCGATAGCGTGGAGCATAGCCGCCTGTTAGAAAAGCTAGGCTAGTATGGGATCGACGTTCACTGGTTTGAGGATTGGTTGCGGGGAGGAGCCAGAAAATTCAGGGGAGTACCGCTGAGCCACTCCCGGTGACACACTGTGTAGTACAGGGAAGCCAAATCGGGCCAAAATTGTATTTGATTTTCACTAACGACCTAGCATCACATCTAAAGTGTGGTCACCTCGTAATTTTCACTGATGATGCTCAATTGAAAATGGGTGAGTTGAAACTACTACAGGAGGAAAACGCCAAACTTAAAAATGAACTGATGGATACAAACTCTCATTTGGATGATCTTGAGCAATAGGACTCGCTGGTTCTTGTAGGAGGAGGATTTCCAACGGTCTCCCAGACACATTTGAGGACCCCGAAAAAAAACAAGAGAAATCACCAAAAAATAATTAAGGAAAAGCTTTGTGTAGACCTGAAAGGAGCCATCTCTGCATGCCATCACTTGAGGAAAAACAGAAGAGTGATCGTCAAGCTCCAGGATCTGGATGACAGAAATGCAGTCTGTGATGCAAAATTTAGTCAGAAAGGTGAACTGAGATCTAAAATTGTTGTCCACGAAAATCTGACAGCTAAAAGTGCTAGGCAGACTTAAGTTTTAGGCAATCTCTGGGAAGCAAATCTTTTTATGTATATTATGTATATAGTTTTACAGCAATGTATTGACGAGAGGGCTGAAAAGTCGTATTATTGTGGAGACCTCAATAAATCTGACTCTGACTCTGACTCTTAAGCCACTTTCGTGCACGATGCATGCATGATACATGCTGCATTTCATGCATGATGCATGCACTTGCATGCATTTCATGCCTGCAAAACGATGTTGAACTGACGCTGGAGAGGAACAAAAAACGGGGGCATGCCTGCAAAAAGATGTTGAACCAACGCTGGAGGGGCCAAAAAACCGGGGGGGATCGACCCGCCGACGGTATCGGGCAGTGTGCGTCAGGGTCTGTGTCATGACACATCTCGCATTATCGACGAGAGGAAGACGGTCATATCGCCCGTGCTCCCGGACCTGCGGTTCAGTTGTGGGAGTCACCTTGTGATCTTGGCCGGCGATAGCGGGTGGGCAGTGGCGCGTCCACAGGACTAGTTTTCTGTTAGTTAGTTAGATATGCAACGTGTTCCTTTAAAGGCGACGCAAATGACGTTTATTGTCCGGCACGCCTAAAAAAAAACACTCTCCCCCCCCTTAGTTAGTTATCAGGGTTTTAGGGCGCATCAACTGCAGTGGGCATACAGCGCCCACTACTAGTTCTCTGTAGACTAGTTCCCTGTGGACTACTCTGTGGACTAGTTCTCCGTTGACTAGTTCTTTGTGGATTAGTTCTCTGTGGACCAGTTCTCTGTAGAATAATTATATGTGGACTGGTTCCCTGTGGACTGGTTTTTATGGACCAGTTATCTGTGTACTGGTTTCTATGGACCAGTTATCTGTATACTAGTTCTCTGTGGATTACTTCTCTGCGAACTATTTCTCTGTGGAGCAGTTCTTTGTGGACTAGCTCTCTTTGGACTAATTCTCTGTGGGCTAGTTCTCCTTGGACAATCCGAATCGGCAACCAAATGGCATGCTGTGGTCCGTAACAATTTACTATGCGACCACGCAATTAAGTGTTCGCATTGCTCGCATGGGAACTAGGTAGTTGCAGCCGCACACACCATCGAGTTCAACGGGAGCAAGGGGGATGGGTCAGGTTATGAGCCACAAACCCAGCCGAGCAACTCGCAAAAACCGCGCGCGATTAGGTCGATAATAAACAGTGTTTTATGGGAATAAGTTTGCATTTGTTATGCCTGTGGTGGTCTTATCGGTGTCGCTTATCAAAGCTGGGAAATATCGGTGACCGCCAAGCCTATTTGGCTGCTTCCACGAGCAGCCTTTCAGCTCAGCACATCAGTGATCGCAAGTACACTGCAATCCGCTGATTCTGCCTCACCAAACTTGCGGTGCGTCTGTTGGGCGCGATAATCCGTCTCAGGCGCCCCCGATAATCTTTTAGGTGCCTGAGTGCTTCCAGGGCCTAAAGCTCTAAAGTGTTGCTAACCGCCAGCCGACAGTCCACTTATGGAACACGTTTTAAGTGCAGATATCCCACCGCACAGATTAATTATGTCAGAAATGCGTAATGCTTCACAAGAAGACGAAAGAACTGTAATATAGTTGCTTGCCATCAGTAAGTCTCCTTTCACAAACCAAGAGAGCGGGTGGGTCATGGCAGCATAAGCCACCTTTAGTGGCGCTGAGTGAGTGAGGGCCCTTTCGGCGCAGCCGAATCTCCGTATGCATCAGTCATACGCGCACTGCCTTCAATGTCTGCAGACCCACGCGCCTTCAAACACGCATGCGGAGCCATGTGCGACACATCCAATTACGCTAATCCAAATTACACTTTTGAAGACAGGAATAAGAGGCCCTTCCCCTCCCCGAGACTGGGCTCGAGACCGCAAAACACAAGTAGCTGTGGTAGGAAACTGGTTAGCTGCCCTAGAGCGGGAATGTCGCCGCAAACCACTTTCTTTGAACACGGATGGAGAATACTTCGGCACAAATATTGTGATGATGGTTGGAACAGCCCAAAAGTGAAAGACACGTCTGATTCCGAGGCTGAAAATTAGAACTTTAAGTCGTGCACCGTAAATCGCTGTTTAAAATTTCCCGCGGAGAGAAAATCCCGCCTCAGATCTCTTTCTCTGAAAGAGGGATTAGGGACACTTGATGGACAATGTTGAGATAAGATTGGCGAAAATAAAAACCAAAGGAGCACATCCTATTATGAGTGACGAAAGTAGACCGCGAAACGATGCAGATGAAAAACAAGTGTAGCAAAACTGCCGGCCGAGTCTGGTCGGGCCTTTCCGATGTACTTTTGTAGTACCTCGAGCGTAAACTTGGACTTTTGTTCTTACTTACATAATTACTTCGTGTGCACTTTTGTAGCACGAGTGCAAACTCGCTTGGGCTGCGCTTTTGCTAGTGAGTGAAGTGCGAAATCACGCGTGCTAAATCCATGCATGTTAAAATGTTGCTCCATGTAAAGTTACGCAAATTCCACAATTGATAAATGTGCACGAGCGTCAGATTTCAGTATTCGCTATTTTCATGTACGTCAGATTTTCTCAGCATTCCAAGAATGTCGGACTTGTCACAAATATGATCCCGTGATATTGTAAGGCAGCAACAAATATTGTAACAAAGCTACTCCCAATTTGTGCTAGCACTCTTCCTGCTTGAAATAAAGCCCGTGGTGGTTCTATTAGCTGCTTAGGCAGGAGGTCAGAACATATCAATCGCATGGTAACGCCCAGTGATAGCCTTTGCAAACGCAGTTCATCTCACTTTTATTTTACTTGTTGGTGATTTTATCAGCTGCCCTGCGAGACACATTAAATGAATACAATGTTTATGAATATCATGCAAAAGGGGCTTACACCATTTCAAGTTATTTGAGATGACCTGAACAAATTCAGTATGTTTTCTCTTAGATATAAAAGGCTGAGAGGTTATCTCATCGAGGTCGTTATATGTGTTCATGGTCAGGAGAAGGGAAATGTTTGAATTTAACAGAAACAATGCAATTAGAGGTCATCCATCAATTCAAAATTAAAGGTAACCACAGCAGGACAAGGTTAAAACAGTATTTCTTCACTAATAGAGTAACAGAACACTGGAACCAGCTGCCAGAAACCATTGCCAGTAGCAACAAATGGAACATCTTTGAAAGCAGCATAGACAATTATTATAAGAATAGAGGACTTGCTTTTCAGTATTCCAGGGAGGGCTGGTCGACGGATTTGGTGGGCAACTGGTTGAGTGTCAAGATTGCAACCAAGAAAGGCCCTTGTGGCACATAGTTGCACTGCTCTTTTATGTCATTATGTCTTTATGAGATCAGTGCCTTAGGCTCCCTATGAAGTCACGAAAACTATTTCAATGGCTGCTTTCACTTCATTTTGTTTGCTTGCATAAATACCTACTCAGACACAGACACCCACCAACAAACATTTACCCCTCCCACATCTTAGCAACTAAGGAACAATCACAGCCCACCTACGACGCAAAGTAGGGGCACAATTTATCTCCCCAATCCTGAATTCAGTGTCTTGCTATACGCGAGCTCGTGCATTTAATCACCCAGTTATCTGTCTCTCCTCCTCCTCAAACCGATATCATATATTTATTCGCATTTAGATGATCAGAAAAACGGCCGGTGAAAGCAACCGATGGTGACAAACCTTATCTGGCCTCACGTGGTAATTTGTTACACCTAATCCTGCTTCCGCGCAAGTGTGGTGTTTCTTCCGCCAATTTAACGTTTTTCTTCCAGCTCAGCCGGAGAATGGCCGTCGTGCCGTCGGGTCCGACTGACGGGTCACGCTGATCGACACTGAGCCGATCTCCTGGCGGTCGGAAAGTCGTGATTGTATATATAGCGTTCGGCAGTTGTATATCCTTCTCGCTCACCCGTGGCAAATGCCATCACTGTTCGGTGTTGCTAAAGAGCTTAATGTCATGAAGGTTGCTTCGCTTATATGGGCACCCGTCGTTTCGATCTACCGTGTAATCGTATTGAGAACGGACTTACCGGCCCATCTAAACACTTGACGGTCCCGCGGTAAATTCGAGAGTTTAGACCGAAGGTAATTCCTTTCACCGAGGATCATCCGTTCAGGAACGGACTTCGGTAGTAATTCCTCGCAAGACGAAGCAGCTTAGTGATTGTCGTGGACGTCACCGGTTCCAGAAAGCGATATTTTGGAGCGAAAATTGAAACTCCTTGTCATTTTCAAGTATTTTTTTTGTACATGCCTGCATCACATGCAATACGCGAGCAGTATCGAACTGTGAGAAATATTTCGCGAATTACCAATGCTATGGTAGATATGGGATGGGAGTTGCATTTCATTCAACATCCGTAGGTGTTGGTTTTATCGTTTATTCCATCCAGAGATGTAGCCATAAATTTAGTAAAAGGAGCAGGGATTTGTCAAGACGATCCAGACTACCCTCAAACAACTTAGAGTCCCCTGATTTCGTTAGCTTTATTTTCAAAACGGACTGTTTTTCCTTCGACAAACTAAGTTGTTAAAACCCACCATTGATGCTCGGATCGTCGCTTCCCATCCCTCCTCAAATTGTAAGCAAACATGACGGCACTGCTAAAAACAAGGAACGCAGATCGCTAATGCACGTCCGCCTGCGTCTAGTGGAAACCCAAGGGCGCGGCAGGATTCGCCAAGGTATTTGCAAGGACTGTGCAGGGGGCTCCAGCATTGGAGGCTAATCTTGAACTACGGCAAGTGCAGATCGTTTCGGATGACCAAGACACATTTTCCAATTGAAACTAGCCATTCCATTGAAAACATTGCCCTCGAGCATGTGAACACCATTCGAGACTTGGGTGCTATCTTAGATCAAAACGTCACTTTCGGCGCTCACATCGTCAGCATCGTGAAATCGTCAACATGGCACTCGGTCTTTTAATTTGGTGTGTTCGAAAAGTTGAACCTGGAAGGTGTTCAGACCAGACGTTTACCCAGGCGTCGTACCCCGTCTGCAGTCCGGTAATCCGGTCAACGCTCGAGTACTGCAGCATTATTCGGTCAGCACTCGAGTACTGCAGCATTATACGGTCAGCGCTCGGATATTGCAGCATTATACGGTAAGAGCCCGAGTACTGCAACGTTATCCAATCAGCGCTCGAGTACTGCATAATTATCTGGTCAGCGCTCGGGTACTGCATAATTATCCGGCCAGCGCTCGAATACTGCAGCACTATCCGGTCGGCGCCCGAATACTGCAGCACTATCCGGTCAGCGCTTGAATACTACAGTGATATCCGGTCAGCGCTTGAATACTGCAGCATTATCCGGGCACAGACGACCACAGTTCGTATGGATCGAGCTTCGTGATGCAGAAATTCGCGACGTAGCTCTACGTGCGCGCTCACCCACACGCTGCTTCCCACTCGCTGTCGTACGCAAACTTGCCGCCTTATTTTACATGTAGAATGAATGCGCTGGGAGCACACAGGATATCACGTGACATCATGTTTGTCCGCACTGTGCACCATGCCAGGATGTACTCGCCGTTCTTGCTAACTTCATTTGCATGTCTAAGCCGGTGCGAATCATTCGCCAGCTGCCCCGTTTCTGCATGCTCTATGCACATGTTTGCACTGGCCTATTTCACGACGGCCAATAAGCACCGAGATGCAATGTCGATGCCTTCATCTAGTATGAACGGCATGGCATTTAAATATATATATTTTATCTGCAGGCATGAAATTTTCCAGAAGTTTTGACAGCAAAGAAATAAATTCGATATGAAACTCAGCGAACATATTCAAATTGCGGCACTGTTTGAAAAGGCATTAAATTATTTTTTTTAAAACCACCCAATCTGGCCGCATTTAGCACGATGGCCGGCAGGTAGGAGTTGTCAGATAGAACATAAATTTTCCGTTGTATTACCAGCAAATGTACAATATTGGGAAGGAAATGGCAAGTATGCATCCTGCAGATGAATATATTTTCCTTTACGTTTTATTTTGTGGCTGTGAAGTACTGTACTATGAATAAATGTGTAAATACATCATTTCCAGTTGCGACGATTATCTCTTAACGCTCCCAAATATATTAAATTATCTCCACCTTACAAGCGGGTCGCTTGCAGTTGCGGTGGCGTCCACTGTACCACGCCATATGAGGCTCCCTCTTTAAATGTCGCTGTACTCTTACCTGAATAACTCCAACTGGGATGGGGATGGGGTGGTGGGTGTGGTGGGCAATTGATCCTTGTCTTTGAACATCATGCTCGGAAGAAAGAACAAAAAATTAATTGCTGACAGCACCCCAAACACCGTAACACGTAAAAAATATGGGCATCGGAGACAAACTTGTTTGTTGGCTTGCCTGGCATATTTCAGCCGTAAATTATGCAATCAGAGCACAAATGATGACGCCATTTTTGAACCTGGATTATAATTCGCCATAGCTATCATGAAGGGCCAATCACTTACCGCGGTTGAAGCTGGCTGAGGAAATTGATCAGAGTGGTCGAGTGCTCGGACAATTTGGCATTTGAAGACCGCTGAATTCGACAAACAGCCGTTGTCATTGAGTTTACTTCCGAAGTCAGGCTCGCTTGGTCTGACTTCCAGACTTCCAACTAGATGACTATATGGATGTAGGTGAACCTATTCAAGGTTTGTGCACAAACAAGCTGTTACTAGTCCCAACACTTGCATTAGGTAACTGAACCTACTCTGTTTATTTATATAATAAATTGGTCCAATCTCCGGTTTAAAAGCTTTCATATCAACGCAATTATTATGGCCTGACACCACCCTTGGGATGTCATGACGATTACTTCCCGCTAGTGCACGCGTGGAACCGCCTTCCGTAAATGATGACCGATTTGTGTGAAGGCTTCGACCGACACACGGATATTATAGAGCATGCTTGAGTGTCGGGTTTTGCGGAAAGTTTTCAGCAAGTTTCGATCGAGTGCGACTAAACGTGCGCCTATTCTTGAAATATTGATCCCCATGATCCAGTGCAACACAACCGTGTGTATTGATACGATTCTTCGCCACTTTGTCTATTAATGGGATTGCTCGTCGACTATCAACTATGCGAATACAAACACAAAACTAAAACCTCCTGCGCAGCCCGCGGGCTAGTGTCGTTCAGCTTGCGGTTATATCGCCCCGTCTACTGAACCGCCCAGCAGCAACATCACAAGTGGCCAGGGCACTGCACGGCCGATGACAAACACGCAAGCACACGTGTTATCGCGCCTGCAACTATCACTGCGGCGACGGATGGGCGCGCCGCACGCGCGCCTCCGCACGGCCGAATCCTGCACACCAGCTGGCTGGCGCCATGTCGGTGCAAAGGTCAGCGCCGTGGCGCGTCTAATCTCGAGCCGCGCGGCATCCTGTTGCGGCGGCGCGCGCGATCGCCGGCCGCCCGAGCCACTGCGTCATCGCCTGGGCGACTCTCGCGCGGTTATCGGCGGCGCGCCATTTGTGGCGCGCTCCGCCGGCTGACGGCTCCCGCCGAGCATTTCGTCAGATAGCGCGCCAAGTGTCGACAAGGCCGCGCGCGGCGCTCGTGTTGACAAACGCCGTCCGTAAATATTGTGGGCGGTGACGTCGCGTTTGCATTGTCGGCGCGCACGTGCAGCGGCGCGCGGCGCGGTGCAGTGTTGCAGGCAGTGCTCTCGGATGTAAATACACATTTGCTGGGTGATGGGTTGGGTAATAGGCTGTGTAATGGGTTGCTGGGTATTTGGGTCGCATTTCCTGGGTATCATATTGCTGTTGGAGCATCAGCACTGCAAGAACGTTGCCCAATGTGTTGCTCTCAAAATTTGTGCACTTTTTACAGCTTGCATTTTTGGTTTTAAAATTATTTTAGTCTTTGCTATGATTATGTTCGGTCCAAAATTATGAGTAAGGTTTACCAATAATATTACCAATTACTGCGTAATATTACTTTTCGCTGTGCTACGTTTATCATCATAGGAACCCGTAAAAAGCGCGGGAAAGATCAGATTCATCATGGGCTGACACGACCGAACCTTGAGCAAAGGTGTTGAGCAGGACGGGGACAGGGGTCTTCTACGATAATGAGCTCATAGTTGACACCGGGTTGTAGTGGCATCCATCCGATCATCTATGGCGGGATATTCGGCATTTTGATACGTCATCATAGTGACCTTTATGCAAATTATTTTATTTCGCAAAGATTCCGTCCTTTTAAGCCTATTTGTTTTCCTCAGATAACTCAGGAAACGTCGAGGTGAGGGCCGGCTCATTTTCCCTTCGCCAAGTTTACCAAAACGACCAGGGTGGATTTAACCACCCCATGGTTTTTTTTCTTCGCGTGCCATGCCCCCAAAATTACTTCAACACAAATTTGCTTACTAAGTAGTGCGATGCAAAGCGCACCTTGATTTATAATTATTCACCCAACATGAGCAGCATTCGGCCCAGCTCAGCCACCCGGGCTCAGTTGGGTCAAGCCTGACGACCCCAACGACCCCACCGGCCACGCTCTGCTCCAAACGCGACACCCGATCGCCGGCCGGCTCCTCAGCACGGCCCGGGGGCGTCGTCTCGCGACACCCGCCACTGACGGGATCGCTCCCGCCGAAACAGGGCGGCAACAACAAGCACGTGTATTTACACCTGGCGTCACGCGACACAAGACCCGCGCACCTCCGGCTCGTGATATTTCATGGCGGAAAGACACTTGGGTGATCGAGAGGGCTCTGCACAGCCGGCAGGCCGCGTCCGCGCTGCCAGTCGACTACTTGACAGCCACAGGAGACCGATTGTTCCCCAATTGATGCCCCATATAATCAAACACAAATCAACAGCACGCGCGCCGAGGCGCTGACAGTGCGCTCGGCAGCCGCGTTGAGATCATACACGAAGCGTTGCCGTCGGCGCCCGGCGGACGTTACATTTCCGCAGGCGTCGACGCGCGGCACGTGCCGCGGGCGGGGCGGGGCGACGGCCGGCTACTTGCAGAGCCTGTAGCACACGCAGCCGGCGGCCACGCACGCGATGCCGCAGACGGCGGCGACCTCGACGCTGCAGGGCGCCGGCGGGCCGGACGTCGCGTGTCGGCAGCCCAGCTCCAGGTGGTCGGCGCACATGCGCAGGCCGCGGCCGACCTGGGCGGCCTCCGCCGCCAGCGCGGCGCGCTCGGCGGGCTCGGCGGCGGCGGCGGCGGCCGCGGCGGTGGAGACGGCGCGCCGCCGGCCGGCCGTCGCCGGCACGGGCCACGATAGCCGCTCCAGAGCTTCCGGGTCGGGGCGGGCGGCCGGCTCTGGCGGCGCGCAGGCGCCCGGCTCGGGAAAGACGAACGCGGTGCTGCTCGGTGCCGGCGACCTCGGTCCGCAGCTGGTCACCAGGTCAGGCAGGCGCGCTGACCGGCTCGCCCAGGCCGGCGATGCCGGCGAGAAGCGGCTCCCCCATCCCGGAGACGCCGGAGATGCTGGAGGAGACTCCATGTACAGCTGGTCCTCCGTAATGGACGTACCTGAAATATTGGAACACGAACGTCACTCACGAGATTTCACCCTAACCGCGCTGCAATAAACCAACAATGAACCATAAATTACACGTGCATAAAAAGCAAACAATATCCGGGAAATCAAGCTAATGGTCGGTAAACAGTGGCTTCTCTGCGCATCAACACACAAGCGGGCGACGTCATCCGCTGTTCGCTCGTCGATGTGCTAAGCAGCTGGCCGATCCTATCGTCACCGACATCAAATCAGACAAGCGGGCACCACGTGCGTAAACACACGCGCCGCGAGAGCGCGTAAACACGGCTCGTCACTCACCGATATCGCGCGACGTGGACATCTTCCGCCGCCTCCCGGATCCGAATATCCTGTTGAGCCAGAACGGCACGTGGTCTTCAGTGATGCCCATGTCGTCGGCCAGCGGCACGGCCGCCACCACCATAATGCCCAGACCGCCGCACATCGTCATGCGCCGACCACACCGTGTGATAGCTGTAAGCCAACTGGCGCGCGTGGCGGGAGCTCGTCGGCGGTCAGAGAGCTTGCGCTCGCTGCCGCCAGAGCGCTCTGCTGCCCGGCGGCGCGGCGGCGATAGGGTGAGCGGGTCCGAAGGGCGGGATGACAGCGGTGGTTCAGGAGCGCGGGGAAGGTTCACACTTTACCCGGACGGCCCGGCAGCCCGCCATAAGTGGCGTGATTTAGATCACAGCGGAACTCGGCTGGCCAACATGTCGCCGGCGGAGCTTTATCGCACGAATTGGTGCCTGGAAGTGCCAGCAGATGTTTCGACTTGGGGTCTCCAAAGTGCTGTTGGAGGGATCAGCCAACTTGAGCGCCGACTGCAGAAAACCTGAGAAGCAAAGAAGAAAGCACGAACGTCCTGTAGGGCGAGGACGCCAAAAGAAAAGCCGATTTCCACTAAGCTAAACAAATGAGTGACCAAGGAGCCCAAAAAAATGATGATGACTCAAATTTGCATGTGAAAACAAAGCCCCAGCGATGGATGTCTTCGCATGAGTAGCATCGGGCGTGTAAGTGGAAGGCTGGATGGTTGCCAGTTGACAGACAGAGCAGTTTGAAGGTTTTTAAAAAAATGTTCCGTGTCTTCTCGTGCAACGTCCTTCGACATTGAATAAGAATAGCATGACTTCCAAAGCTATTCAAGATAAGACATTGGATAAGAATGGCATGACTTGACTTGCAAAGCTACTTAAATTTGGACGAATACCAAGCTGTCATACCTCCTTCACCACGTGTGTGGCTTTATGAAAACGATGCTGAGAGTGGGACAGATCAATTTCATTTACACACAAACTGAAGATAACATAATACATTGGGAAAATCTCGCTGCATTTCTCGGGAAAACAAGTCGTTGAGCGGTAGTGGAGGGGGGCTCTGTACATCTTGGACTTATCGTTGGCGACAATAACTCACGATATCACAGTGACTAGGAGGATTCGGTCTGTTCTTTAATCCTCCAATGGCATCTTCCTTGTACTTGCTTCATCAACCTTTAATATGTTTGCCTCGATGCCCAAAATTAACATCGGAGGGAAATCATTCAGCATTGGATAAACACGTGATCCCCTGAAACCAAACAAACTGACACTCCTGTATCCACTATGCATTCGACCCAACAAGATCCAATATCAACATCTGGTGTCATGCTTCGATGTGTGAGATGAACACTAACACAGCTGGTGTTGAACAATTTTTAGTCATCTGGTGAAATTTCATAGAAAGTAAAATACAGAAAAGACGGATATATATACAGGGGCGTCGCCACCGGGGGGGGGCAGCGGGGGCAATTGTTCCCCCTGCCGTAAGACTGGGGGGTGCCGCCCCCTGAAATTCGAGGAGGTCCCCAGGACGAAAAGGAGGCCCCTGGATGAAAAGGAGGCCCCCAGGACGAAAAGTAGACTTCCAGGACGAAAAGGATGCCACCGAGACGGGCAGGAAGCCACCCAGGGTTACACGAGAAGGCTTCCGATGGGTGGCAAGATATTCTTAATTTGGAAAACGAGGCCCCCAAGATGGAAGAGAAGGACCCTACAATATAAAATGATGACAAGAGATAATTATCCGGACGCAAGAGGGGGCCCCAAGATGGGTAAGGAGGTCCACCTGGGAAGGAGAGAAGGCCACTGAGACCAGCCAGATGAGGCCCACATCTTAAAAGACGAGAACCCTAGAAGAGAAGATTTAAGACTAGGATGCAAAAGCAAACTGCTCAGAGAATAATGAGGCTCCAAACACAGATGGGGAGGCCTCCAAGACGTGAAAGGAGTTCCATAATTTTAAAAAGGAGTCACCTAGGAGAGTGTAGGAGGACCCAGAAATCAAGAGAGTGTCAAAAATTGGCACGGAAGCCCCCAGAATTGCAAAGGAGACCCAAATACAGGAAGGGAGGCCCCAGAAAGTGAGAGGAGGCCCTAAGACGGAAAAGAAAGCCAGTGGATATGAGATGAGGTTTCGGAGGCGCAAAAATAGGCACCAAAACAAGTAAGGTTCCACCAAAATAGAAAAGGATGATCCAGAGACATGGCAGGAGGCACCTAATTCGGAAGAGGACGACACAATGTTGGAAATAAGACCCTATGATAAACGAGGAGGCCCTAAAATTGGAGAGAAAGGCCATTGGATAAGAGAGATTGCTCCCAGGCGGAAAATAAGGCTCGCAGATGTCAAAAAAAGTTCCCGGGAAATAACAAGGCCACTGAGATAAGAAAGGTTGTGTATAATTTGGAAGAGGAGGAACCTGGGAGAGAAGAGGAGTCCACCAGGAGATAGGATACCACCCTTAAGATGGGCGAAGTTCGAATCAAAACGCAGAGCAAGAGGTCCCCAAGACGTGAGAGGAGGCCCCTAATTTGAAAAAGGGACTTTAGAAGAGAAATGAGGGCCCTGCTGGACTCGAGAGGAATCCCCCAAAAAGGAGTAGGCCTACAGGACTGAATGAGGCCCCGAAGACCAGAAAGATTTCCAAGAAAATGAGAGGAGGCCCTTAAGATGGGAGTGGTAACAGGTATGAAGGGGTGTGAGGTTTCCAAAATTGAAGATTCCCTCGAGACTGGTAAGGCTTTGCCAGGATAAAGGAGGAAGCCCACGAAGCGTGGCATGAGGCCCCTAATTTGGCAGATAATGCCCCTGGGACATGAGAGGAAGCCTCATGTCATGGCAAAGGGCCCCAGGATGTAAGAGAAGGCCTTTCAAGACGAGAGAGGAGGACAATCAATGAATATGGAGGAGGGTGGCACATCAGACGTTGAAAACTGGCCAAGAGGCTCCAGGAAATGGGACAAGATACTTATGACGCAAGATGAGGCCTAATATTTGCAAGAAACCCCTAAGAGGTAGTAAAAGTCGTGCCGGGGTGTTCAAATTTACGACATGGACCAAAAAAATCCGACCGGGGACCTTGGAAATCACGTTGAGCCTGGGTGTACCAAAATTTACGACCGGACCATGAAAATATATATAGTGGAACAACGGGTCGTACCATTTCACAACAGTCTTATTGGGACCAAAACAAATGAAGCCAGAGCAACAAAAACATCCCGGGCATGGGTCCAACTCTGAAAAAAAAAACACTCACAAAACACACACAAAAAGCACAAAACACTCCAACTCTGGTGCCCATCAATGACGCCAAAGAACCTAAAACGTTTTAGACCCAAAAAAGTGTCGAGGCAGCTAAAGCTCGCGCTAGAGATCCAAGCAAATGACGTCGGGGCCCAAAAGATCACATTGGACTATATATAAAAATCGCGTCGCAGCCCCTGAAAATCACCCTGGAGGCCCAGAAGGGCGCGCCGGGCCCTAAAAGTTGCAGCTGCTCAAAAATCAATTATTAACCGAAATGTCACTCTGGGACAAAAATATACTCCTTCAGTGACCGCAGTGGCATATCAAAGGGGCAAATTCCCCTCTATCCTGAGAGGCATAAGCTGCCAAGAATCGTGCCGGGGCTCCAAAACTCGCGCTGGGGCCGCCAAGATTCGCATCGGTCAACCAGAATTCGCGCAGGGGTCTCCAAATAAGTACTTCGGGCCCCGATAACTCGTTCCGAGGCTCGGAAACTTGCAATAGGAACCGCCAAAATCGCGTTAGCGTAACAGCTAAGTACAACGCTTCCCACAAACTCAAATCTGTCCCCCAAAATATCGCGCTCGGGACCCACAATTCCCATTGGTAGTCCCGTCGAAGCTCCACAAAATTGGCGTTTAAGCCCACACGTAAGAACAGTGTAACCACAAAAACGAAATCGGTATCCAAAAAATTAAAGGTGGAGCCTTCCAAAATAAGACTGTATTTAACAAAATAAATGTCCTGTTCAAGAACATGGCTCTGGAGCGCCGAACATGCAACCAGATGTCTTCACAAATTCCGTATGGCACTGAAAAACATACCGTACCTAAAAAATCGAGGTGAGATGCAAAAAAGTAGCGCCAGGGACTCGAAAAGTCAGGCCGGGATTCGGAATTTACAACAACAACAACAAAAATCCACAAAAATATCGTTGAGCCCAGAAAACTGGCGTTGGGTCCCCGGAACCACGCGCCTGGGTGCGATAAATCGCGCTGGGACTAAGAAGCACCGCACCGAAGCCACAACATCGTACTGGAGCACCACAAATGTGCGTCAGAAGCCCCCCCCAAAAAAAATAAAACACAACAGGAACCTAAGAGCATAACGGGGGCCGACAATACAACTGGCCCTCCAAAACGCACATAGTCTCCCAAAAAGCGACAGGGCCTTAACATACCTGGACCTCTAAAAAATGCACAAGAAGCTCCTATGGCACACAGACGTCATAAGGACGCACCAGGGCCTGAAAAGAGGCTGGGGCCGCAAATGGCAACATGGTTCCAAAACGAACAAAAGCACCGGGCGTTAAATGAAGACATCTGGATCTTCGAAAACGCCCTGACACATAAAAATAATCATCGGTGCCCAAAAAGGCAACAACACACTGAAACGAGGAGGGGTTTCGAAAATGCATTAGGGCGCTGCGCTGAAAGACGCAGCGGATCCAACAAAGAACACTGAGGAAGGGCCTTGGTTCGACAGCCATTCTGAGAGGATAGCAGCAAAGATATCAGGTGCGTCAAAGCTGAACGGAATCTGCATTTCATAACTACCAGAATATGCGGGAGGTAGGAAATTAATGATCGGATTTAATTACTCGGCTTTTCGCAGTAAGCGCCCATAATAAGCATTGCAGCACGTCAAATATGGTGCAAGTTTATCATGTGACAGTAATTAGCAAAAGGCAGAAGGCCTAGCAGAAACGGTAGCATCGCACGAAGTGTTGCGAATGCGCCGAATGCGCGCACGTGCACGGACGTTGGCGTCGTGGCGACCGAGTGATATGAACTGGAATGCCTGAAATTGGGAAATTTTGCTTTTCGAAGTGATGGGTAATATATTTTTAAATTCATGTTAGGGGTTTAATGCATTTTCTAATCTCCTGCTCGTTTTAGGGTTTTGTCGCTTTTTATGCACCGAGGACATTTTTACGTGTCAGGGCGTTTGAGAAAATATTTATGTGCTTATTTAACACCTGGTCTTTTTGTTCGAATTGGAACCATTTTGCCTTTTGTGTTTCCAGCCACTTTTTCAGACCCTTGTGCGTTAGGATGGTCCCTGCGTGCCTTAAGAGCTTCCAGTGTATTTTTTAGAGCTCCGTGTGTGTTTATTTAGGGCTGCAACGCATGTTTTGAGGCCCTGTCGCTTTTTGGGAGATTCTGTGCTTCAGAGCGTCAGTTGTATTTTCGGCCCCCGTTGTGTTCATGGTGGTCCTGCTGTGTTTATTTGGGGCTTCTAACGCACATTTGTGGGCGTTCGGTTTTGGGTCTTCGGTGCGATTTTATGTGTCCCAGCCTGACTTATCGCTCCCAGGCGCGTGGTTTCGGTTACCCAACGCCAGTTTTCTGGACTTAATGCTACTTTTGTGGATCTTTTCTGATTTTTTTTTCTTAAAAGTCCGAATTCTGGCCCGACATTTCGAGACCCTGGCGCCATGTATTTGTATCCCATCTCGATTTTTCGAGATTCGTTTTTTTCGGTGGCGTACACAAATTTATGGAGGCATCTGGTAATCGTCTGTGCTCCAGAGCCATTTCACCTGCCCTGACATTGATTTTCTGGAATCCCTCCTTTTTTGGAGGGCTCCAGCTTGACATTTTCGGATACCGATCCGGTTGTTGTGGTATGGGTGTAACTTCAGGAGTGTGAGTTGATTTATCAAGGGATACCAAAATAAAACCGTAGAATTGGGTGGGGGAGTTAGGGTTGAAATCCGACGAATTAGGAAAGATAGTGGTAGATTAGGCCCCTCCACAGGAGAATTCAGTTGATCACTAATCATTTCATTTCGATAAGTCCCCTTTGACAAAATAGCGGTAGAAATCCCAGGCGCGTGAATTATTTCACGAAGAATTTGTTATTTTAAGATGCTACCTGCATCTTAAAATGCAGGTAGCATCTTAAAATGGATAGAGTTGTGGCTTTCAGATAGACAGCAAAGAGTGATGCTAAATGGTACAAAGTCATCATGGCAAAATGTTCTTAGTGGAGTCCCCCAGGGGTCAGTACTGGGGCCACTACTGTTCATTATATTTGTAAATAACATTGAAAGTGGCCTAAGCAGTAAAGTTTTGAAATTTGCGGATGATTTGAAGGTCTTTAGGGCAATAACAGGTCAAGATGAACATATCTCGCTGCAAAAAGACTTAGACGAACTTGTGAAGTGGTCCGAAGAATGGCAAATGAAATTTAATTTTGATAAGTGCAAAATCATGCATGTAGGTAAGCAGCATATGAAGGCTCCATACTTGATGGGTGGCCAAGTGCTATCAGTGACTCAACAGGAGAAGGATTTAGGTGTTATTCTAAACACAAAACTGGGGGCATCAGAACAGACCAAGGAAGCCAGGAAGAGGGCACCGAGAATGCTCGGGGCAATAAATAGGAATGTATCATATAGAAGTGAGGAAGTGATCAGGAAGCTTTACTGTGCATACGTCAGGCCACATTTGGATTACTGCATCCAAGCTTGGTCACCTAGCTATGAAAAAGATTGTTGGCTTTTAGAGAGAGTACAAAAGAGGGCTACAAAAATGGTTAATGGCATAAGCAACCTGGCATATGAGGAAAGATTGAAGAAATTGAATATGTTTTCACTTAGATATAGAAGGCTGAGAGAAGATCTCATCGAGGTCTTTAAATTTGTCCATGGTCTGGAGAGGGGATATCTTGGGGAAATGTTTGAATTGAACAGAAATGATGCAAGTAGAGGTCATAAATTCAAAATTAAAGTTAACCACAGCAGAACAAGGTTAAGGCAGACTTTCTTCACCAACAGGGTAGCAGAACACTGGAACCAGCTGCCAGAAAACATTGTCAGTAGCAGCACATTGAACATCTTTAAAAACAGCATAGACAATCATTTTAAGAATAGAGGGCTTGCTTTTCAGTATTACAGGGAGGGCTGATTGACAGATTTGGTGGGCAACTGGTTCAGTGTACAGAGTGCAACCAAGAAGGGCCCTTGTGGCTCATAGTTGCACTAATCTTTTATGTCTTTATGTCTTTATGTCTTTAACTTGTTTGGCAGGTGCCTTGCAACCAGCACCAAATGTCAGAAAAATTAGGAAATTCCTAAGATTCCGATCAGAAAACCGATGTAACCCACTTCTTGTTGCCACCTTCGCGAAATTATCGTCCTAGGACTGAGAAATGATCGCTTAAGCTTTGCTTAGGGCATCAAGCTGGTGGTAATAAATAACAGTAGTGATGAATCTAGCTATATTCAGTTATTCTTGGAGGACATAACGGTGGATTGATCAATGGGAGATGTCTGAAAGATATGCTTAGCATCAACCTCGCTGCAATCTAGAGGCCAGCGGGAAGATTCTTCTGTTCGAAAAAGCATTGAGACGTTGGTTGGTTTTGACACTTAGGTATTTATCCACATATTACTTATTTATACCTTGGTATGTCCCAGTTTTCAGCGAAAAAAAACTTTTGCGTGTTGAGTAAATAATGCACAATGCCAAGAACAAACAGTACATTAATATGAAATCATGTTTCCCATTCCTGAACCATACTAAGGGCCTAAGAACAATAGGAGGCCTTAACACAATGGAGGCCCTTTTTCGGGGAGCAGGAGGCCCCTTTCGATCTTGCCCCTGGAAGAATTTCGTGGCGACGCCACGGTATATATATGTATATATATATATATATATACATATTTATATATATATATATATATATATATATATATATATGTATATATATATATATATATTATATTATATATATGTATATGTATATATATATATATGTAATATATATATATATATATATATATATATATATATATATATATATATATATATATATATCGAGATAAACAAGTGAAGCGGCGCCCGATCGGGAGCTTTGAGAACCCGACATATGCGGCACCTGATGTTGGGAGTGTTGGAAACCGACATATGTCCTGGGCGACAGCTGATGTGGGAGTGTGGAACCAAAATGGGTGTCGGGAACCCGACATATGCTCTGGGCGACAGCTGATGTGAGTGTCGGGAACCGACATATTCCTGGGTGGCGGCTGATGCAGAAGTGTCGAGAGCCCGACATGCACTCCAGGCGGGAGCCGACATCATACGCTGGGAGCTCGACATTCTCTGTCGGCAGCCGGCATACACACAGTGGCAGCCAGATGCAATTTCCGGCAGCGGCCGATGCAGACGCACCCGATGCAGAGGCAACACCGGCGGGAGGAGCGAAGGCGCCGCCCCCTGTGCGAGTGAGCAGAGTGGGTCGAGAGTGGGCTTTGTGAGCCACACTACAGGCATGGTGGGGTGCCTTCTGGCCGCCGAGTACCGGTTCAGACCACCTCAAGGCTGTCGAGCGTGTTCAGAACAGATTAAGAAGTGCTTATCCGGTAGTAAACGAGCCGTTTGTGCAATTGTATTGCCTTCAATGGTCAAAATTGTTACCGGCATCGTGCCAAGTGATCTATTACACAACACGACTGGGCTTTTTGCTGTCGGCAAGGGTACAATTTCCAGAAAACGACCAATGGAAATTGAGATGATCACTCCCGTTGGCAAACGGCCCGAACATAACCACCGTTATGACCCGTATTGGACATTACCGTTTCACGTGAGTGAAAGCATTGGCAATAACGAGGCATAATGAGCCAGGGAGCATATTGTTTGGAACTGCCCTTTGACTGTACAAACAAATGTATGCAAATTTAAACTTAAAAACTTCAAGCTTGAAATGGGGGAGTAATTTTTTTTACGCGTGCCGGACCATGAAGGTAATTTGCGCCGCCTTTAAAGAGAGTATGTTGCATGTCTGTCTATAAAAGCGAGTGTTTGCGATGAAGGTGAGAATGCAAGTGAACATTTGCGTTTGGTTGGTTATTTGGGCTTAGGGGCGCATCGACTGAACGTTTGCGTTAAGGGAATCTTATGTTATAGTTTTTGTGATGTTTTAGGTGCCGAAGGCATCTCTGGGTTGGTGACATCTCCCTGATGTCCAAATGGTTTTAATTTTACGTCACTCCTCCACAAAATAATTCATATTTTGGGTGGGGGTGGGGGTGTTTTGAGATGGTGAGAAGTTGATTTTGCCAGGATGCCGCCTTTAGCCTACTCTTATCGAAGGGCACCGAGGGATCTTTACCGTGCGAACAAGGAGGTAGTTGCCCACACCGCTTATCACGCCGGCCGCACGCTTAGTTGCCAGTAGCGGGCTAGTCTGAACAAGCCACGCAGGGTCTTCAGTTGGCTTAGTACCGCGTTTTGCAGTTCGGCTCTTCTACGTCCACTGTACCTCTGGTTAGCCGTTTACTTTATGAGTTGCAAGGCAAATCGGCCCATCACGCTGATGGCTTCTCTGGTTAGTCGTTTTACGTTATGCATATAACGTTATAAAAAAATGTTTTCCTAAAGCAAGCCGGCTCATCTACTTCCAACGACACCGCTTGGTAGCCATTTATTTCTAATTAGGAAGCAAATCGTCTCATGTATGTCCGACGCCATGCGGGATGGGTATTTATGTGTTTCCTACGATTGTTTCGCGGTCATGCATTGCAAGTTGATGTGAGTGTTGGTGGTGTGGTGCCTACAGTGCTTCCTGCTAGTTTTGTGGCATACATATATTCAAATAGCAATTGAAGGATTTCTGGATGTTTGCCACCGAGAAGCGATGGAAGCGATGGGGTGGTACCCTCTCTTTGGTAGGATGCATTAAGTGGTTGTGTTTGAGAGCTAAAGCTACTGCACTCTAGCAGGATGTGGCAGGTGTCGCAGGTGGCAGGTGGTATTACAGGTGTCGCAGTGAGATGTTGTGTATTGGTCACCCTCTAAATGAGGCTGTGCTAGTTTTGTGCAACCAGTTCTACGTTTAGTGAGGATGATTTCTTTTTGACGGTGAGATTGATTTGACGTGTTCCATGTTCCTATCGTTGGTTTGATTGCGTGGGTGTGGTTGGATTTGTGCTGTGTTGAGTTGTGTTGTGTCAATGTGTTTTGTTGATGTTGGTGAATGTGGCGTTGTCGGAATGTTTCCAATCGTCTAACGAATATTCTACGATAGGATAAGTATTCAATGCTAAGGCTTATTTTGCGAGCCGAAGCTTGAAATAAAAGACATGACGTTAAATGTGTTCAATGAAGCCGTGAATGTTGGACATAGTTTTAGGTTTGCGGTATGAAAAAAATGAAGCCGAGAAAAATCGGATGTTAGTGTGCGCATACAGAGAAATCACGTCGATCAATGAATTGTTCGTGATGTGATTGGTCCGTCAGCTAAAAGCTTGATTAGTGCCAATATGCTTCACACACAACACACTTTCTCAGGTAACATAGAAGAGCCATACATCAACTGGTGGCGTAATGACATGAGTAGAGCGTCGCTTTGGCTGTGTTAGTTCTTGAAGCTCGGGATTATGATGGCGAACATTTCACTACGTGTTTTTGGCTTTTGAACCGAGCGAACTCACAACATTATCAATATGTTGTTCACGATATCGCTCAAAGCCGTCCGATTTCTCTCTGATTCTTTCTTGTTTTTTTTCACTCCTTCGTCTGTGTCTGTCTGTCTTTCTTCGTGTCTGTCTGTCTGCCAGTCTATCTATTTGTGTTCATCTTCATCCCTTTATCTCCCTCCCCTCTTCCTCTATCTCTTCATGTCTCTTTTTCTGTTTATTTAAAAAAAATATATTTGCATCAATTTATGTGCATCTATATAAACCGCATGCATTTGTGTGACATTTCGGGATCGTCCGCAAATACCACGAGGGAGCTGAGGTGGGTGTGCCCTGTGATTTTCTTGTGGGCATATTAGCAGCCCGCCCTGACATTAAAAGCTCAGGCGTATTAATAGTAAATATATCGAATAGGAGGGGCCTGAGTTGGGTGTGACCTGTGATCATTTTGTGGGCATATTAGCAGCCCTCCCTAACATTCAAAATTCAGGCGTATTCAAAGTAAATATATCGGATAGGTGCTAGCTGCTTTCACAAATCGACCATGTTTCTCATAATGTGGGTGAGAATACGGGTGCCGAAGAAGCATGGCTCTCACACTTCTCGAGAGCTGCATCAGTTAACGCTGTAGGCGTTACATGAAAAAAATGCATTTGACTAGTCACTCAGTCGTTCGTCCCCATGTTCTTTGCACGAACATTCGCTCTTATTTCACACGATACCGATATAAAATCTTCTCAGGGAAGAATCATCCTGATTTTTTTGCCGCCCGTTATCCGCCAACAAAGGGTAAGAAGAAGACTTTCGCTCAATCCCCATACTGCACACGCTGAGTTTGCAGCGACGGTTCGAAGCTCGAAGAAGCACTCGTCTGACATCGAGATCTGACCAGCGCCACCGTGGCCTGGGTTTGCCGCGACAGTTCTGAGCCGGACAACCTGCCATCGAGATCTGACCAGAGCGCCCTCGGCCTGACAGCGCAGCTCGCCGTCACGCTCCAGGCGCGGACGTGACGCGCTCGCGGCCCTGCTGTCCGCGTGACGCGCTCGCGGCCCTGCTGTCCGCGTGACGCGCTCGCGGCCCTGCTGTCCGCGTGACGCGCTCGCGGCCCTGCTGTCCGCGTGACGCGCTCGCGGCCCCGCTGTCCGCGTGACGCGCTCGCGGCCCTGCTGTCCGCGTGACGTGCTCGCGGCCCTCCTGTCCGCGTGACGCGCTCGCGGCCCTGCTGTCCGCGTGACGCGCTCGCGGCCCTGCTGTCCGCGTGACGTGCTCGCGGCCCTGCTGTCCGCGTGACGCGCTCGCGGCCCTGCTGTCCGCGTGACGCGCTCGCGGCCCTGCTGTCCGCGTGACGCGCTCGCGGCCCTGCTGTCCGCGTGACGTGCCGGTCGGCGCGGGCACAAACAGCCGGCCCCACCGTCCGCGACTCGTCACATCTGTGGGCCATTAGCACTCTGCACCGCTCGGCGGCCGTCACACACGTGACGGAACACCGGTGTCGTGACGCGCCGTCACATGTGCACGCGCAGGGGCGCACTGGACACCGGGCGCGCCGATCGTGTTACCTCGCCGCGCTGTCTCCCCCGCCGTCGGCGCCGACGACGGCGCGCGGCCCACGGTAATAATTCAGCGGCCCGACGCCGGCTTCGCCGAGAAATCGCCGAAAGAAGGCCGGCAAAAACGGCGTTTGTGTGTTTGCTTGTCAATGTGCGCTGGCGGGCGCGCTTGACGGACGGCCGTTCGCGGGTTTTGCGAGCGCGTGCCGGACGCGGCGGGCCGCGGGTTAAGCAGACTGCTGTCAGTTACGGCGACGTCTTCAGTTGTGGGCGAATTCATGGCTTTGCGGTGATTCGGCGCGGCGACGCGCGTCGTCGCTCGAGACGACCCCGTGCCAAGTCTGCGCGGCCCATCCGCCACCAGTGGATGGGCCGTGCTCATTCCCGAGCCCTTTAGGGCGCGTCGACACAGGAGCGCGTGATTTCAACCTTTGTACCTCCCAATACTTCATGAAAATGGCAACGTAGGTGACTGGATTGTTCACTAAAACATATTCATAAGATTGTATTCTACCATGTCACCATGAGGTGTGCATGACGTCCTCCTTTATGAGGTTGCAGTAAAACACCTGCAGCAATGCATCAAAATAAGGAAATTCTTTGTGTGGTACTTGCTCTAGCTTGCTTACACCAGTGTTTATGATATGTATGGACATTATACTTTACTAATAAACCACTATGCTTTACCATGTTATATGTTACTTCTCACCCGGTTGACAGTTCAGGAGAATTACTTCCTACGCTAACAGACATCGCCACCAAAACAATGCCCGCCGGAGTCCTGGTGGTGAAGCGTTTCTGCCGTTAAGGGCTTCGGAGAATCATGAATCCGAGCTAGTGCTCACCTTCAGCCGTCCACTCTAATATCGCTCCCACGTGAGGTCGGGTCATATATATATTACATGACCACTCAGACATGCAACCTCGTGATATCTGGACCCAGGCGTCAGGCAACTGTGAACATCTTGCGTGTCTTAATACAATCAACACTTGACATTTTTATTGGCCTCTCAGTCAAGCTGCTCGTTTGACCAGTAGTGGCTGGATGCAGTAAAAAAAGACATCAATTATGGCGGAGCAATGGATTGTAATCGGAAACGGGGGAATCGATATCTCGGAACAGAGAGAAGTGTGAGACCAATCACTTGTGTAGACGAGCACCGGATTTATGACCTACTGGCTTACAAAAAGCACCGGAGACAGAACAATAAACAGACAGACGGAGACGACGAGGCTCACGCGCTATCGCGTTCGTGATTCAGGCCGGCAAGCCATCGAAGTGAATCAGCGATAACCGTCAATACGGCCGCGGGCCGCTCCCCGGCAGCCGGCGCCCCTCCCTTCGGCCGAATCAACACACGCTTCGCCACTTCAGACCGGCTGACAACAGCCGAAGTGGGTCGCCGGCGCCCGCCAGGGGTCAGCGAGCTCGTCAGAGGTCAGCCGAATTACGGCCGCCCGCCGATTGTCCGCGCCAGCCGGCGCCGGCGGCGACCATCTGCGCGTGCGCGGCCGGGCGACAGCGCGCCGCCGGCGACACGCACGCACGTCCATTGTGGGCCATTGCGGGCTCGTCTACCACGCCGCGACGTATTTATGACAGCCGGCAGTCGGGAGCGGTCGACGCCGGCAGCCGCCGGCAGCCGGCCGCCCGCGCGCCGCGATCGTATCGCCGGCGCCGCCGACCGGCCGCCGCTCGGTCGCTCTCCCCGGCACTTCTTTCGCGCTCGTCAAACGTCGATCCGGATCGAGATCCGCGCCAGATTGCGCCGGTAAATGGGGCGCGCGACGACCCGAAATTATCCCAGTCACAATGGCAAATTATCGGCCACCGTCCGCGGAGCGTTTAATTTTTGTTTTTCTCTCGATGGTCGGTGGGGAGGTCGGGAGTCGAGGCGACGGCCGGGAGGAGGGTGTTTAATGTGGCGACGGACTGGACGGTGCCCATTACGGCAGTGTTCCAGGTGTTGTAGATCTTTCCCCACGACCGAACAGCCATTGCCGGAGCCAAGAGAGGGCCTCCGCACCTAATTACGATGAGCCTCCACCGTCTAATCTTCCGGACATGCATCATATTATTGGCAGCGTTGATCACGGTACAGCCGACGGCATGGAACTAACCACACTGCTACTTTTTACCGCAGGATAGCACGGATACCCTGGCGTTTGGATGAAATATCATCCGGCCAGCTCTAACCACCACGAGCTTATGGCCGATATGATCATGAACAATGGAGTAAAACCAGTAGGTAAGTAGGTACTTAGGTTCCTTTACGACACACTCGACTGCTGGGTGACATAGCGTCACCAGCCTCTCACGCCCGTTGGCCGCGGGTCGACTCGGTAATCCCGCCGGTTGTGAGATTCGAACCCAAGACCTTACAATCAAGGGCCCAACTTCCCACCGACTGAGCAACCGCGGCCTCTGAAAAGGTAATCGGAAATTATAACAAAAGCATTGGTCGGGGAAACATTTGGGAAAACGGTTGAAGATTAATAATATGTTTCATACCATTGACTGCATGGCAGGAATACTTGAGTCGTCCAATTGCGCATAAGTGAAACATTGCCAATGTCCAGAAAAAGTCAATCTCGAATGTTGTCGAGCACGCGTCATGCTGTTTCAGTTCACTGCTTCTGCAGAGTTGTCGTGGCCCCGGGCGAACTAGTCTGATCCTGGCTAGCTAAACTGACTTTCAATTAATTCAGCTGACCTTTGACCAGGTCAGCTAACCTCTGACACCTAACCAAACCCAGTCAGGTCAGCTAACCTCTGATGAGCTAACCTGACCCCTGACATGACTAGTTAACTGCTGGACAGTTTGGCTAACCGCTGACAAGCTTGGTGGACCCCTGGTGAGCCCGACTGACCTCCGACGAGCTTGAATGACTCCTGACAAGATCGGTGGACCTCTGACAAGCTTGGTTAGTCAGGGATTAGTTATTCCCTGACGAGCTCGGCTGACCCCTGGCGAGCTTGGTTCCCTCCTGACAAGCTCGATTGTCCCCAGGCGAGCTCGGCTAACTCCTGGCGAGCTTGGTTGGCTCTCGGCAAGCTCGGTTGACCCCTGTCGAGCTCGGCTGATTTCTGGTGAGCTGGTCTGATCCCAGGCGACCTCAGGCCGTCCCTGACACGTGGCACTTCTGCCGCTGTTGTGTGCTCTAAAGTGGGGCGCGCGTGCAGATCCCGCGGCGTCCGGGCTCCAGCGAAGAGGCTCCACAAAGTGGTATCTAAGCTACATCCAGCAAAAGCAGCCAGGGCTCCAGCGAGGAGACTCCCAAAGTGGTATCTAAGCTATATCCAGCAAAAGTAACCAGCATCGTTTGACAATATCAATATATCGTATCGACGTATATTATCGACGTTTTAAATATAATAAACCAATTTGTGGTTCTATTTTACGCAATATGAGCGGTTGATTACTTTATATATAAAATATCATTCTTCTCTCAGCTCATTTATTCATCATCTAAATCATCGCAGATTCGTTTGACATTTAGCAAAACATAACACTTAGGGCACTTCAATATATCATGGTTGAGAAATAGAACAAGAAGTCTACCCAAATTGGGAAGGTATTTCATGGTTTGTTTTGATGAAAATGTCTTGCTTCGGCGGATATATGAACCTACAAGGGAAACGAAATATTAGATATAGTACTAACAAATGGAAAGAATGTTACACAAGATGTATACATAGGATAAACCTTTGGAGATAGCTATCATAACATTGTACACATATGTTTACATGTATGATTAGCATTAGGAAGCATTAGGAATCCTAATTCATTAGGAACAATAAGAACAATGAATTAACTATTTTCAAGGGAATTATGATAGATCAGTATCCTCCCGTGAAGGAAAATATAATGGGAATAGTAATTGTCAGGTTTAGCTGCATACCAAATGTGGAAAGTGCTAAAAGGTAAACTATTTTAAAAAGGGGCGTTGATTTCCGGAAAATTATTGGGGGGACAAAACATAGTAGCAATCGGCTGGAACGGATGGACTTGGGAGGGTGCACACCTCCGTATGATCTCATGTCAACAATTGAAATCATGTGTGGGCGTGGGTAAAGCCAGCACTGAGGGAGCACCTATCTCATCAAAAGTACACAAGGCACCACAAATGGTTTCAAGGGCAGGATATATTCATTCCCAGTAGGCAAATCAGAATGAATAAGGTTAGACGCCATTCATGGCTCACCAGGGAAGTGCATCGTTTGTTGAAGTCGAAGAAGTGGCATTTAAGAAACCAAAAGACCCAGCACTGAGGCGAACCTAGAAGCATACAGGGTAGCTAGAAACACAGTTAGGTTAAGATAAAACAGTTAGGTGGTATGTTACGGCATCTAGAAGAACGGCTGAAAACAAATTGGCCGGAAACCGTTCGCCACTGGCCATTGGAGATAGATTGTGGCAGATTAGTTGAGGTTTGTAACATATTGGGGTCCATTAGCACGCGATTATTATTATTTTCTTACTGAGGAGAACTCAAATACATGTGAAACCACTGAGGGACACTTATACTTGCAACGTGATGTCGTGAATTCGATGCCATTGCATAGTAAATATCCATTAGAAGATTAAGGTGTGATAGATTTAAGTGTTATTATTTTTATATATATATATATATATATATATATCCTAGGAGAGCGGGGCAAAACTATCAGATTTCGGTGGACTAGGAAGCTTAAAATATGGAAAGAAGCTTATGACATAATACATATTCTCACTCCAGTGCATGGGGTTACGGGGTGACATGATTGAGATGCTTAGAATCGCAAAAGGGTTAAATAATGCCGATCTAAATAAAGCTCTTTTATTTTGAGTATCACATCATTATACGGACTACACTTCGGCTTTCCAAAGTGTCAACAATAAGCTATTATGATACAGGCTCGAAAATGCATATCATGTTTCAGACAAAATTATATCTCTGATTCGCTCATATCTGACTGGTTGCCGGCAGCGGGTGCCAGTCAACGGGGCGGTCTCGGACTGGGCTGATGTCACTTCCGGTGTACCGGAAGGAGCTTGCTGGTCCCTCTGCTATTTGCCCTGTTTGTGAACGACCTACCATCCAGGATTGACTAGGAATGTCTGATGTTTGCTGATGACGTCAACATTTTTAGGAGGGTAGTCTCTGTGGACGACGCGACCCGCCTGCAAAGGATATTGATTCCCTCTGCAAGTGGTCCGCAGATTGGATGCTATCCTTGACCCTCTGAAATGTAGGTCGTTCACAATGACTCTCCGTCGTACTCCTGTGCGATTCGAATATAAGGTACACGATACAACGCTGCAGCGTGAGACTGTGATGGGAGACCTGGATGTGTACCTGGACACCAATTTGACATTCGCACAACATCTGGCAATAACTGTGTCATCTGCGAACAGAGCTCTGGGAATGTTTATTAGATCAATGCAAGCAGGGGTTCATAGTAGAAAGTTATCGAAAATGTATATGTTGGCGGCATATAACGCGAACATTAGGTCTCGCCTTGAGTATTGCTCCGTCATCTGGGCAGGCGCAGCCACAACACATCTGACCAGGATTGGCAGGGTAAAGCATACATTTCTAATGTGGCTTGCTCAGCACTGTAGTGCCACACCTCGACCGGAATCTCTGCGATATCAGGACCTCCTTCGCGTTTGTAACATGACGTCTGTGTCCACTCGTCGCGTACAGTTCGACACCATGTTCTTACGAAATGTTGTATGTGGTAGGACGGACTCATCAATGTTATTGCAGAACTTTGGATTATGTGTCCCAGTCAGGAGAAATAGGCAACCTATTTTATTTCATGCACCATATGCACGTGTAGAAATCATTAGGTGTGGCTTATTTAATAGTATTAAGAGAAGCGAACACATTTTTAGCGATGACACCAAGTGCGGACATATTCAGAAATCTGCTGAATGCATTTAAGACTCGGGTGGTTAGATACTGTGCTGCATAACACGCTCACATCTGAGTCGCGTATGTCATCGGGTATCGATGCAGTTCTGACAGCCGTTTACCTGTTTGAACTGAAAGCTGTTCACTTGCTCTGTTTACGTGGTATAGCTCTTGACCTCTCCTGTAAAGGGCACAATATGCTGTTGAAGATTGTGGACAATAAACAATAAACAACAAACAATCTGAAAATCAATTGAGATTAGACAAGTCAGCTAGGAGCAGGACAGCTAAAGGTGGACAAATTTTCAGTCAACGGGTGGCTGATGAATTGAGTGGGCTGCCTGATGATGTGAGGGTCTCTCATTATATGTGCTCAACTCCTAGCTCTTACATTAAGCACGTCGACGCGTAATCTAAATGTAAATCTTATTACACGTCGACGCGTAATAAGTTCCACACGTGGTGAATCGTGCAAACCGCTTGATCTTCACCACCGGCCAAATTCAATCGCTGCCTCCAGCCACCATCAGCGCGGTGCCCGCCGCCGTTCACAGCGCGCGGCTCCAGAGTGACGTCTTGCACGCCGATCTCGCCACCTCTCCCGTCGCAGCAGTGACCGGCTGCCGGCCGGTGCTGTTCAGTGTCGCCGCGACCGAGGGTCAAGCCGCACAGCGGGCCGGCTTTTTATCGGCACCCGGGCGCGGCGGGCGGCGGCCGCCTTTTGAAATAAACAGGTGCTCGCCGCTCGGCGGCCGGCCCGCCTCGCGACGCGGCCGGCGCGATACCATCTCCGCCCGGTCCGCGTAACACTATATCACCGATCGTATCTGGCGCGTGTTTGTGCTGCCCTCGCCGTGCCAAACCGTATGCAGATCGGCCGCCCGGTTTTTTGCACCGTCGACGTCGTGGAGCGCGCGCGGAGACATAAGGCGTGCGCGCGGGCGACGATCGGAGGGCAGGCGCAGACAGGCGGAGGGGAGCGACACGGCCGGGTCACTTTTGTTATGGTCTAGTCGGGTATTATGGCGATCAGTCATTGACACTCGCGACGGGGGTCCGTCCCCCACGGTCGGACCCCAAACAGTGTAGCCTTCTGGCCGGCGGGGGGCAGTGACCTCTGCATCTGGGCAGAATCGCGGGCCAATTTGGCGGCCGACAGTGGGGCTAATTCACGTAATCACGCGAATTATCGTCCACATAATTAATGGCTAAATTTCTATTTGGACACAATGACGATGGAAACAATGCAAAGCAAAAAAGCAGCGACTACTACGGGTCTGTGTTTTAATGTGGGCGCTTTGTCCGCAGCCATATCGCAGCCGCCCACACACGTGAATAAAACCACAACTTAACCTGTTCGCTGACGATAATTGCCGGGCTCCGTCGAATTACACGGCTTATTACCGACGCACTGCCTGGTGAAGGAGTGCCGAGTGAGCCGATGGTTATTCATCGGAGCCTTTTTCAGTGGCCGAGGGATATATCGAGCGCACAAATCGCAGTAGGTCTCAAGTTAAGGTAGGCTCGGGGTGACAGTTGATGCGAAAATTTGAATGCACTTAGCATCTCTTCACTTTTTTTGATTATACATAAATACTAACGCTTTGCGAACGTGATGAGACGCGAAGCATACTTCAATATAATCATTGGTGGTGCACAATGGGTTTAAATGTATGTATATATACATACATATATATGTATCCATATATATATATATATATATATATATATATATATATATATATATATATATATATATATATATATATATATATATATATATATATATATATATATATATATATATATATAAAAAAAAAAAAAAAAAAAAAAAAAAAAAAAAAAAAAAAAAAAAAAAAAATATTGGCGTATATCACTGCGATACATCATAGAGCGCCAGAGCACTTACCATTTGTTTTGTACGTCGATCGCCGGAGAGCTATCCCAAATGTATATGGTTTCCAGCGTAGCAAGGCGCTTTTTGTTCACGTATTTTGCTCCTATCTTGGTGTTAACTACATGTGTGTCGCGTGTTAATGTACGTGCAATGGCTGCTTTGGTAGTGTATTTTGGGCCCACAAAACTGAAGGTGCATGGCGAGTCGTAGATTCGGAGGGACTTTTGTGTGACCAATGTAGTGCATCGTTCGGTGTGCACAGTTCCTGTGCATATATGTGAGCTTATACACTACATTTGTGTGTTTAGTGGGCCCGTGTCACGCTGCGCGCGGTTTTCCGTGACTGACAACGCTGTTTTCGGGCTCTGGTAATACATTAACAATCTAAGCTTCTCCTCGTCATCCTTCGGCCTGCCGTTTCGCGTGTTACCCGTGTTATCAGAATCGCGTGTTACACGATTCTGCGTGTTACCCGTTCATCCTGCTCCCATGCTTGTGTTATATTGTTTTTATCTAAATAAAAGAGTTTGATCGCCGTTTAGTTTCCATCGGAAGTTTCCGTGATGTGATAATTGGATATGATGATCTCGCTCATTTGGTCAAATAACCGATATGCATACATGCATGCATACACACACACACCTATATTATATCTATATACGAGAAATGTTTGATGTACACATTTTTGCACTCCACTCGATAGCTTACTTTTGTAGAAACGCACCTGCTTATTTACTCCAAAATGGCGGCAGTATTAGTGCGATATGTGTAGACGTTGTTCATGAACATCGCTGCTGGACATATTCAGCCCTGATCAGGCAACCCATCAGCATCCAGGTCATTCTATCACCATTCAAGTCCGAAAAGACGCGCAGCTCAGCGTCGAAGCTTCGGCGACACGTATCAGGCTCACTCATCAACAGGTAACCGATATGGCCTACTCATCACAGCTCATCAACAGGTAACCGATATGGCCTACTCATCACAGCTCATCAACAGGTAACCGATATGGCCTACTCATCACAGCTCATGAACAGGTGACCGATATGGCTGACTCATCACAGCTAATGAACAGGTGACCGATATGGCTGACTCATCACAGCTTATCAACAGGTGACCGATATGGCTCACTCATCACATCAACATTACTTAAACAGCTTGTCAACAAACCGATATGGCTCACTCATCACAGCTAATGAACAGGTGACCGATATGGCTGACTCATCACAGCTTATCAACAGGTGACCGATATGGCTTACTCGTTGCAGCCATCAACATGTGACCGACATGGTTACAAACCACAGCTTGTCAACAAGTGACCGATATGGCTCACTCACCACAGCTCATGAACAGGTGACCGATATGGCTCACACATCACAGCTCATCAGCAAGTGACCGACATGGCTCACTCATCACAGCTCATCAACAGATGACCGACATGTCTCACTCATCACATCTCATCAGCAGGTGAGCGATATTTGCCAGCACCGATGACGTCCCCCGCGGGCGAGCAGACGTCCCACGCCTGGCGACAGGTCTGGAAGCTGGAGCACAATACCGACTGGCATTGTGTACGGATAGCCGTTGGACCGGATAACGGGACGAATTGGACGGAGTTTGGACAGATTAAGTCGACACGGATTGGAAAACGGATCAGCGCTTTGGAATTTGGTCGCGAATATGAAAGTGCGCCAAACTTACGACATTGACTCGGCTTTCCAAAGACATAACCTTTCTTAATAATACCAGGGTAATAGTTGGTGTTGGTTGTCTGCAAGCTAACACTGTACGGAAAACATGTGAGCCGATCGATCAGTACAAACAGCTACTTTGTCACAGTCACACCTGCAAGCACCCTTACCATCAAACACGCAATGCGCGACGGACCAATTCCTTCGAAGGCTTTTTCATATAGCGTATTGCGCTTTGTGCAATATTTTTATACTCTAAAGTAAATAGGTAATGCAACTATGATGCATTGCAATATATCAAGGACGACAGCGATAACCAGACACAGTCGGAGATAAATCAAGCAGTTGCAGGTGGGCATCAAGCAATGCCGTGAGGCTCCTTGAACCTCTGAATTGATTCATGCAGCACACCTACAGCCGTGAGCCGAAACTAAATGCGAATTTGATACGCGAAAGACATCAGGACAATTTTTAATTGAATTTATGACTTTGGGAGGTGCCACTTCAGGGGAATAAGCGTGGTGCCAACAATTGGTGGTAAGTTATACAAGTACCTATCCATAATTGATTGAAGAGAAAACAAGAGAGAAGGAAATATTTAATTGATATCCAACAGATATGACTTCAATGATCCCGTGGCCGCCACGCAGGTGGCCTGCGGGTCGGCGGGCCGTCAGCAGACACCGCGCCACCGCGGGGTCGGTCTCCACAGACGACCCGCGGGGTCGTCTCCACAGGTGACCCGCGGGGCGGCGCGGCCGCCGTCGTGTCCGCCGCCGCTAATGGGCCCCTGATTGGGCGCCACGGCCGGGCGGGCGCCGCCGTAACGATTGGCGCGTGATGCGTACAAGGACAGCAGACGGCCGTAAACGTCGGCCGACACCGCCGCCGGACGTACGGTGGCGGTAACGGCCGCCGCTGACCGCCGCCGAGAGTGGCGGCCGCGACACCGCCACCGCCGCCGGAGAGAACACCATTAACGGTGACGCGCGCGGCCGGCCGTGACGTGACGCGCACGGCCGTCACGCGCGCCTCGCGTCGTCAAACGCTGACAACTTCATCCGGGTCGTTGTCGGAAAAAAGACGAGGCGTGGTGCCAGGCGTGACCATAATGATGGGCCTCTCGTGTATACCATGATCGTATAACGACATCGCATGATTCAGTGAATGCGTGTAATAATCGGAATAAGTAACAACCACGCAATAGTTAGGATAATAACGCAATGCAAGTCATGGCAATGCTAGGTAATAGCAGGACCCACACCAACCGCAGTCAGTACCCTTCCACTAAGCAAGGCTCGCGTGCCCGGGCTTCGCGGACACGATGGCGGGTTAGTTGCTGGGAACGCTCACCCCCCCACACACACACGTGGACACACACACACACACACACACACACACACACACACACACACACACACACACACACACACACACACACACACACACACATATATATATATATAACAACACACACACACACACACACACACACACACACACGTGGACACACACACACACACACATATATATATATACACACATACACATGGACACACATACACACACACACATGGGCACACACACACACACACACACACACACACACACACACACACACACACACACACACACACACACACACACACACACACACACACACACACACACACACACACACACACACACACACAACACACACACACACACACACATGCACACACACACACACACACACACACACACACACACACACACACACACACACACACACACACACACACACACACACACACACACACACACCACTGTATGCAAATGAAAATGTCATTATTCGATCACGTGATACTGACACCACCGTCTGAATCGTCGAGTGTCGCTTTCACGGGCCTGTTCGGATTTGCATGTGTTTGCGCCGCGATGGTTTTGTTGTGAGCGAAGGCCCCCAGCGGGTCCACTTCCGTGTATATGGCACAACAGTGCATCCGAGCCTCCCGGCCGCCCCGCTACGGCACGGATACCGTTATCACTCTTACTTCTGCTGGTGTTCCGCGTTCTGATTTCTTCGTCTGGAGTCAGGTGTGCCAGTTAATTTTGACTTGCTTGCCAACTTGTGCCCAATTTTGCTCTTCTAGTGGTCTTAATAATTGTTCACAGGAAGAAGTTTGAAGCAGCATTTCCGCTCACGGGTTACTTTCAACACTGTGGCACAATCAGTGGTTCAATCAGTTACAGTGCAAAACAGCATTTCGAGTTGTAATTTTCCAGGTCAGACACATGCCTGCTCTTTTCGTATCGAGAGTTAGCAGCCTGATCACAATATTTTGATTTTTTTCTGAGGTCTCGATTTCAGTCCCAGAGAGTGATGACACATTTTACGGCTGTCTGTGGTTCTGAAAGTGCGTGAGTGCAACGGATACCAAATCACCTCAGCTCTGCATGCATGTGTGCATGTTGGAAGACACGACGCTGTATAAACACCGAATGTCATGCGTCTACAACTGATATACACGACGACGGGACTGCATCGCTCTCCTAGTCCTCTCTCGTCCAGCGAGTGCAAGTGTCCTGCAGGCGCCTACTCCAAGGGCCAAGGCCACACCTATTCCACACATCGTAATCGTTGTTGCCGCCAGTGAGATACCGGCTGCAACCGCTCCGGGCGTCACGACCAGGGGCCACCCAGATGACTCAAGAGGTCACCGGGTCACGGCCCGGCGCACGCGCCTTCACGGCGATTCGGCCCGATTCGATACCCTTTGTTGGCGCGCGCGCGCCTGGCCGCGGCGGCGTTTCGTCACAGCCGCTCTTTTTGTGGCGGCAGGCGCCCGGTGACCAATCGCGCGCCGCGGCGTCTGCGGCCGCGAGGTGCCGACGGCGCCGACGGGCGGCCGTCACGCGCGGCACGACACGATCGGCGCGGCGGGCGTGTGTCACAACGCGATCGCACGACGCCCGGCCGCGCAACGGCCGGCGGCGGCCGACAGACAAAACGGCCATTCAGCGCGCACCGTCTCGCACGCGGTCCGCCGACCGGGAGACGCGAACAACAAGCGCTCAGATGCATCGTCCGCATAATGAAGTGCGCCGTGCAGTCCGCGCTGCCAATAACACGAGCATTTATTCAGCATAAATATCAACCACCCTTCATCTTCCTCGCGACGCGACCCGTCCGAGATCTCCCATTTCACTTATTGCCGTGTTTACTTCTTTTCTCCGTCGGCCGAGCCGGCTTTCAGTCACATCATGAACGGTTTACCATCACAATGGAGATAATTGAGCGTGGCTCGGGCACAGGTGTTCCTACCGCTGATCGTTTTTCCCCTCCTTCCATCTCCCCTCTCCCTCCTCCTGAGCTGTGTACTCAGCCGCACTGGCCGCCGCCGCCGCTAGGGTCGCTGCGGCGCCGGCAGCGCACGAAAAACTGACCCTTGTCGACGGGACGCGGTGGAAGGTGTGATTTGATCCTTTCTTCCGTGTGCTCTGACGATACTAGTGGCTAAATCAAAACGCAGCGAACACAACATCTCACCGGTCTGGGCCGCGGCGCTAAACAATAATCCTATTACATCGCCGGGACACCACTGTTTTGAATCAGAGCAGAGAGAAATTCAAATGCTGGGCGAGGTCCCTGCCTCAGGCGCGTGCACATTGCCTTCGTAGACTGAAATGAACTTGAACACTCAGTTTGCGTTGCCATGATATCCTACACATTTTGAAACCAGCACTGGGACAACGTTTTGAATATCTGGAACGTAAATGATGTTCGAGTGCTCGATATCTCAACTTCGGAAGTGAGGTCATATACGTCGATTTTGTGTGGAAGCTGAGGCCATTAATGACGGTTTTCTCTTCAATATCTACCTCTGTTTCCAAACGAAGGTCCCGCATAGACCAACAATTACAGCTAAAATTCGATACGCAATTGAGCATAGCTGTTTGGATGATAGATACTATTTACATCACACCATACTTTTCATATCCGGCTTACCAGCAGCCTCTGTAAATGAGTCGGCTTCGTGGCCATTGGGGATGGTAGCAGTGCATTTCCAAACAGCTTTGATCTCGTTAGCACGAAAATTACATCTTTGCGTTCAGACGCCACCCAAAAGGAGTTCTTCACCACCCAATGCAAGCTTGCAATGCGGTGCTTTGCCTGTCTATTTCGACTGCCTGCTTCAGCGATCACGTCGCATGGTTTTGATCCGTGGTCTCACGATCCGACATAGGAACAAGAAGCACCTGTCGCGAGGCAAGCGCCGCAGAATCAAACGCGTGGAAACAATCTCCGGACCGTGGGAATCAGTTTGGTGTTACGTCAGCTGTTCATTTAAATCACGGCTGGCGACCATCAGTGTGTACAATCTGTCGATCTGTCCCGGACTATCACGAGGCACGCCGGCTCGAGCTCACGCGGAAGAACATCACGTGCTCGTGAGATAATGATAACGGTGGATACCGTCACGCCAGAGGAGCATTAGGCGACATTGTGGAGCATTAGGAAGCATTAGGGAACATTGTCCCCAATGTTCCCTAATGCTTCAGGGAGCATCAGGGATGCTCCCTGATTCAGGCGCATCAGGGAGCATTTTGGAAGGCTGGATGAGATTCGATACCACCCGCGAATCGCGTTTCTATTAGGCAGCAACAGCTAGAATCTGCACAATCTGCATCTCTCTGTCACGACAGCTCGTCGTTTAATCTTCACCCCTCTTCGGACTGGGCGTGAGGAGGGCATCATTACGTAACGTTATGTAATAAATCACTGCCCAAACTGAAGATGTTGTCTCATCCACGCACCTGTGGAGGAACTAACAAAGACTCTCCCAGTGTACAATAGCTCCTGCCGTAGCCTGCTCGCTTTGCCATGAATGGTTGTTTTTCAATTGATTTTCTTTTGTTACCAATGAATAAATCAAGAAAGCATGGCACTATGAGGACATTGGCTCATTTGTTTGGTGAACGATACTAAATGCGACGCGGCCCGGGGAGGGTAGACTGGCTGTAATCTATGTCGGAGAAGAAGGGTCGGGTGAGGGGGTACTGGTTACAATCTACGTAGTGGAGGAAGGGTCGGTTGAGAGCAGACTGGCCACAATCCATGTCGCGATGGAAGGGTTGGGTGAGGGTAGACTAGTCACAATCCATGTCATGGAGAAATGGTTTGGCGAGGGTAGGCTGGCCACAATCCATGTCATGGAGGAATGGTTTGGTGAGGGTAGGCTGGTCACAATCCATGTCATGGAGGAATGGTTTGGTGAGGGTAGGCTGGCCACAATCCATGTCATGGAGGAAACGGTCGGGTGGGAAGGTACTGGTTACGATTTACGTCGTAGAGGAAGGGTCGGCTGAGGGTAGACTGGCAAGAATCCATGCCGTGGTGGAAAGGTCGGATGAGGGTAGACCGGCCGTAAACATAGCACATGTCAGTAATAGCATTTCTATCAGTAAACAGTTGAAAGAGTTATTGAGGAACCAACAAAAATGTATGCACATATAAACACAACAGAATATAAATTCAGATATACCTGAGAAGCCGAAGGCGATGGTGAGGTCATCCTCAATGAGTCTTGCTTCACTGCATACCCACTTATAATCTTTTCGTTGTTGTTTGTGGTAGGGCGTATATCCCATCATCATGTCGCATCACGAATAGAACTTTTCGATGGCATCGGACATATTCCAGCTATATCCTTCATGTTTTCCCTCAAACAACTACCCCTCTCAGATTCTTCCTCTAATCCGCTTAATGCTACTGGTGACCATTTAGAGTTCAAATACAGAGGAAGGAATCGAACACCTAGAAGGACATGGACACACTTCTTAATGTACGACGCATTCCTTTGTTGGTGCACTTCTTCAAGGTAGCGTGTTCGTCTACGGAGCATTTCCCTCTTCAACTCAGTTTGTACCTTCACTGATCCGTGAGAACCTGGCCCAGCTGAGGTAGCCGTTTTTATCCCAGCTCAATGGCGTTCACGCTCTTTAGGAACTGACGGGAGAGGAGGGTTTGCCTCAAAGCGGCTGACGAATGACTTGGGCTACAATTCAGAGCGATTCGAGTGGCTGAACTCTGTGAATTGCTTCCAATTCGTACTCCTTTCACGTGTTGTGCCACCACCTGGTGATGGTGAAGAAACGTCCCTTATACGAGGCGGTCGCAATAATCAGCGGATCCGTCACCAAAAGGAGCGATACCTCCCAAGGTCGGTGGGCAGCTCAGGCGGTCGAAGTGGCCTGGAAGACAGGTGCGCATCGAAATGTCAGACGCTCGATGCATGGACACTGTTGCAAACACACGGCTGCTTGTAGCGTCAGATTCAACTCAGGAGGAAGTCTTCCCGTGTAAAAAGAGTAACACTCGCATAGTCACACCTGGTTCAGATCCAGCAGTTGTGTCCAACAGTTAGAGTCCAGCAGATACAGAGCCAGATATCTGGTCCTTCGTATTGTGCCAGCATTCGTCCGTTTGGACTGGGGAATGAGCTCAAAACTTCTCGTTGCTGTCGGACAAATTTATTCATGACAATTTGCAGGTTTACATTGTTGGTGAACGTTAGCTCGCGTAAATTAAAGCAACGTTAACCCTATTTGAACTCAAAGCAATATTGGTTTGATCTACCTGGAAGACGTTCGGAGCCAAACAACAGATAACCATCAGATTTGCTGAATCCAGACCACCAATTTCGTCTTAGCCAGCTAAATTTTCCTACAAGCTACTGAGATATATAGGAGATAATTGTGAGTCCCGCAAAATCTCAACTTCCTTTCACTTCAACTTAGTTACAACATTGTCCATAAACAAGCAATATTCCGGTTGTTAGTTGCCGTTTGAATCCGCTCGACCCCTCATTTTGTTCCAGAAGTGGACTAGGATGCTATTTAAGCTCCCATCCGCCCACCCAATGAATTTCGGCGAGGAGTTCAAGCCCCAGCCAATGCTGAGCTAAGCTTTACTTTCGACCGTGCATGTCAGCTTAACTTCAAGCATCGATATCGCCATGCTTGGGAAGAATGAAGCTGAACATAAGTACTGCCACCTCTCCCCATCGGCTTCGCACGCTGCTAGACATCCCTGGGGATAACGGAAACGACTTAATGACTCAATGAGATGGAACATGACCTCTTTCATCATCGTTGGCGAGTGAAAGCCACAGGCGCCCTTAGCGTTGAAAGATGAGATGAGATGAGAACTTTTGATAATTTCACTGCTCAAAACCATACATTTTCTTTCTTTTTCTAGAGAGCAATCTTTGTTTCTTCACTTTTTTTTGGTCGGCTCCCCTTAAGAAAATCCTGGCTGCGCCACCGGCGACAGCGCCAGAGTATTGCTCACTGTGCAGTTTAGTTCACTGCGCCGGCAGCGCCAGATCTGTGCCGACTCGGCGCGCCCATCAGGCCGGTCCTGGTGAGACGGCGATCAGTGACGCCGTCACCACCCCGCACCACACAGCGGCATCGACGGCGGCGCGGGAAAAAGCCGTGGACATGAAGAACAGGTGTCCCCCATCGTTACTTCTGCACACTGCCTTACGCGCGTGCTAGGTTTCTGGAACAGCAGACGGTCAGTGCTGCACCGACGCCGTGCACGCGCTTGCACGCTGAGCCACGCGCCCGCTCGGTGAGCTGGGCGAGCCGCGCCGGAGCTGCACGGCGCCGTTGTGCCGGATAACGAGCGCCGGTAAAATCTCCGGCCTCACCGGTGCCGAGCGGCCTCACCGGTGCCGAGCTGCCTCGCCGGTGCCGAGCTGCCTCACTAGTGCCGAGCTGCCTCGCCGGTGCCGAGCGGCCTCACCGGTGCCGAGCGGCCTCACCGGTGCCGAGCGGCCTCACCGGTGCCGAGCGGCCTCACCGGTGCCGAGCGGCCTCACCGGTGCCGAGCGGCCTCACCGGTGCCGAGCGGCCTCACCGGTGCCGAGCGGCCTCACCGGTGCGAGCTGCCTCACTAGTGCCGAGCGGCCTCACCGGTGCCGAGCGGCCTCACCGGTGCCGAGCGGCCTCACCGGTGCCGAGTGGCCTCACCGGTGCCGAGCGGCCTCACCGGTGCCGAGCGGCCTCACCGGTGCCGAGCGGCCTCACCGGTGCCGAGCGGCCTCACCGGTGCCGAGCTGCCTCGCCGGTGCCGAGCGGCCTCACCGGTGCCGAGCGGCCTCACCGGTGCCGAGCGGCCTCACCGGTGCCGAGCGGCCTCACCGGTGCCGAGCGGCCTCACCGGTGCCGAGCGGCCTCACCGGTGCCGAGCGGTCTGACCGGTGCCGAGCGGCCTCACCGGTGCCGAGCGGCCTCACCGGTGCCGAGCGGCCTCACCGGTGCCGAGTTGCGTCGGAGTGCCGAGCCCCGACGCCGGACGGCGCGAGAGGGCCGCGCGCGGGGGCCGCACGTCAGAGGCCGCCCTGTCGCCACCACCATCATTACCAACTCGTCCGGCGGTTTTTCCCAGTCGCAGTATTCCTAATTTAGTGGCGCTTTTACGCTTCAGTCCATGCTCAATTGCAATGGAACATCTGTTGGTACTTGGAGATAGCGTTTGCGCATTTTATGGTCTCGTAAATTGTGCGGTGTGCGGCATACGACGTTTTGCGGATAACAATAAAACACACTGGGAGACATGAGGGAGCCGGCTTGATGACAAAGACGTTTCTTTTTAGCCGTTCTTTGTCTCGGGCAGGAGTGCGTTTTCGGCACGGCTCATACTCGCTTCTCCAATTATCGGGCGAAGTCAAGTTATGAAATGCTAAGGGAAAATTGACTATATAACTCCAATCCTATTGAAATCAGCCAAGAGGAAAATTCAGCTAAATTCGCAGGACATCTGTGATCGCAAAGGGACAGACAAACATTCTGGGCACATTGCGAAATGACAAAGGGTGGCCCCAGATTCCCGGAAAACGCTTACACTTAATTTCTAATGCGGAAATTTGTATTAACTCAGCTGGCTTGCAAGATCTACTTAGCTGACATAGGTTTTGACGAGTGGCAGATAAAATAGCGACTAAATATATGTTATATAATATTATGTGTTGTTTTCCTTGAGCAATCCGTGTGCCAGACTCCGATCAGTTATTTATTTGGGCCTTCTGGCGCTTCGACTGCGCTGGTAACATTGCGCCCACGAAACTACGGTCACTAACCCCCGTCTAGTTAAAACATGTTGCACAGCTTACTGATCAAGGCATGCGGTGTGGCGCAGCATCATGACGGACACCACACGCGTTGCTGCTGTGGTTTCTGTGGTTGCTGCAGGAAGTTAATGCTTTTTTTTGTCGGATGGACCAAACTTAGGGAAAATACAACGGCGATACATATACTAAGCAGTGGCACGATGGAAACAACAGTGTGACAGTCAAGCATTAGTAAAATCCTCTTCGTGAACATCTAAAAGAGGAGGTCAATGGACTTGCCAAGATACGGGATAGGGAAGCTGCAGGTAACTGGGCCCGCCTATCAGTACTTGCATCAGCCAAAGACGATAGACTCGTGTGGCGGTGTGGGCATGGTGGAGGGGCGGAGGAGGAAGCGAGGTGGGGCGAGGTGAGCGAGCTGGATTCAAGTATGTCACAAGATGGAGCTCCAGACAATGGCTGACAATGTGACGGGAATTGTACAAAAACAACGTATGTGAATAGTGTGGCTTCTTTGAGCGACCAGGAAACAATGTGGCATCGTAGGTGTTGCAAGTGCATCACTTAGCAAAGCAGGCCAATGGCAGTATTTGCTGCATGGCTGACGACAAGAAGTTAACCGTCTCTCGCTTTGCATCCCCTCGCAAATCATCGCGTGAAAGGATCGAACACGGGTATGCAAAAAGGACTGACCACCAGAACAATAGGCATTGCTGTCGTACACACTCAGGCTCTCTGAGAAACGATGACCAGTCGTACCACATTTGCACTCTAAATCCATCAGTCCGCGTCTTTACAATCGCGAAGCATTTGCAGTCACCTCGATAAATCCACGCAAATTTACACACCTCCGATTGTACACAAGCAACCGAAAGTGTGCTTGTTCTCTTCACAACAAAAGCACGCCGACAACACCAACCGCCACTCTCACTTTCCCGGCGCCACCGACACAGGGCGACATAAACAATGGAATAAATCGCCGATGCAGCCCCGAAACCTGGCCGCGGCGCGCCAGCAACAAGGCCAGAACAAATCGCGCGGCCGGTCGGCGGACGGGCCGGTCGGAGTGGCCGGCCGTGGCGGGTTGCCGGTGTGCCGGCTCGGTAAATAACCGGTCGTGACGTTTACACAGACAATGCATCACTGGACCGCCGCGGGCGTCGTCGGCCGCCGCCCGCCGACGATCGGACACTATCAAAGGCGCCGCGAGCGCCGCCACCCGCGGCCGCCCGCGCCGCGCCGGGAAAGTGGCGCGCACAAAAACCGCCGCCGGCCTCGTAAACGGAAAATCGCATCGCATTTAATGTCAATGCGGCACAAAGGCGGCGGCGGAACCCCGCTGGCCGCGCAGCGTCGCCCCGGAGCGGAATAAACAGAGGCGCCGAGTGACGCTTTCATCGTGCAGCGGTGACGCGCAGGGGCTCGGCTCCAGCTTTGTGTGCGTCATGGCAGGGCGGTGCGTGACCGGGCGAGTAAACGAGCCGCCGGGCAGACGGCCGGCGTCAGAAACGGAGCTTTACAGAGGAGAAGTGGCCGTGAGTGTTCTGTTGTTAGCTGGCTGGTGGCCCCTGATGAGCCAATAAGGTGGAATGCGTCTCATCACAATGGTTGATTTGCATGGCGACGGGAGCAAATGTTAACCGGTGGGACGTGTGATGAGCACACTGCATCAGCCATCAGCGAGATACACCGCTGGATCCCATGGGCGCCACAGTGGTTACCCCTCTCCAGTGATTACCAGTACGTTCAAGTGGGGTAAAAAATCCAGCTTATGTTACAAATCGGCTGATTTGTTTGACTCTTCCCACCTCCCACTGCTTCGATCAGGAAAACTGAACGGCCTTAGTAACAATAACTAGACCAATGTATTAATCAAGCTCTAGAATCATAGACGTGCTCATGCTGACGAACGTCTAAGGACGAAATATTTCCAACCGTACAATGCCGATCGGATTAAACAATTCCATGAAGGACATAACTCGCCAGCCAACAACCAAGCGCGTTCCAATATTCTCCGCTTAGCTAATTTGGTGGCGCTTATTCATGTGCATGCATTCATACCTCTGGGCATACAAGTGCATCTTGCTTTTTAAGTGTAAATTCTACAAAAAAAGTAACGTTTATATTATTGTATGCCTCCACCGGGTATGTCTGGATCCGGTGACAGGGAAATCGCACGAGACAATTTACGTCAGCTGAATGTGATACACCTTCAGACAAGTTTATTTCCATCGGTAACAACCTTGCGAAGCGATTCGACGCGTAATGCAAGGCACCTACATAACGAACTGACCCGCCATACCGCAACGCACTGCGGCACAGTCGACCGCATTCCGTCGGGGTCTGCCCGCTGCCCAGCGACGGTTCATTGAACAAGATGGTCTGAGGACGTGCCTCGTTTCAGCATGGGCTCTCGAATCGGCGGTGAGCATTCTTATATGGTTGCCATGCATTCACCCATCACATATGCAGAGGCGAAATAGTTGGCCAGGTGAAACTTCGACCGGCTACGGGTTTTCCAAAACTGTTGGCAAACGAAGGAGTATTTCCGCCGCCATTTGTGAAGATTGGGTCCTAAATTGTTCGTGCTGTTATGCAATGTCAGTACAATGTGTCACACTATCCATTTAGCATTTGGTAAGCTAGCATCCGTGCGTGCTTCCTGAACTTGAATACAACGCCACTGCACATGACAAATTTTACAGCTGCTTGCAAAAGTAAAACCTGAGAAAAAAAACAGATTAAATCTTGCTACTTTGAAGTATATTCAGGTGGGATTTTGCTTGGCATGTGAACATTTGCTTACCATGCATGTGACACGACCTTAGCAGTGCAGCCTAGCAACTTAGCAGTGCAGGTTGAGGTCAGAAGGTGCATGCTCAACTTATTAGCTCTTTCAACACCAGCTAACAATAGTAGATTCTGCACTTCAACCTGGGAACAGCGAAGGTAATGTTGTCTTCATTGTTGCACTTTCTGTTCAGCCACACGAACACGGCTGTTGGTGATGTCACGGCGTACATTGGACGCTCGCATTGAGGACGTCCATCATGCTGTGGTGAGGAAGTCGCTACTTCGCGCCCCATAATTCCGCAGCAGAATCAGACTCTCATCGTTCCCCCGTCTTATATTTTTTTCCATCCTACTAAGATATTTAAAGATATTTTAAAGATATTTTTAAGATGAGATACTTATCCCGCTTCGAATCTAACGGCAAGGACACGGAGAGAATCGAACGCTGAGGAGACACAGTCCATCGTCGACTGTGCCGGGCGATTTGCGAGACGTTGCAGCGTCGGCCGACTGTAAGTGGCAAACGGTTGTGAGAGGTGGCACAGCGGTGCAAACAGCACGTTCTCTAAACACGACATGCAGCCGTTACTGTGAACTCGCCGTAGCTGTATTCTCCTGGAACAGGGACTGGGAGCACGTGACGTCGTCACTCTCCACGCAACGCCGACTCGACACGCTTCGGCACAGGAGCGACGCCAGCGCGCGTGAGGCGCGTACAGCGTGCGCGCGCGGACACACACTAATCACCGACGATGTGGAAATTGGTGGGAGTCGCCGTGTCGAGGCCAATCGGCCGGGCGTCGCCCGGTCGTGAGCCGCCCGGCCGCGCCGCGCGCGCAGCAGGCAGACCCGGTGCCATTGTTGACGCGAACGGTCGTAGCCTCGTCGGGGAGTGCGGACTTCGTGCCGAGCTAATTACCGGCCGGCCAGAGCCGGACGGGCGCCGCGCGGAGGCCCACTCGGGGCCGAGCGCCGGTAATGCTTTTGCTATGCAAATCGCAAAACCGCCGCACACCTGTCCCCTGGCGCACTGGGCTTTACGGCGAGCAATCGGACGAACAATTCATTGGTGTTTGGACAGGACGCGTAATTAATTTGTATATCATGTTGTAATGGCTTAATTAGTTGCGATTTTTATGAAATTATTGCGCATTTAGATTAAACGGCTCAGCAGATAAGTGCAATTTGCAAAAAGCATGCCCGGTAAGCACGCGACTACCGTGCAACGATGAAGGCGTGCGTTCATGAATTATGTCGATAAGTGGTGGTCATCCCGACTGGAAAATGTATGCACCCCTAACGATATCCAACAGACAGCAATGTTCTAGCATGCAAGATGCAACTGAACTTCGGAAATGTGTTCACTAAGAGGACAAAATACTCCTTCGCCCTAGAAAAACACCGAATAATATTTTTGGTAATATTGAACATTGGACAATATTTGAGAAGTGGACAGTCAGAGTTAGTACCCTTCTATTTTTGTAAGCCATCCTACATCTTGCAATATATTGGTCACTTCACGTCAGATTATTTAAGGAAGCAAATGAGGGGCACGTGCAGGGAGAGTGATCAAAAGTACTGAGGTAAAGCATTGTTGACTCCCTTCTTAAACTCCGCCGACATCCCGAAGTACCGGATCTAAAATTTCCATGAGAGGTAGTGCATGAGGTATGTGTGGGATGAGGTATGTGTAGAGGTAGTACATGAATCATACATACCTGAATATTTAGGAGAGTGTACGAGTGCGGGTAGGGTTGGAATAATATATTGTTAAGATTCAGAGGAATGTGTGGGAGAGTTCTTGGAAAGCTGTCTTTGTGAGTCGAAGGATATACCTGAAAATAATTGAATTTATAAACTTTCCATAGCTCCCGAAAATGAGTGAATTGTTATCGCAGTGCAGATGCATGCCTCATTATGTCGGTTAATGCAAGCATGTTTCCTGTCATATCAATTTGGCCCAGTCCTTTATTGAAAACCGATTTCTTTTTGGAGACCTTGAAATGAAATAGATGCCGATGAACAATGTCCTCGAGGCTAAAACAGTTAGGCAAATATACTACAGAACGTACTTCGTTCCAGCTGAGCACTTGTTATAGTGCATAGTCACAGACAAGGGGTCTGAAACCAACTGAAACACTTAAGTGGTGTTTCGTCGAGTTTTTGCTAGGCACTCATTGTGATCAACTTCCACAAAACTGTTGTTTTCTCAAGTGTGTCGCTGTGCGTCAGACGAGGGACGTATCCAGGACTTATCATAAGGAGGGGGCGCCCGTCTGGAGAGGCGCCGTCTCCTCGATGGGCGCCACTGCGAAAGTGTCTGGAGGAGCTCCTTCGACCGAAAACTCGTTGGAAGGGAATGTACTCTCGAGCATGATTAAGGGGCGCTTCTTCCATTCAGGGGCCACCTTTTTCTCTCAAAGGGACACATATTCTTCTGAGAGGTGCGTCTTTCGCTGAAAAGTCCGCCGAGCGCGGGGGACGAACTCGGGCCTTCACGAATGGACACCTTTCCTCGGTCAGCGGAGCGCACTTTACCACGGGGAGAAGAGGGGTGGCGCATACCCTCAGTAACACCGCCTCCGCCCTGTACCCGCCCCTGTGTCAGACATTGGTGTTATCACATTAGGCTTGGTGTGATCGCTGACCTGCGTCGGCCAGCGGTTGATAAGCTGTATAGCATGAACATCGCATGCCACGATGGCCACGGGTAGCGGGTGTTGCTAGGGACCTTATGCTTAACTGACTTGAGAAGTAGGAAATTCAGAACCTTTCATGCGCTCGAAGTCTCCGCCGATAAAGCAACGTTAGCAAGATGAAGAGGTGAACTAACTGCGTTAGCTGTCATGCAATTTGATGCGTGTTATCCCACCAGGCATCATCAATCTAAAAGTTGGCATTTATTAAATTTATATATATATATATATATATATATATATATATATATATATTGCACTTCTATCCATCCTTCCATCATATGTGCTTCGTATCTCGTTCTGATCCTGGTTCCGCCTCTGGCTTTCCCCCTTATCTGCCGTCAGCGCAGCGTTTTGCACGTGCACGCATCAGAATCCTGCATTCAGATTCTCCCGCGCGTAATAATTGGCGGGTGAATGGTCGCACGACACCATGCCCTTCCGATCGTGTGGACGTCGGGCCTCTGCAACACTGGGCGGACACAATGCTGCAGTGCCGCTCATCCGCACCCCTCTGCATCCACGATGGAGCGCTGCATCACGCTCGCCGAAAATTCGCGCCAGCCGGCTCACAAAGGTCACCGAGCTCAGGCGATTAGCATCACATCACATGGGTGGATAGCTATCCACCCATGTGATGTGATGCTAATCAGCTGGCCTTGCGCAATGCAGTTCTGCCCAAAGGTCACTGCAGCGACCGATGCTGCTGACCAGAAACTAATGCATCAAAGTGAATATGCTGCCTCTGTTTGTAATAATGTTGTCATTCACGTTTAATTCAGATTTATTATTTATTTGTCTTGGCGATATCGTGAAGGCTCTTTCCCAGCCAGACCAACGTAGAAGAAAACAGTACATTCATCCTGAGCTTAATAATTAAATAAAAATTGTACATCGTGGAGGCGAAATGACGGTCGCAGTTAATACTTATGCTATCCTAGTTATATTGATACTCATCACATTGTGCTGAAGTTAAATGCGTTCCTGACCGCTTGGCTGGTTATGTTGTTTAAAGGGAAGCTTTTCTTTCACAACGGACACCGGAAAGAAAGCAAGTGTCGATATTAATTACATTCATATAACAAATGTTTACATTTCAGGGGAACCTAAATGCAAAATCTTCAAATGTCTCTGATAATTAAATGGTCTTGCATCACATCTACGCAGCGTCCAGCTAGTTCGTGTCCGGGAGCCAGAAGCCCCGCACTACACAATTCACACGCACAAGCGCGCGTGACAGACCGCCGCGCACCGCCCGGCGCGGCAGCTCCACCGAACCGGACAGAACGCCTCTTCACGCACTTCAGGCCACAATGCGCCCGCCGCGCGTCCATTTCAGACCAGTGGACATCGCGCCGATCGCACGTCAGACGGCCGTCCGGCCATCTGGACGGCGCGGGTGCGCGCGCGTCGCGAGGGGCGCACCCACGCTGCGCGCTCGCGCCGAGCCGGCCGACCGGCCGGGTCGCATTGTGCGCGCCGCCGTCCGGCTGGCCGCGTCTCGTCGCGCCGCCTGCTGACCTTTGTTTTGACCGGCGGCCGCGTGTGCCGCCCCGGGGTAATTACCTCGCGCGCCGCCACGCGCCGCTGACCGCGGTCGACCGGCCGGCCGAGGGGCCGAGGGGGTCGCCATGCGTGCCCCCATTGGCGGTGATAATGGCCCGATTAAGGGCAGGCCCGATCCGGAGACAAACAGGTGGGCGCGCATTGTGCCGGGAACTGGGCCAACTGGGCCGGCGTGCGGCCGGCCGGCGGGGTGGCGTGGGCGCGCACGAGCGGGTCGGGGGCACGACCGCCGGCCGCGCCGCTACCAGTGTCTCTGTTCACAGTCAGCTGCCGCCGAACTGCACGCGCTGCGCCACGCCACACGGGAGGAGCGCGCCTCCCGTCTCAACATCAGTCTCGAACGACACCGGCCGGCTGCGTCGGCTGCAATACGGCGCGGTGCTGCGCCGACTGAACGCGTGCTACCTCCCACAGGATGTTCCCTCCCGGTGAGCTGTCCATGAACTGCTACCTCCCACAGGATGTTCCCTCCCGGTGAGCTGTCCATGAACTGCTACCTCCCACAGGATGTTCCCTCCCGGCGAGCTGTCCATGAACTGCTACCTCCCACAGGATGTTCCCTCCCGGCGAGCTGTCCATGCTACCTCCCACAGGATGTTCCCTCCCGGCGAGCTGTCCATGGCTGTGAGTTGGACGCCGACTGCTACCTCCCACAGGATGTTCCCTCCCGGTGAGCTGTCCATGGCTGTGAGTTGAACGTCCGCCGTGGACTCCCTCCATATGAGCCGCTCAGCCACATCCGCGTTATTTGTCGGCAGCCTTCGTGCACGTGCTAGCCGCGGGCCGTGATGAGAGCTGCGCTTCCGGTCAGGTGGACTAATTGTGAATGATGGTGATACATGACGCAATTTGCGGGATTCGCTCTTAGTCTCGATGATCCAGCGAGTCGTACTCATTATCGCAGGTGCTAAATCTCTTTGTGGATTCGATACAATCAGCAGGTCGCCGGATGCCTGTGGTGATTAATAAGACACCTGTACCAAATGCTTCCGACCGGAAGTGAACATCATGACACACAAGCCTACACACACACACACACACACACACAAACACACGATATATATATGCGGATTATAAATCGACGTATACGTGTGTGCGTATGTATGTGCATCTCCCTGTGCAACGTTTGCATATATATGGAAACGTACTTTTCACAGGCAATTAAAAATACGGCATGCATTTCACGAGGTGGGCCGTTCGTGCAGCGAAAGAGCAGCCTCGCCTTCCTATGTCTATCACATTATTATGATATATCTGCTATGTAGCATCCTATGCGTCTCATAATGATCACTAAACACTGATATATGACAACGATACCAAGCGTATCTAGGGGTGGTCATGCGCAGTTTTCATCCTTAGCCATGTGCAATGGGAAATGGACAAAACTTCAGCTACACAAATATATTACCATTGGGGAGAACAGTCCTGACAGGTGACCGTTTGGCGCATCACGCCGTCCACCACTACCAGGTGCTAGTTGACATCCCAGATGGTGCTGGCTGATGTCCCAGATGGTGCTGGCTGATGTCCCAGAGGGTGCTGGCTGATGTCCCAGAGGGTGCTGGCTGATGTCCCAGAGGGTGCTGGCTGATGTCCCAGAGGGTGCTGGCTGATGTCCCAGAGGGTGCTGGCTGATGTCCCAGAGGGTGCTGGCTGATGTCCCAGAGGGTGCTGGCTGATGTCCCAGAGGGTGCTGGCTGATGTCCCAGATGGTGCTGGCTGATGTCCCAGAGGGTGCTGGCTGATGTCCCAGAGGGTGCTGGCTGATGTCCCAGAGGGTGCTGGCTGATGTCCCAGATGGTGCCGGTTGACATCCCAGATGGTGCTGGCTGATGTCCCAGATGGTGCTGGCTGATGTCCCAGAGGGTGCTGGCTGATGTCCCAGATGGTGCTGGCTGATGTCCCAGAGGGTGCTGGCTGATGTCCCAGATGGTGCTGGCTGATGTCCCAGAGGGTGCTGGCTGACATCCCAGAGGGTGCTGGCTGATGTCCCAGATGGTGCTGGCTGATGTCCCAGAGGGTGCTGGCTGATGTCCCAGAGGGTGCTGGCTGATACTCACCACCCTCTGGAGGAGTATTCACTCAGAGCACAATGATAACCTGATGAATCGCTAGCTCAACGACGGCCTGAGCCTCGAACAGTTATTTTGGACACTAGGATGTGATTGGTGAGCATGCCATTGACCGTGGTCCACATTGAACTGCAGTTGTTCACTAACATAATTCAACACTGAAAAAGTAAGGAGCTTGTGCATAGGGGAAATCTTCCCGGGTAACCGAACTGACCATTGTTTACAACGTCAAAACAACATTACCTCACCTAAATGCAATAACTGCGCTATTTTTGCTGGCTCATATATAATTTGTCACTTTACAGACCTTTCATACCGGTATTCCACAAACATTGCGGACGTGGTAATCGGTTCGAAACCCATGGAGTACGATTTGATGGAAAGCTTGGTGGTTGCGGGTAATTATCCGAGTTTACTGGGTTGACTGGGGAGATACATACACTCAGAGGATACTTGGTCTAGGATACGTATTTTCTTACTTATCTCATAACTCACTGCATGACATTCTCTAGAAGTCAGTAGTGGTTATCCACTCTACAACTAACAAAAATATTAATTACGACACCATCTACAGGAAAGCTATGATATTGCACATTTGTTCAACGATGGAGTATTGCACCCACGGTTCGGGGTGTCCAAAGTGAGGTGTGTTCAAACTGGTCAGTCATTGGCGGCTGCTGAGGCAAGAGCATGAACACCGTTTTAGCAGAACAGAGATAACGGTCACCGAAATTGGTGGAGACTGTAATGGTGAGAGCTTTTTTTAGAACCAGCCGTCAATACTGAGCTGCTATGCCTACTCGTTAGTGCTAGCTATTACTCGTTTCCTGGCGGTCACGAGTGACATCAGTACGTTTCTCGTTAACGCCAGAGACATTGTTCAAGCTGCTGTGCGACATAGTGGTGAGGGACGCACGATGAGGGACAATTCAACACGCGTCGAGCCAGTCGTCACAGTCGGACACACTGCTGTGCGACATAGTGGTGAGGGACGCACGATGAGGGACAATTCAACACGCGTCGAGCCAGTCGTCACAGTCGGACACACTGCGGGAGTCGGGAGCCGCCGCGGGTGGCGACCGTGCGGACAGCCCACTCGGACCTGCCTCGGGCGGCGGAGAGGCCGCGCGCGCCCCGGCCGCTGGAGCCTCTGGCGACTCGCGCGCCTGCCGCCCAGCGCGTCTGGCCAGCACGCCGGCGGCCGTCAGCTCGGCCAGCAGCATCGCCGCGCCCGCCGCCATCCCGATCGCGTACAGCAGCAGAGCGCCCTGCACGTGCTGGATGCTGAGCGGCCGCGCCACCTTGCGGTCGTGACAGCTGGGCAGGCCGCGCGCACAGGCGACACTCCTCGTCTTGCGGCCGACGTCCTGCATCTCGGCCATGAACCTCTTCTCGTGCGCGATTCCGCTCTGACGCAAGTGCGAGGCGTGGAGCAGCTCGTGCGCCGCAAGCGGGTGGTGCTTGGTCCACAGGTGAACCGGCAGGACATCGGTGAAGCTCTCCTTGCCGAAGTTGATGTGCTCCAGCAGGAGCGAGCCGTTGGCGCTTATTAGGACACCGGCAACAAACTCTAACAGAGTTCGCTCCTCCATCGTGTAGGCGACTTTGTTCAACAGCAGCGTGTGAAGGGCGCGCTTGTCGACGTCGCTGCGCATGTTGCGCGCCAGCTGGCGAACGTATGGATTGGAGTGGCGCAGCAGGATCATGCCGATGGCGGAGAAGTCGTTCACGAGGCGGTAGTCCTGGCGCACCAGGTCCTCGGCCGTGTCCGGGTGCAAGCTGCGCGGCACCGTCAGCAGCTTGAAGAGTTCGCTCAGGTAGGAGGTGCTGAGCACCAGGCCCATCAGCACCCAGATGACGACCAGCAGCCTGTGGCGCGGCGGCAGCCGCCCGGCGTCCAGGCGCACCGACTGGCCGACCAGCAGCGCCAGCGTCTCTGTCAGACCGGCGCCCAGCGTGGCGGCCAGCAGCGCCGCCACCGGCACGAACGTGACCGCGACCGCCGCCCACGTGCGCCACGACAGCACGCGCAGCAGCGACAGCGCGTCGAACTGGACCGGCCGGCGCACCGTGACGAACGCCATCTGACTGAGCCAGCGCGCGTCCTGCACGGTGACCGGCAGCCGGAACATGCCCGCCAGGCAGATGTGGAACGGCCAGGTGCGGTCGGCGCCGCCGGCCATCATCAGTCGGACGGCGCGGCTGGTGAACGGCGACACGCGCGCCGGCCGCCGCAGCGGCGGGAAGTGCTGCACGTTGACGATCTGCACGCTGACGTTGTAGCGGCGTCCGATCAGCGCGATGTCGAACTCGGTCTGTATGGCCGTGTACAGCGGCATCAGCGAGCGCACGCGCACGTCGGCGCACGTGCGGTTGTCGCGCGCGCTCGGCACGCAGACGTAGCGCGGCGCCAGTTGCATGAAGGCGAACCGGAACGGCGCGCCGTCGGTGACGACGTGGCCGTTGGCGAGCGCGCCGGTGCGTCGGTCGGCGACGCTGACCCCGCCGTCGGCCGACCAGCGGCCGACTTCGCGCACGGCGCGCATCGCGAACGTGCGGCGGAAGAGGCGCGCGCCGGCGGCCGAGTCCAGCTGGACGCAGAGCACGTCCGGCAGCCGGTCCATCTCGGCGGCGGCCATGGCGCGCCGGCAGTCGAGCGGGCCGAGCAGCAGCGCCGGCCGCGGCGACCAGTGCGGCAGCGGCCGCGCGCCCGGCCAGTAGGAGCAGTTGGCGCCCACCAGCAGCACGCGCAGCAGCCGGAACCGATCCTCGAGCAGCTCGCCGCGGAACACACGCCGACAGCTGGTGCACGTGCGCACCGTCAGCACGTCGCGCCACAACTGTCGCAGCCGTCCGCGGCGCGCCGGGAACGTGCCGCAGATGGTGATGCCGAGACCGGGTGAATTGCTGCCCAGCTGGAGCAGCCCCAGCTGCAGCAGTTGGTCGGCAATGTCCATGTACGTCTCCACAGGCACGCTGACACCAGCGACGGGCGGCGGCGCCGCCTTGTGGTCTGCGTCTTCAGAGTGGAATTGAAGTTCCGGATGTCCTCGATCACTGCCGGCGGCACTTGAGAACAGCTGACATCTTGTCAGCAGGGGGCCGATGACGGACCGAAGACGCGCAAGAGCTGCTGTCTTGTCACTGCCTCTTGAGGCTAGCAATGACCTCATGACTGACATAAGGTCGGCCATCGATGACGGTGCATTTGAGCCAAGCGATATATTCGTGAGACCCCCTCTCGTTGCCAACACGGGGCCGATGGCGGCCATGAGATACGCCGTGGATGGAGCTTCGTCGTCACTTGATGACTGCCCCGGACGGCTCCCTGCAGCCAGTAGAGGGCCTAAAACGGAACACAGAAATGCCAACGAAGGCTTGCCACTGCCGTGCGATTTCCTTGGGATGCCTTTACCCAGAACAGAGGTAAAATCGAATGGCAGGTGTTCTCGCGTGGGTGCGTTACCGCCCTCGGTGCTGCCCGACGCTCCTCTCGATGACGTGCCGCGCCCGGCTTCTCCGGCCGTCGTGGCGCCCGCCGCCCTGGCGACAGGCGCGGCCGCCGTCCGCGCACGCCGCGCGGGCGGCGAGTCGCTCTCGCCCGAGGCAGTAGCCGGCAGAGGCGAGCCGGCGGCGGCCGCGACGGCTGGCCAGGTGGTGACCGCCGGGCACGTCCGGATCAGCACCAGCGCCGTCCACAGCGCCAGCATCCCGGCGCGGACCGAGCAGGCACCGGTGTGTGGACACAGCGGGCGAGTTGTGTCAGGAATCGACGCGGCTGATGTGCCAGCGGGTTCTTGGCGTGCGACTTCCCGGGAAGCCCGCTAAAAACCGTGCTCGGGCTCCGGGCGGGAGCCCCGTTGAGTGTTTTCTGGAATCTGTCCCCGGGAGATATCACATCTCGAATTGGACGAACAGTCCTGGCAACTGACCGCGATTGTACCTGGCAGCGGAATGGTCCGGACGCCTCGGCGGGCTCCTTTATAGCGGGGTACATCGCCGGCCAGGTCGATGTCACAATCAGCTGCCGTTGGGAGCCGGGCAGCCAGTCGCCTCGGATGACGGCCAGTCAGGACGTCATCACGGGGAGCTATAACTGGGCGGCGCCCACTCTGCTGTGAACCGATCCAATGGCGTAATGCTCGCGCACATAATGCAAGGGTGGCGGCTGAAAGTAGGCGTCGTTCGCATCGGTTGCCTGCCGCACAATTTGTCGTGCAATTGTGTGCATCGATTTCGGAGAATACACTGGATCGACTTCGATGCTGAACTAACGATGTTCTCGCTTGAGGGTATATTGCTACCAATCTGTCCCAACTGTGTATTGTTCCAACGGCCCACTAAGAACTCTCTCTCTCTCTCTCTCTCTCTCTCTTTCTCTTTCTCTTTATCTATTTTTCATCTCTCCATCACTCTCACTCTCTCCCTCTCTTCCCCCTTTCTGTCTCTCCAACTCTCTCTCTGTCTCTCTCGTTGCTGAGTGATACGACGTGGAACGCTCAGCTGGGTTTGGATGAGTTCATCAGTCGCTAATTCGGCCGGTAATCGTGTGTGTGCAATTCGCCTGACAATGTGACGTCGAGGGTGGCCATAACTGCACCTGTCCGACAGCACACCATGGTTGGTTGGATCTCCGGTTCCACTGGTAACCGAGAGTCTGATTAGATCCACTTTGGAAGCCACTGGCGACGACATTATCGCTTGGCCTTTGGAATGCAAACTCAAGTGCACATTGTAGGATTACGCAGCTCGACACACTCTAGTAGGTAGCTCTAGCACATTAGTTGCAGTACCAAAACGGAAGGGAAGGAACCTTTGGAAAAAAACTGTTTGTGGTGTGAGGATGTCTAGATATCCTAAAGTGGGAACTTTTCATGCAATGCACGTAGGCATAGTGGGTAAGGCTCATGACAAGTTCGAGCTGTTGTGCTTGTTTGTCCCAGTTTCTGCACACTGCCGAAACGAAGTAATGACTAATATGCAGAAATGCACGCTGGTGGAACAAAATATTTAAAGGGTGGGCTTTCATGAACCCATGCCTCCACGAATGCAACGTACTGCCACAAGCCAGCATGTCCTTTCGAAGGAATTGCACTGATGTCAGCACAGCCAACGACGTTTCACACCCCGTTCGACCGGTCTTTGTCAGTGCCCGCATAGCGACGCTCTGGTAGTGCTTTCATACCACGGATCACTTTGCCTGCGGATCACACGTGCACCTGATGCACAAACCGCATATTTTATTCCATCCTCGTCTCTCCAGCAGGGCGCACAATCCCGCCGCACCCCTGCCCCTCCAGTCGAGCGCCCGCGCCGTGTCGGCATTCATCACTCTTCACAATTCAGCCGTTTCGTGACCGGAGCCCGTCCGCAGCGCTGAACGCCGCCTTTGTCCATGAGTGCGCGGCCGGTGACGGCTCATTTAGCCGTGTTTTTGCGGCGCATCTGCTCGGCGCCGCCGTCAGGATGAGTGAGCAGAGGTGAGCGCACGCGGCGTCGCAGGCTGTGCCGCCGGCCGTCGGCGAGCACGCACCCGACGGGGCGCCGCTTTGTTCCCAGGCAGGGCAGCGCTGGTGTCTGGCCAGCGTCTGGTCTGAGTTCTGCTCAGCCGTTCCGCTATGAATTTCAAACAGAAGTGTCAATACGCACTTTACTCAACAAGTCGTGTTCTTGTCTCTTGCAACGCAGTTGCGGTCTGCGATCCACATGGATATTTTTGTCGTGATCGATGCACCTGTTCGGCAACGGGATTCTCCACGATAGCTTCGCAACTCTTTATCCGCTTAGCTTCTAGTCTGTGCCACGTTCAGCAGCTCTCTTTCGTGATCCACAAAGAGGCCCTGCTTAACACCAGCAAGCTATATAAGACACCTGTTACCTGTCGTGAACATTGGCACCTGTTGACCTAATAATCCACCTGTCAAGCACTACATTAAAACACAGGCTTTCTGCAAGTGTTGCACATCCAACAACTGCTGCAAACCTCGGGCTCCGGTCCGGGTGAGTACCTCCCGCTGCTCCGCCGGATTTCATGCTATCCTCTCTGGTGGTCGGGGATTGCCCACGGATTGGTTTCCCAGCCACTTTCCCTGAACCAAAACTCGCATTGCCATCACGCTCCCAGAAGTCCCTGCTCAATGTTAAATCGACGCACCCAGACACATCAGCCTCCCCGTGCACGCCGGCCGTCGATCGTCTGTACCACCCACCCCAACCCCCAACCGTGGCGACACTGACGCGCGTCACACTCCCAGCATACACCTTACCACCCCTTCCACCATACGATCTAACGTTGATCAGCCATACTATGAACCATCGAACTGCGGTTGTCCAATGGAGCGCTCCTCTACAAGATGCCACGGGTGTCCGGCGATACAGAGCGGACCCAGGCAGAGGTGCGGGGCGATACAGAGTGGACCTAGACAGATATGCGGGGCGATACAGAGTGGACCTAGACAGAGGTGCGGGACGATACAGCACGGACCCAGGCAGAGGTGCGGGGCGATACAGAGCGGACCCAGGCAGAGGTGCGGGGCGATACAGAGTGGACCTAACAATGTAGTGATGCGCCTAAAGCCTAATTAACTAACAGAGCGGACCCTACAGAGCGAGGTGCGGGGCGATACAGAGCGGACCCAGACAGAGGTGCGGGGCGATACAGAGCGGACAGAGGCGGAAGTACAGGGTGATACAGAGTGGACCTAGACAGAGGTGCGGGGCGATACAGAGCGGACCGAGGCAGAAGTGCGGGACGATACAGCACGGACCGAGGCAGAGGTGCGGGGCGATACAGCACGGACCGAGGCAGAGGTGCGGGGCGATACAGCACGGACCGAGGCAGAGGTGCGGGACGATACAGCACGGACCGAGGCAGAGGTGCGGGGCGATACAGAGCGGACCCAGGCAGAGGTGCGGGGCGATACAGAATGAACCTAGACAGAGGTGCGGGGCGATACAGCACGGACCGAGGCAGAGGTGCGGGGCGATACAGCACGGACCCAGGCAGAGGTGGGCGGCCGCCGAGATCGTATCGGCCGACTTGCTAATTAGCGGCTGGCGCGCGAGTGTCCGCCCCAGCCCTGATTCGGCCCGATTTGCGACGGCCCGCCGTGTAGTGTGTGTGTAGCCTTGGCTTCACGCAACCTGATTAGCGCCCACGTGAGTGTGCAGATCGACGCCAGATACAGTCAGCTGTAGTTCGTCTGTAGTGTGGGAAGGAGAAATGGTGGAATAGCGACGGTAATACGTAGTCATGTCAGTAGTGAAATGGGATGGCTAATGTCACTTGTTTGTGCAGGACACGAGACAAACATAACTACCAGCGCACAGCCAGTTCTGTGGGAAGTCCTGTGTAAACTGGGCAGTTATCGTTAAGTCACGTTTTCTAGTGATAAATTACAGTTCTGCGTGAGAAGTCCTGCGAAACTGAGCAATTGTGGTAGTGAAAAGTCTTCTAGTGATAACAACAGTTCTGTATGAGAAGTCGTGTGCAAATTGAGCAGTTGTAGTAGTGTTCCGTCTTTCAATGAAAATAGCATGTAATCCACAACCTTTAATCGGACACATGTATGGACATGATGCGCACAGAGAGCGCAACATTCAGCGAAATTGAGAATAACAAGCCAACCAGTCTGAAACAAGAGAACGAAAAGTCTCCAAAACGTTGGGATAGACATTCCACAACGTTATCCCAGGATGCATCTCTTCCTAAATCAAGGGCCGAACACAAAGTGAGCTGCTTTGAACTTAAACACTCATAAGCACGATACCGAGTGCATGCAGGGAGGAGAGGTGGTGAGGAATCAGTCAGATGCCAGGGCGTTGCGTCTCTACAAAATCTAGCATTATCCCTGCACCGCAAGCAGGAAAATGGCCCCCTTGTGGCCTGCAGCCTCTTGTACTTGGACGGTGCAACGCCGGTGCGTGAATTACCGATAGCCAGTCGCTGAGCATATTCGCGGTATAAGACAGCATCAGACACGAACTTGGGAACAGAGCCGCAGATATCGCAGCAAATAGTTCACTTAAATTTTCAGCGCTAACCATTGTCAGAGATCATCTTGATTTCACTGCTTTGCATTTGGCTTAAGGAAGTGATCTGCTCTGCCCCTCATACTTCTTTGAGCATTCATGCATTCCTTCATATGGCGTTACAATCACGTAATACAACAGCTTGACCACCTGTCAGGCGTTTTCTCTTTCCCTTCATCTGGGATGCCTATCGACTTGGCAACCGAGCAGTTTGGACACCTTCGCGAATGGAACAGCAATGCAACAACATCGAGCTGTGGCGTGCGCAATGGTGGATGGGGGAATGGGAAAATTCCCCCTGACAGGTGGTGGGTCCCAAAGAACCGCGTCGGGGTTAGGAAAATTTCGCCTGTGCCATACAAAATCGCACTGGGTCTCGGAAGCCAACTTCAAGGCACCTATAATTCGCTTCGGGGTTTTCCAACTCGCGCCAGGTCCGAAAAATCGCGCCGGGGCCCACACAAATCGCGTTGTGACCTCAACATTCATGTTGGTGCTCCCAGCAATTCGCATCGGGGCCCCAAATGAATCCAACGGAGTCTTGGAAGCTCTCGTAAAGGTCCACAAAAATCGCCTGAGCATATTCCGAAAATTTCCCGGGCCAAACAAGTGTTACCGGAACAACTAAAAATGCAGCCAGGACCCCGAAAACCTAGCACAAGACTCTGTAAATCAATTCCCACATCGAGACTCGCTCCGAGACGTCAGGCATCAAGACAGAGGCCCAAAACATCGCATTGGGCCCGAAACAAAAACGTGCTAGGCCACCAAAATATCGCGCCGTGGGCGCCAGAATCGTGCCGGGGCTACGAAAAAAACGACCTATACCCTGAAAAATTAAGAAGAGGTCCACAAAAATCGTGTAGTGTCCAGAAAACTTAGGCCGGGGCCCAATCACTGGCGCCAGGCCCCGATAACTCGCGTCGGAGCTCCGCAAATTTGTGCTTGGGACTGAAAGATGGCGCCAGGACCTCTAACATCTACACAGGGGCCAAAAAATATCGTCGGAAGCCAGAAATGAACATGATGGGAATACAGAATCATATATCACGCTCATCGGCCATGAAGTTGCTCGGTAACCCCAATGCTGACCCAAAGCATTGTGTATGGACTTTGCCTTCCCGCCTGGGCTCATCCAATCGAATTGCATTGCCTGTATGCGATTCGTATTGCTTTCGTGTTCCGTGGTGTGGAGAATGTAGCTCTTGCAATGCGGTATAATGTCCTACCCCTCGCAGTGGTGGAAATAGATTCACGGTGCCAATTCGACTTCCTCATTAACGCTTGTTTTAGTGAGAGGCAAATGCGACAAACTACATGATGGAACTTCATTCTTGGACATTCAGTTTTACAAGAATGTTTGTGTATACCGCATTTCGTTTACCTCCCAGACAAAATAGAATGGTCCAGTTTGGGCCTGCAGTCAATCACCCGGTCGTCGTAGCTTTCAGAACCTCATGATAAGATGTGTCTTAGTGTTTCAATATCAATGATGTACAGACATAATATTTTGTCTGTCACCATGGCACGTAAATGTCACGGTCAAGACCACCGATCAGGTCAGGGGGATATGTGCGATGAATTGTTGAAGCTAGCTACCTTCCCAACGTGTTGTTCTTAAGAGAATGTATTGAGTGACATCAACGTAAAGCCTATTTACCGCTTTTCCTGAAAATTTGAAAGTCAGAGAAGTGTTCAAAATAATTTGTTCGACATATATCTCTATGAGCATAGATAAGGGAAAAATATCCAGACAAAATAAAAAAAATCATGTTGCATTCCGTGCGCCTACTAACACGACTAATCAGATCGGTGTGCAAAGTTAGCACTACAAACCCTAACATAGACATTTTCACTTCACAATAGTCCATATTTTAGCCTTTGGAACGCCTCGGATAGGTGTACTCTCAGAATATACGGGCTATATCTCAGTGACCTGACTTGACATCGATTTGAGACATGGAACTCTGTACTGTGGGATTGTATTTGCCAATATTTAGCTTCGTTTTTGTTCAAAGAAATGAAATATTGCCAACATTATGCGCACAAAATATAGTATTTATCTCCGCCTAACCCGATGTGTTGAACTGTAGTCCCTTCTTTACCTTTGCATGTACATTAAACATAATTTGAATGTGCAATCCTCTTTAGGCTTTTCGATGTCTGCCGTAGTTTTGCCATGACAAATGTTGTAAACTACGTATAAAATCGCATTGTGACGAACCTGTGACCTACTTTCACCTATCTTGACCGTGCGACCATAATAGACTGGACTTTCGTGCTTTGCATCAGGTGCACTCGTCAATCGCAAGAAGGCATGCCAAATTCCAAGTCGAACAGTTAAACAGTTGTCTTGTCAAAATCTGGGCGGGTCGGATTGATTTCCTCACAGTCCTGCTAGGGTCTCCTCTCAGGTGAAAGTGGCTTGAACGGCTGCCATGGTGATAATTTCAGATAAATAAATTACTCATATTTAGCATGCGACTTTGATGAAGTGGCTTGCTCGCTATGTGCATTCTATGTTTACGGCAATGCACTTAATTGCCAGCGCAAGCAACACACTACCCTCTGAACCTTGGCCGCTAGATTAGGGGGAGGAGGCAGGGGATGCAGTTGCCCCCATACTTGCAAATTTTGGCATTTAGCCGCACGGCGTTGAGTGTTAAATAACGAGACAAAACTGAGTGCTCGCCCTTCTAACCAAATAAGGTGCCGCCGCCACTGCTCTAAGCATTGGTTTTCCTCTTATCTTCTGGAGCTATCATGAGGACCTATACAATTCCCACTGCTTGGGAAGCTCACGATTTCTGCACACATTTTCACCTCCTGTAATTAGCGTACCTAAACGCCGCCCGTGCCCGCAACCGTGTGACGTCTTCACAGTAGCTTCTGCACACATGTCACACAACTTGACAAAAGCCTGAGCACCAATGCGTATTTAGAATGCCGCCCAAATGAACGCGAACAAAGGCCGACGGGCCAATTACTTCTGGCGCACTCGGACGTGTTCTGCTGTCTTCTGACGTCACCGCCCCCGGGGCAATTCATCACGGTGACAACGCAGCTCGGCAAGTGAAATCCTGCGCCGACAAAAGTCAATAAGCGCGCCGCCGCAGCGCGGCGTCGTCGCGGTACCTTGCGTAAACACGGCCGTGTTTATTTTCGGACTCGTGTACAGCTCGTGCAACCGGACACCGGCCGCGGCGCACATTACTCACGCGATCGCTGTCAGCTGTCTGCAGGCCAACTGCCAATCGCCGCTGGCGCAGAGGCCTCCGGGTCGCCGCGGGCGGGCGGCCGCGCCAGCATACCACTCGCCTTCCCGCGCATAAGGCTCCCGTGTCCCTCCCACCTCCCACTCTGCCGCCTCATCTCGCCGCTGGCACGGGCCGAGACACTGTGCTGCGAACACAGATGTGTGTTCGCTGTGCCCCGGATGCTGACAGATCAGTCGGTACATTCGTCGTCTGGCCACGTGCGACTGTGCGACATGGCAGGTCAGAGGTCGCGATGGTGACGGGGTCGGCGGTGGGTCTCCTGGTTACACCCCCTCGGATGGAAAGCCAAAAGACTGGTTCAGAGCCCTGGCTGGTTGCCTGTCCGAATATGACTGAACCTGGCGTCCACTGGTGCTCGCTTGAAGATCGGACAGTGGCGTCTTGAAACATAAACTGTCAAAGCTGATATCGATCGCTGAAGTTCGACAAACATCGATCATTTTCCATTTCTGTTATGTAATTGGCCTGTTGACGGATTTGACTTGCATTTGTATGTGGCAATTTTGACAACGAATTCAGGAAAATCATCTTCGAGATGTCAGAAACACCATGAGCTAGCTTTACTAATTTTCGTGAGTCCATATCAAGTAGGATGAATCTGATCAAATTTGCGGGTCTTAGTATATTGACCTGGATTCGCCTTAGCCTGTGACTACCCAACCAACTTTGGATATATTCACTAAACTCAACTCACACGAAGGTTTCTTGTCCACAGCCCCCTTAGCTTCGGAGGCCTGACCTTAGGGCGGTATGACCCCCTCTGCAGGGAGCATGTAGAAGGACCCATCACGGTGCGTCGTAAGCGGTCTCTTCGCATCAAATGCAGAAGTGTAGGATGACATGAATACTCGGGTATTACTTCCATGAAATCAAAATTCTTCGTGTTTCGAAGTGACATTTCAACAAGTTCCAGCGATCTATGTCGTTGGAAAGGACGCCTGGCTTCGACGAACCTATGGAGCTGGATATCGGCATAAATAGTTATCATCCTGACGAGATAATTGGTCGACAGACACCGTGCAGTATGACCACTGGACCCGTCAAATGACGGTGGATAGGAATGGATCGGTGGGAGCAATAAAGAGACTCAAGTTGAGTGATGAATCACTCAAGATATAAACAGCCTTTTCTCAATGCAACATTTCTCAGCGACCCATGGGCCCATCTCCCGCACGGTGATCAACGCCAACAACAACGGGAAGAAGCTTCTTCAAGATATCTTAGTAGAATGCATCCAGGCATGAAAAACGCATAATTTCTTACATTAATCACATATTAATCAAACATCAACACAAAGGCAGACAATTAATACTCCCCATCCAACTTGTCATCCATGAGGAGAGTGGGGCATGACTCAGGTGGTCCCACAGCGGTGGTCAGAATAAAACCTATTCATCCTCTAAGAACCTAAACTTTTAACAGGATTTAAAACAATTTTTAACAACTTTGGATCTTTCGCCACACGCACCCATTCCTCAGTACATTCTTGAACTGTATGCCGACTCGCAGCCATGTGCACTCTACAAGTGCACGCTTTTCAATTAACTCAGAAAATGTCAAACGAATTTTATTTTCCGTTTTCATTCAATATGCAAAACTTACATAAAATAATAGCTAATACACTTCCTTATCATCCCCTTTTGTATAGGCACCTATTCCATACGGGGATATATTTGGCAAATTAGACTTTTACAGGCTTGTTGTGCAGTGTATGTGATGCCAATTTTCTATATATATATATATATGTATATATATATATATATATATATATATATATATATATATATATATATATATATATATATATATGTGTGTGTGTGTATAAATGGTACACATATTGATTTGCTCCATGTTATTAGGTATTTCATATCAAAATAATTCAACCATAGTTAGGCACCATAGTAAAGTACGATGAGGACATTCGTGTCACATTTTAAATGTTGTTCCTGTATCATATAACTTCATTTTTTAACTAATAATTAATTTGCAGGTGATGCGTAATGTGCATGAGCAATCATTCTTCGCGGACGTTCTTGAAGTTTTGTAATTTCGTTTAATCCGTTGAGATAATTTCTACCCCGTATCACAGCACAGTACAGTCGCAGCACAGCACAGTGCCTCAAACATGGAGGGGCTAATGAGCTATACTGGCGAGTTTGGCTCTCAACTTGCAATACAGTACCCCACTCTCCCTGTAGTACCAAATTTCATAATAAGTTTTGCTGTGACATGATCTATGTTGCAATATCAAGTCAGTTTCTCAACAAACACTACGAAAATATTTGATTTGTTGTTGTTGCTCACTTCTCTGGAGCTTCGTAAGACATTCAAGGACAGCCCATTTGCTTCAAACCATTTAATTATCATTTGAAAAAGATTATTGGCTGTATCTTGAAATTGATATATATATATATATATATATATATATATATATATATATATATATATATATATTTAATTTTCAGCATACACTTGGCAAGCCATTGCAAAATGGCCATGGAACATAAATGTGACACAAGGCAAATTCATACACCCAATGTCCATGCAAGCATAACATTCTAGAATCAGAAACTTTGCACGACGGGTTGGAAAAGGAATCAGGGCCTTATGAAATCGGCTTGTATTAATACGGGCAAAACTAAAATATTGGAGCAGGTTTCTTGCATGATGCGTGTTTTTGTGTGATATGAGACATCGACCTTCTGATAAAATAGAAAGGAAAATATAAAATGTCTTTGGTACAGTATAGCGCAATTTTAACGACTAATACAAATGACTGCAAAGAGAGTTAGGAATGCGCCAGAGCCGATCTTATAAGTACCACCATGTACCGCGATAACTTGAGCATCATCGTGCTCCCCAATAAATTGGCTTTCCGAGGCAGGTGCACTTTCCTGCTCTAATCTGTCACCTTGTGTCTGAGAAGCAATTATACGATCGAGGTCATGCTGCGTGGTTCTGAGTCCCGCGAATGATGAATTCTGGTCGAAGCGAGCAGCACGCGCGCCGTACACTCGGTTACTGTCACTTCCTGCCACGGACCATTACCGAGAGGTGACCACCTGGCTCCTAGACAAGTGGCAGGCAATGTGGGACGTGACACAGACGAACAAACTGAGAGCCATCAAACAACGTCTGAGACCATGGACCTCGTCCTGTCGTAAACATAGCCTAAGAAGAGGGCTACACTGTGCCACCTCCGCATGGGCATACTTATGCCAATCACGGCTATCTGTTGTGCGGTGGCGGGATATGCATTACACATGCAATCTACAGCACAATGGCACCACTTGGGCGGTGCCCACAATGAGAGGCTTTACATTTTATCCAACCACATTTCGATGAATATCTCAATTATGGGTGCAATACGGCCATAGTTGTCGACGCGTCCTAAAGCTCAAACAACTAAGTAACTGGTCGAAGAGCTCTTAAAGTCCTGAGTCCAAATCCGACACCAAGAAGAAATCCCAAGCAGATGTCTGAAGAGATATGGGAACGGAAAACTTTTTTTTGTTACTAGCAGAAAACCCGCTTACCGCCAGTAAGGAGGCGGACAACTGGTTTTTGTTGACGCATGTTTTTTATTTCTGGACCAATATTATATTTTTTACTTTGATCTTAACTTGGAGGAAGGAGAGCGTAGAGTAACCGCAAACACGTTTCATACGTACAAGACAATGATTGAGGATCAACTTCGCTTTTTCCATTAGGTGCAAACATTATCAGTTACTATGGAAAGCGACACTGTTTGATCATATTGTTGTGTTATTGTCTAGGCTATCAGCACACAATTTGTACATGTCCTTGCACACTTACACGGGTGACTGCAGACAGAACTAAATAAAAGAATACTGGATGCACTCGCTGGTCCCTAGCACAATTATCTCATTTCCTAACGATGCCTCGACAGGCACAACTCCTCACCGACACTACACTGCTGCTGCTGCTGCTGATGCTGATGCCGTCACTGCTGCTCGTGACGCTTCCTCACTCGTGACTCCTCGGCCGACACTGCTGTCCTGCTCCCGCTCGGTGGGCGACTGGGATCATGTAATTGCTTCTCACATGCAAGGCAGCAGGTTAGAGCAGTAAAGCGGACCTGACCGGAAAACCAATGTATTGGGGGGCACGATGGTGCTGAAATGATCGCGGTATGTTGCGGTAACCATAAGATCGACTGCACCAAAGTATTGCTAACCCAGTGGTCATTGCTAAGCTGTGGTCATTTGTGTGAGTCATTAAATACTTGGGCTAGTTATATAAAAAAGAAAACAAGACTTTTTTCTTTCCCAAAAGTGAGAGAATTTATCATCAATGTCCCATTTCAACACAAAACACGCACAATGCAATAAACCTATTTCAATATTTCCGTTTGCCTTAGTTAAACATCAGCCAATTTCATGACGCACTGATTCCTTTCCCACTACGTCGGATCAAGTTTCCAGTTTCGGGAATATGTATGCTCACATGGGCGAATTTGCTGAAAAAGCTATGGTTAGATTCATGCTCCATGGGTACTTTCGAACAATTTGATAAATGTTTCATATTGATATTGATTGATCTAAAGACCACTGAAACCAATCATGTCGCGCTAACCCGAGCTCCTGGCCAGCTGTGCACTGGCTGAAAAAAAGATCCGTGGGGGTACTCAAACCTTCCCGTAGGGTGCCTTTTCCTAGCCGGAGAGGGGCCATCTCCCCATCCCATAAGGGGGGGGGGGGTTGCTCATACATCAAGTGCCTCTCATATTCACCCCTGGTCGAGGGCCTTTTTCAAAATAATATATCATGCAGAAACGAATTGTCTGTCCCTAAGAGACTTAGTTAGTTCATTATATATATACTTGTCATTGGCTGGTATCTGCTACGATTTTGTCTAAAGTCAAGCTGAGAAGGCATTATTTAGCTTTCAGAAAGATGTCGGATATCAATACATTACCACTCATCTCCGAAGTATTGGAGAATATTGGGAGTAATGTCATGGGTATATACTTTGAGAATACATTTTGTTATACAATCTTGAATATGGGTACACCTATTGCTTGTCTAAGCTCATCAGGAAATGCATCACTGTGTAGATATGTTATAAGTAGATGGATAATATGTTTCGACATCCTTTCATGTGTAGGCAGTTTTTTAGTTCCATGAATCTAAACTCGAACAGATTCCAGGATCTTAATTGTTGATTTTAATTGGGCTCCTCTGATGCTTACCTCATGAAAAAGCTTGGCATATATATGTTGAGCTATGCATTCTGTTTGATCCTTTTCTGAACTCGGAAAATTGCGTTCCAGCATTTTCCCAATGGAGACTGAAATATATGAATGCATTTGGTACGTGATTCACCTGATGTTAGTTATCATCCCCATCTACGGAGTTTTCAGTAAACTTGGATTATATTTTTTTTCTCCTGTATTTGGAAGTTCATTTCTAATCTTCGAAGTGCCAGGCCCATCGTCCCGATTGTCAGGGAATATTTGATTAATATTGTTGTTTCATCTCTGACAACATGCCAGCACGTCTCCTTTGTTAATTCTGAGCTAAATTTTGCTTTATTTTGTCCGCAATAAACCTCTTTTGCGGTTTATTTTCCATTTCTGGACGATAATATTTCAGATGCTACGATCTACTCGATGGAAATGCTCGTGTTGAAAGGTTCACATCATAATACGCATTTATCAACTGAGATAAATGTTTTGCTGGTATCACAATTGTGAACACATTTTTCAAAGTCGACATTTTTAGTTTTTGTATATGCGCTGTTCTTCAACATGATGCAATGTCACACAAACCTCGTAAAGCAAGGTAAGGTAGCTCGACTGGTTAGAGCGCTCGCCTGCATGAGTCTTCACTAGCGCGCTTCACCAGGGCCAATACGCACCGGGATATAAGGTCGATGACTTTGTCTAGCATGAAGGGCGTATCATTTAAACATAATGTACTTTATACATGGATATGAAATGTTCCAGAAGTTTTAACTATAACGTAATTAATTAAATATGAAACTCAGCCAACATATTCAAATAGCGGCACTGTTCGAAAAAAAAACACTCGATTCTCAGAAACAACTAGCCAATCTGGCCACACTTGGCACCATGGCCGGGAGATAGTTGTCGATGGATAGAATATAAATTTGTCGTTGTATTTCCAGCAAATATGCAATAGTGGGGAGGAATTGGTGGCATATATCCCGCGGATGAATATTTTTCCTTTTAAGTTTTATTTTATGGCTGTGAAGCATCTATACTAGGAATAAATATGGATATCCAAATGCTACGATTCCATCATTCCATCATACATCATTTCCAGATACTACGATTCCATCTGGACGTTCCCGAAAATACTAAATTATCTCCACTATAAAAACGAGTTGTTTACAGCTGTAATGGCGCCCACTGTACATCACAGTACGAGACTCCGATGTTAAATGTCGCTGTACTTCTACCTGAATAACCCCTACTGGGAGGGGGGCAATTGATCCTTGTCATTGAATATCATGCTCACAAGAAAGACAGATAATGAATTGCTTACAGCGCCTCAAAGACCCAAACACGTCCAAAATATGCGCATCTGAGACAAACTTGTTTGTTGGATTGCCTAACATATTTCAGCCGTAAATGATTCGGAGCACAAATGATACGTAATTTCTTGAAAAGTAGATTATAATTCGTCATAGCTATCATAAAGGGCTAATCCTTTACCGCGGTTGAAGCTGGCTAGGGATATTGATCATAGTGGTCGAATGGTCGGAACATTTGGCATTTGAAGACTGCTGAATTTGACAAACAGCTGTTGTCATCGAGTTTACTTCCGAGGTCGGGCTCACTTGATCTGACTTCCAGACTTCCAACTAGATGACTATATGGATGTAGGTGTACATTTTCAGGGTTTGTGCATAAACAAGCTGTTACTAGTCCCAACAATTGTATTAGGTAACCGAACCTACTCCGCTTGTTTATTCATGCAATAAATTGGTCCAATCTCTGGCTTAAATGCTTTCAGATCAGCGTAATTACATAGTATGGTCTGACCCCGCCATTGGGATGTCATGACGATTACTTCTCGCTAGTGCACGCGTGAAACCGCCTACTGTCTTGTCAAGACAGGGATCGAGTCGTTTAGTTGGGAGTGTCAGCTGGCAACTGGCCCGATAAGGCCGTGGAATAATTATCTTTGGCCTCGGGCCCATCGACCATGTTGATCATATAGCGGGGAAAATCATCGGGGCGGTCGTGTCAGTGTATTGAATGCACGCTAAACTCTCGGCCAAAATTCTGTCATTGTACTAGAATTCATGGATCGGGTGATGAAGCCAGTGTTCACGCAACAAGTCTGCTTAGCGATAGATTCCTGGTTCATGCCACACCAGCAATAAGCAATAATTTGGACTATTTTTTAAAGGTGATCCGAAACGTTCTCTAACATTACTTCAGAGAAGCATATCTAGGAGAGACAATTTATGAATATGTTACTCAACAACGCGCTTGTGACATTTTGGCCACAGGTGGTTTTTGTTAGTGTGGGCCAACACCCACACGAGGAAGCTGGAAGCAGGTTCTGGAGAGCTCGACTAGTTTGCTCATGTTTGATATTGAGGAAGTCACATGTGAGATCCTTCTAATGAAAGCAATATTTTGTGTTCTCCAAGTCATCCAGTAGCTTTTCTGGCATACCTTCAAGGTCATCTTAAGACATCCCCATCATCTTAAATCGAGACGATGTCTTCAACACTGTCAATATGACATTTCTTTTTCTTTTACGTTCCAAGGCTAATATGTTGATATGAACTAGGCTCATTTGAATCATGCTTAATGCTCAGTTAATACGTCAACATTCATATCCTGGAAAATGCATGTTCACGTGCTACGATGAATCACATAAGATCCAAATAGACAGGCTGAGCACTCATTACGTAATTTTGGTTACCTAAAGTCAACTCAGTAATATGATCCTTATCTCGTAGGTTTTTTTTCGGGACAACTATGGTTAAAACTCTTCATGAATGCTTGATGAACATATACAGTAGCATGCCACCATGACCTATGTTGCCAATCTCCATTGTGCTTTGGTGAGGAATATTTTATTCCCATAAGCCACACATGAGACATGCTCTTGTTAAGGCCTCCTTTGATGCGGTGAGATATTAAAAGGTGTTCCTGGATCGGACTGAAGCCATATTATTATCTGATGGCTCGAAAGTCGAATAAATCATGCGCAAACATCATGCATGTGTCGTACAATATGATGTCGAAACTTGTCGAATCATAAGAACTCCCAATCCTGCGCATGTTTTAAATCCTCCCGACTGAGTAGGACGTAGGCTCTCTGGACGATGAGAAATCCAGGAATTACGGTGGTGGAGGGGTGGGGTTTGGTGGGGTTGGTTTGTTGTTTGAATCTTTCGTCCTTCAATGAAAATATTACTTGAGGAATAGCCTATCCGGGCGCTTTTTGATGCACCATATTCATTACAATTTTTGTTCAAATACACTCCAGGAATTTTTGAGTTTCACAATAGGTCAGGTGCGGGCTGTTCCCGCACCACCCCCTCCCCCACTCCCGGCTGTGCTACTGCTAACTAACCAATGAAGCAAGCATTCCCCTTGGTTTCTCTCAGTTGGAATCGGGCGAAACATGCATGCTCAAGCCTCCATAAACTAAACACGTACCTGTCAAACACAGTCATACACACACCGGTCAGAACAGTCAATGTGGACGGTCAAACTGTGCAACTAATGCTTGCATAATCCGTCAGCAGATGGCTCTGCCGACAGTTCTCAGTACGTTTCCTGCTCCTCGGGCGCATTTAAACAAAGTAAGTTCGCAGTACCTCTACTAGTTCATGGCCGTCGCATGGGCAAACAAAGGGGGCAGGTGGAGCTCGACAGAACTGCTCGATGGGAACACCGTGTGCAAAGAAATCGCGCGTCTGACCCGACCTTGCGCGCGTTAACTGGCAACAAGCGATGCGAAGATCGATCGTTCTCGTGGAAAGCTGGCCGTGCGGCATGTTGGTGTCCGATAGTGGCGTTAGCCACATCCGATGTAGGTGCACGTCTTCACCGTACTTCCGACTGCACAGGGCTGTGGACATCGGCCCATCTTATGGCGTGCTATAGGTGATATACCACGGCTGTAGAACCGCTGCTGTGTCACGTTTGAACCGCTGATGCCGAACGTCCCAAGCAGAAGAGGTGGTTTGGAAGCTCGGAACTTGATGGGAGCAATATTATTCTTCAGTGCGCAGTGGGGATGATTGCTCTTCCTTTCGTGTGCTGTTGCCAGCTGATCCAGACGCTATTACGGGCTGGATCAACGGACCAGGATCAAATGTCCAGGACCTACGGACCAGGACCAAAACAACGCAGAGACTTGCACAAGGCCTATATTTCGTTGTGAATGCGAATCACCCGTCATAATTTAGTCGATTGTGGCGCTTCGGTAAGTGCCACGTATCTTTTGCTAAGTGTCTAGCTCCGCTGGTGCATTAAATGGATCATCAGATAAGATAAGAGCTTGAACCAAACTATTCCCGACCTTCGCCATGGGCCGTCATGAACTAAGCAAAAACAAGCCATATTTCAGACCCTACCGCTCAAGTTGTCATAGAATCAAGGCGGAGTTCATACGTAACACAATTAATGGTTCGATTCGTACCTCAGTGTGCAAGCGTTTGATCTCATTTGCAGTCGAGTACCATAAAACGTACTATGGGGTGGAGTGGTGGAAGACCACTGAAGCCAATTCAGCATTTTTAATGGCCCTTAATTGTTTTCTTTTTGGCTAGCGCTGACCTACGAAGCGCATTGTCCTCAGGCCTGGGCTCGGTCTCGATACGTCAGAATCATGTCTTACTGTTGTCTGTGATGCAATACGCAGTGTGAAGATACCACACCTAAAGTTGCTCTAGATCTGCTTACATACTCATTGGTGTGTGATTATGCAGTGACACGAGAAGGCGGACACACAGGGAGGCAGGCTCCAGCACCAGCGGCACGGCCGGTGGGGTAGCTGTCAGGCAGTCAAATTCGTCCGGATGGTGCCAGTCACTGGCCAGGGAAGGGAGCATGCGCTCGTATCAGGTGCAACGTGTGCAGCGTTTGTTCAGGGCGTGCACCACGTGCAGGGTGCTCCTACATCTAGCAGGATGCGTGCAGGAGTACCCCGGGGCTTCGTAATGTAAGAATGACCGATGGACAGTCGCAAAGCGAGCCGGCGGCACACCAGTCGGTAGTTGGCCATTGTGATTAGAGTAAGCGCGCACATTGTCTGAAGTGTGTGCACAGCTACATCCTTTCATGCATGCATACAGAACTTAGGTGATTACGGAGGCCATATGTAAACCAAGTCGCATTGTTAGGCCACCATCATCCATCATACAGAGGCGTCGTCCTGCTCTACGAAATGGGCCTCCATTGTGTTAGGGCCTCCTATTGTTTTTAAGGTTTTAGTATGGTTCCAGAATGGGACACATGATTTCATATTGATGTTGGGTTTGTTCTTGGCATGGCAGTTTGATTATTTGGACTTACGGGTGCATCGACTGCGTTGGACATACAGCCCAGCCCCCATAGCAATTATAGATGGACGTTAACCTGTTGGCATTAATCCGTAAGAGGATTAATCCGCATTGGCGTAGCGTAGCGTAGAGGATTAATAGCGCATCCCAAGCATTTCGTGGTGGAGCGAGAGTGGTGAGTCGTGGGTTTCAGCCAGAAGGCTGGCAGAAGGTTCAGTGCGGAAAGTGCCGGTCATAATGCGGAGCGCCGAGAGGTGTACAGTGTCCAGTCAGCGTTTGCTTGTCACATGCGCTGTCATATATAAAACATCATATATAAAACTGCATTCGGTAGGTCAATTCAGAAGCGCCTGGGAACAAGTCTTGCGCGGCGCCTGGGAACAAGTCTTGCGCGGCGCCTGGGAACAAGTCTTGCGCGGCGCCTGGGAACAAGTCTTGCGCGGCGCCTGGGAACAAGTCTTGCGCGGCGCCTGGGAACAAGTCTTGCGCGGCGCCTGGGAACAAGTCTTGCGCGGCGCCTGGGAACAAGTCTTGCCGGCGCCTGGGAACAAGTCTTGCCGGCGCCTGGGAACAAGTCTTGCGCGGCGCCTGGGAACAAGTCTTGCGCGGCGCCTGGGAACAAGTCTTGCGCGGCGCCTGGGAACAAGTCTTGCGCGGCGCCTGGGAACAAGCTTTCAGTGCAGAGTTCACCTGTTATGAGTGTCCGAGGTCGGAGCTACCGAATCGTGATCTCATTAAAAGCGAATGTCTGCACTGCGGTGTTGCCGATCGGAGATTGCCTTCTGAACAAATCGTCAGCGGAATGAGCGAAATGAGTCGAGAGCCCCGGCCATCTGGCCGCCCGTCGCCTGGCGCCGCCTGGCGCTCCGCTCCGTCCACTCTGACCTCGAGCCTGCACGGCCGCGTCTGGGGATGCTCGGCCATGGTCACGCCTGGTTTGGCTGGCCTGGGACAGTCGTGGTGACCAACTACCACTCCATTTGACCGACACGCCCCAGTCGGACTCAAGTGTCTCGCCAAAAACAACTCTCACTCAAGTCCCAGAATTGAACAATTTACGTACTCGACTTTAGATGACAGTTGAAATACTCCGTTAGAGCATTGAAGGTATCATAGGTATAAATATTATGTCTGATTGTCTTTGCGTACACACAAATCAGGTCATTCCGTAGTAAGGCTCCAATGAAAGCGCTCGCGTGGCCCGACGCTCAAGAGGAAGCCAGCGAGAATCAGAAGGCACGAAGAACAGAAAAGGTAGAAGCAAAAAGCCAAGAAGCAAGAAGACAGCAAGCTCCATGCATCCTTGACGCGCACACTTGCGACTCGAGAAGGAATCCCATTCCCAAAAAATCCATAACTTCTCCCTGTCTCCCAGCTAACCTCGACCCCCGGATGAAACGTAACGGCGACGAGCCCATTGTTCTGGGCCATTGCAGCTGGGGCAGGGACCAAAGGGCGAATGCTAAGTCCTGGGTGCAACGAACACGGGTATTTTCAGTAAAGACAGTCACTTTACGGGTGGGGCAGGCCAAATCCTAACCTTATGTTCGCCCACACCGACATCTAACGCCCACTCGGCACACGGCGCCCACCTAGTGGGCACCTACACCGAACCGTAGCACACCATCACACGGAGTCTTCCGTCACTCCCACACGAACACTGCGTCACATCCTCCACACTTCACCATCACTGGGCCCACCACTAACATCATCATTTGCACACGGAACAGCGTCGATACACGCACGCTACTCGCCACATACACCTTCAACAATCAGCGCTGTTCGCTTACACTGCACCGCACACTCACCACGAGCCGAGACCGAATGTGTCCCCAGAGCTGGATAAGACCCCGGTCGCCAACACGGCAGCCCTGCTCGACGCCGCAACAACAGTACACCACATCGGACGGGAGACTAGACCCCCACACAGCATCATGGTACTGACTTCCAACACACCATGCTACAGCTTTCACCATGTAACAGCTCTGTCACACCACGTAACAGCTCTCACCTCACGCACACACATGTACGACACACCAAATCGTACGCACCGCACCACGGTACGTCGCTACGTGCCTTCACACCAAGCTACCACACCAAGATCCCGCACCAAGGTACGTCGTCACGCGCCTCTCCCAGTACGTCGGCACCGTCGTATGTGCTCCGGCCACGGCGAATGTGAGTGCACGTCGCCGGAGCGACGTCGCGGGCGGTGTGCGGCGCAGCACCCAACGCCCGACTGCACACCGACCGAAAGAGGATGTGTAGCCTTTGACGGGCCGCATCCCGCCATCGACCCGACTGCCCCAGGTGGGCGCTCGAGAGGGAGATGTGCCGGTTTGCGGCAGCACAGGGTGTACACCACAACACGTCAATACCTCCGACTGCCCCAGGTGGGCGCTCGAGAGGGAGGTGTGCCGGTTTGCGGCAGCACAGGGTGTACACCACAACACGTCAATACCTCCGACTGCCCCAGGTGGGCGCTCGAGAGGGAGATGTGCCGGTTTGCGGCAGCACAGGGTGTACACCACAACACGTCAATACCTCCGACTGCCCCAGGTGGGCGCTCGAGAGGGAGATGTGCCGGTTTGCGACAGCACAGGGTGTACACCACAACACGTCAATACCCCCGACTGCCCCAAGTGGGCGCTCGAGAGGGAGATGTGCCGGTTTGCGGCAGCACAGGGTGTACACCACAACACGTCAATACCCCCGACTGCCCCAGGTGGGCGCTCGAGAGGGAGGTGTGCCGGTTTGCGGCAGCACAGGGTGTACACCACAACACGTCAATACCTCCGACTGCCCCAAGTGGGCGCTCGAGAGGGAGATGTGCCGGTTTGCGCGCAACAGGGGTAAAACCAAAAAAAAATAAATCCCACCCCCAGGGGGCGAGAGGGGGACGGGGTGTACACCACAACACGTCAATACCCCCGACTGTCCCAGGTGGGCGCTCGAGAGGGAGATGTGCCGGTTTGCGGCAGCACAGGGTGTACACCACAACACGTCAATACCCCCGACTGCCCCAGGTGGGCGCTCGAGAGGGAGGTGTGCCGGTTTGCGGCAGCACAGGGTGTACACCACAACACGTCAATACCTCCGACTGCCCCAAGTGGGCGCTCGAGAGGGAGATGTGCCGGTTTGCGGCAGCACAGGGTGTACACCACAACACGTCAATGCCTCCGACTGCCCCAGGTGGGCGCTCGAGAGGAGATGTGCCGGTTTGCGGCAGCACAGGGTGTACACCACAACACGTCAATACCCCCGACTGTCCCAGGTGGGCGCTCGAGAGGGAGATGTGCCGGTTTGCGGCAGCACAGGGTGTACACCACAACACGTCAATACCCCCGACTGCCCCAGGTGGGCGCTCGAGAGGGAGGTGTGCCGGTTTGCGGCAGCACAGGGTGTACACCACAACACGTCAATACCCCCGACTGCCCCAAGTGGGCGCTCGAGAGGGAGATGTGCCGGTTTGCGGCAGCACAGGGTGTACACCACAACACGTCAATACCTCCGACTGCCCCAGGTGGGCGCTCGAGAGGGAGATGTGCCGGTTTGCGGCAGCACAGGGTGTACACCACAACACGTCAATACCTCCGACTGCCCCAGGTGGGCGCTCGAGAGGGCGGTGTGCCGGTTTGCGGCAGCACAGGGTGTACACTACAACACGTCAATACCTCCGACTGCCCCAAGTGGGCGCTCGAGAGGGAGATGTGCTGGTTTGCGGCAGCACAGGGTGTACACCACAACACGTCAATACCTCCGACTGCCCCAGGTGGGCGCTCGAGAGGGAGATGTGCCGGTTTGCGGCAGCACAGGGTGCACACCACAACACGTCAATACCTGCGTTTCGCAAAGCGCAGCAACCCTCGCACCTACAAAATATCAAAATATAAGTTGCATATTTTGGGTAGTGGGGTAGGCAGTGCCCCGGTAGTACCCCTGGCTTCGCCACTGGATAGTTGCTACTTGGCGGCAGCGCGAGCGTTCCGCTGTATAGCGTTCAGCCGACTGGAAGCACCGTGAATACGGCCCTGCATCCATGCATGCCCAATGAGCCCAGCGCCGTATCAGGCGCCGGCCATCGCGGACCGGCTGGACGGGCGAGGGACGGCGGCCGGCGGGCTGTGTGGTAACCCCCGGCCGTGTGGTAACCCCCAGCTGTGTGGTAACCCCCGGCTGTGTGATAACCCTCGGTCGTGTGGTAACGCCCGACTGTGTGATAACCCCCGGCCGTGTGGTAACCCCCGGCTGTGTGGTAACCCCGGCCGTGTGGTAACCCCCTGCTGTGTGGTAACCCCCCGGCCGTGTGGTAACCCCGGCCGTGTGGTAACCCTCGGCCGTGTGGTAACCCCCCGGCCGTGTGGTAACCCCCCGGCTGTGTGGTAACCCCCGGCCGTGTGGTAACCCCCGGTCGTGTGGTAACCCCCGGCCGTGTGGTAACCCCGGCCGTGTGGTAACCCCCGGCTGTGTGGTAACCCACGGCCGTGTGGTAACCCCCTGCTGTGTGGTAACCCCCGGCCGTGTGGTAACCCCTGCTGTGTGGTAACCCCCGGCCGTGTGGTAACCCCCGGCTGTGTGGTAACCCCCGGCCGTGTGGTAACCCCCGGCCGTGTGGTAACCCCCTGCTGTGTGGTAACCCCTGGCCGTGTGGTAACCCCAGGCTGTGTGGTAACCCCCGGCCGTGTGGTAACCCCCGGCCGTGTGATAACCCCCGGCCGTGTGGTAACCCCCGGCTGTGTGATAACCCCTGGCCGTGTGATAACCCCCGGCTGTGTGATAACCCCCGGCTGTGTGGTAACCCCCGGCTGTGTGGTAACCCCGACTGTGTGGTAACCCCCGGCTGTGTGGTAACCCCCGGCCGTGTGGTAACCCCCGGCTGTGTGGTAACCCCCGGCCGTGTGGTAACCCCCTGCTGTGTGGTAACCCCTGGCCGTGTGGTAACCCCCGGCTGTGTGGTAACCCCCCGGCCGTGTGGTAACCCCCGGCCGTGTGATAACCCCCGGCTGTGTGGTAACCCCGGCTGTGTGGTAACCCCCGGCTGTGTGATAACCCCCGACTATGTGATAACCCCCGGCCGTGTGGTAACCCCGGCTGTGTGATAACCCCCGACTATGTGATAACCCCCGGCTGTGTGGTAACCCCCGGCTGTGTGGTAACCCCCGGCCGTGTGGTAACCCCGGCTGTGTGGTAACCCCCGGCCGTGTGGTAACCCCCGGCTGTGTGGTAACCCCGGCTGTGTGGTAACCCCCGGCTGTGTGGTAACCCCCGGCCGTGTGGTAACCCCCAGCTGTGTGGTACCCCCGGCCGTGTGGTAACCCCCGGCCGTGTGATAACCCCCGGCTGTGTGGTAACCCCGGCTGTGTGGTAACCCCCGGCTGTGTGGTAACCCCCGGCCGTGTGGTAACCCCCAGCTGTGGTACCCCCGGCCGTGTGGTAACCCCCGGCCGTGTGATAACCCCCGGTTGTGTGGTAACCCCCGGCCGTGTGGTAACCCCCCGGCCGTGTGGTAACCCCCGGCCGTGTGATAACCCCCGACTGTGTGATAACCCCCGGCCGTGTGGTAACCCCCGGCCGTGTGGTAACCCCGGCCGTGTGGTAACCCCGGCCGTGTGATAACCCCCCGGCTGTGTGATAACCCCCGGCCGTGTGGTAACCCCCGGCTGTGTGGTAACCCCCGACTGTGTGATAACCCCCGGCTGTGTGGTAACCCCCGAATGTGTGATAACCCCGGATGTGTGGTAACCCCCGGCCGTGTGGTAACCCCGACTGTGTGGTAACCCCCAGCTGTGTGGTAACCCCCGGCTGTGTGGTAACCCCGACTGTGTGATAACCCCCGGCCGTGTGGTAACTCCCGGCTGTGTTGTAACCCCCGGCTGTGTGATAACCCCCCGGCTGTGTGGTAACCCCCGGCTGTGTGGTAACCCCCAGCTTTGCGGTAACCCCCCGGCTGTGTGATAACCCCCGGCCGTGTGGTAACCCCCGACTGTGTGATAACCCCCGGCTGTGTGGTAACCCCCGACTGTGTGATAACCCCCGACTGTGTGATAACCCCTGGCCGTGTGGTAACCCCCGGCCGTGTGGTAACCCCCGGCTGTGTGATAACCCCCGGCCGTGTGATAACCCCCGGCTGTGTGGTAACCCCCGGCCGTGTGGTAACCCCGGCCGTGTGGTAACCCCGACTGTGTGATAACCCCCGGCTGTGTGGTAACCCCCAGCTTTGCGGTAACCCCCGGCCGTGTGGTAACCCCCAGCTGTGTGATAACCCCCGGCCGTGTGGTAACCCCCGACTGTGTGATAACCCCCGGCTGTGTGGTAACCCCCGACTGTGTGATAACCCCCAACTGTGTGATAACCCCTGGCCGTGTGGTAACCCCCGGCCGTGTGGTAACCCCCGGTTGTGTGGTAACCCCCCGGCCGTGTGGTAACCCCCGACTGTGTGATAACCCCCGGCTGTGTGGTAACCCCGGCTGTGTGATAACCCCGGCCGTGTGATAACCCCGGCTGTGTGATAACCCCGGTTGTGTGGTAACCCCCGGTCGTGTGGTAACCCCCGACTGTGTGATAACCCCCGGCTGTGTGGTAACCCCCGGCTGTGTGGTAACCCCCAGCTTTGTGGTAACCCCGGCTGTGTGATAACCCCCGGCCGTGTGGTAACCCCGGCTGTGTGGTAACCCCCTGCTGTGTGGTAACCCCGGCCGTGTGGTAACCCCGGCTGTGTGATAACCCCCGGCCGTGTGGTAACCCCAGCTGTGTGGTAACCCCGGCTGTGTGATAACCCCCGGCCGTGTGGTAACCCCAGCTGTGTGATAACCCCCGGCTGTGTGGTAACCCCGGCCGTGTGGTAACCCCCGGCCGTGTGGTAACCCCCGGCCGTGTGGTAACTCCAGGCTGTGTGATAACCCCCGGCCGTGTGGTAACCCCCGGCCGTGTGATAACCCCCGGCTGTGTGGTAACCCCGGCTGTGTGGTAACCCCCGGCTGTGTGGTAACCCCGGCCGTGTGGTAACCCCCAGCTGTGTGGTACCCCCGGCCGTGTGGTAACCCCGGCCGTGTGATAACCCCCGGCTGTGTGGTAACCCCCGGCCGTGTGGTAACCCCCGGCCGTGTGGTAACCCCCGGCCGTGTGGTAACCCCGGCCGTGTGATAACCCCCGGCTGTGTGATAACCCCCGGCCGTGTGGTAACCCCCGGCCGTGTGGTAACCCCCGGCCGTGTGGTAACCCCGGCCGTGTGATAACCCCCGGCTGTGTGATAACCCCCGGCCGTGTGGTAACCCCCGGCTGTGTGGTAACCCCCGACTGTGTGATAACCCCCGGCTGTGTGGTAACCCCCGGCTGTGTGGATAACCCCCGGATGTGTGGTAACCCCCAGCTTTGCGGTAACCCCGGCTGTGTGATAACCCCCAGCTGTGTGATAACCCCCGGCCGTGTGGTAACCCCCGACTGTGTGATAACCCCCGGCTGTGTGGTAACACCCGGCTGTGTGATAACCCCCAACTGTGTGATAACCCCTGGCCGTGTGGTAACCCCCGGCCGTGTGGTAACCCCCGGCTGTGTGATAACCCCCGGCCGTGTGATAACCCCCGACTGTGTGGTAACCCCCGGCCGTGTGGTAACCCCCGGCCGTGTGGTAACCCCGACTGTGTGATAACCCCCGGCTGTGTGATAACCCCCGGCTGTGTGATAACCCCCGGCCGTGTGATAACCCCCGGCTGTGTGATAACCCCCGGCTGTGTGGTAACCCCCGGCCGTGTGGTAACCCCCGACTGTGTGATAACCCCCGGCTGTGTGGTAACCCCGGCGTGTGGTAACCCCAGCTTGTGGTAACCCCGGCTGTGTGATAACCCCCGGCCGTGTGGTAACCCCCGGCTGTGTGGTAACCCCTGCTGTGTGGTAACCCCGGCCGTGTGGTAACCCCGGCTGTGTGATAACCCCTGGCCGTGTGGTAACCCCCGGCTGTGTGGTAACCCCCGGCTGTGTGATAACCCCCGGCCGTGTGGTAACCCCCGGCTGTGTGATAACCCCCGGCTGTGTGATAACCCCCGGCCGTGTGGTAACCCCGGCCGTGTGGTAACCCCCGGCCGTGTGGTAACCCCGGCTGTGTGATAACCCCGGCCGTGTGGTAACCCCGGCCGTGTGGTAACCCCCGGCTGTGTGGTAACCCCGGCTGTGTGGTAACCCCCGACTGTGTGGTAACCCCCGGCCGTGTGGTAACCCCCGGCTGTGTGGTACCCCGGCCGTGTGGTAACCCCCGGCTGTGTGATAACCCCCGGCCGTGTGGTAACCCCCGGCCGTGTGGTAACCCCCGGCCGTGTGGTAACCCCGACTGTGTGATAACCCCCGGCTGTGTGGTAACCCCCGGCTGTGTGATAACCCCCGACTGTGTGATAACCCCCGGCCGTGTGGTAACCCCGGCTGTGTGATAACCCCGACTATGTGATAACCCCCGGCTGTGTGGTAACCCCGGCTTGTGTACCCCGGCCGTGTGGTAACCCCCGGGTGTGTGGTAATCCCCGGCCGTGTGGTAACCCCCGGCCGTGTGATAACCCCGGCTGTGTGGTAACCCCCGGTCGTGTGATAACCCCCGGCTGTGTGCTAACCCCCGGCCGTGTGATAACCCCGGCTGTGTGATAACACTCGGCGTGTGATAACCCCCGGCTGTGTGATAACCCCCGGCTGTGTGATAACCCCCGGCCGTGTGATAACCCACGGCTGTGTGATAACCCCCGGCTGTGTGATAACCCCCGGCTGTGTGATAACCCCGGCTGTGTGATAACCCCCGGCCGTGTGATAACCCCCGGCTGTGTGATAACCCCCGGCTGTGTGATAACCCCCGACTGTGTGGTAACGCCCGGCCGTGTGATAACCCCGGTTGTGTGATAACCCCCGGCTGTGTGATAACCCTCGGCCGTGTGATGACCCCCGGTTGTGTGATAACCCCCGGCTGTGTGATAACCCCCGGCTGTGTGATAACACCCGGTCGCAGTCGCAGGATCGCCGCCAAACCGCGGACGGGTCTGGTGTCCGCCGGTCGGGCCGCAGGTGCACCCTCACGGCAGCGCGTGCCGGCATGCGTCGTGCCCCAAACTTGATACACTGTGCCAAATTGTCGGATTGGAACGGGTGCCACACTGCGACACGGCCCCAACGTCTCAGTAATCCCGTTGGGCATGTGCTGGATGCAGCTTTTCAGCATGAGGGACGGTCCACAGCTGAGGCTGCCAGCCTCTGAGGCTCACAGTTCAGGTGGTGCATGACGTCACAAGGACACCCGGCAATGGCTCTGAAGTGGACACGCCACAGGGTTCCGGCTGCTCTCCGGTGTGCATTGTTAAGAGAGAAAGACAAGAAAAGGAGAGAGAGAGAAAAGAGAAGAGAAGAAGAGACATATATATATATATATATATATATATATATATATATATATATATATATATATATATATATATATATATATATATATATATATATATATATATATATATATATATATATATATATATATATATATATATATATATATATATATATATATATATATATATATATATATATATATATATATATATATATATATATATATATATATATATATATATATATATATATATATATATATATATATATATATATATATATATATAGAGAGAGAGAGAGAGAGAGAGAGAGAGAGAGAGAGAGAGAGAGAGAGAGAGAGAGAGAGAGAGAGAGCGAGAAAGCGAGAGCGAGATCGAGAGCGAGGCGGGAGCGAGAGCGAGAAAAAGAGAGAGAGAGAGAGAAAGATCATTCTGTGGTATATACCAAAGTGTAGTTTTGTTTTTCGAGTTCCTGGTAGAAACGTAGCCTTTTAACATGCAACGCATGTTAACATGCAACGCATGCAACGCATGCAACGCATGCAACGCATGCAACGCATTGCACACGGAACCAAACGGAAATCTCGCATCTCTCACTAGATGACCTCACTTGACCCGAGGACAACAAATCCAGATTGCATCATTATTAGCACCTAATGCATGCATCAACATTGCGTGCATGTGCAGGACTACCGAATTACCGGCAAGCGCAACTATCTACATAGGCCGAAATCTCAGCATGAAAACTTTCAACAACAAAAAGCATTCGCATTCATCCAATTTTACATTTTGTGCAGCATTGTGTGCAATGCAAAAAGAAAGAAAGAGAAAATCATCCACCATTTCGCAGGGCGCCTATGGACCCGCTGACAGCTTAACCCTCACACACGACGACAACCGCTGAATACCACGACAGACATCACACTGATGGACTGAACAATATACATACAATGAAGCAGACAGAATATACAGTGTAGCTGAGACAAAGGTGGTACGTTACCGGCTGAGATGCTGCAGTTTGGGCCGCACCGGAGCACTTCCTCGACCATAGTCGCAGGGCCACACAAATAGTAACCGGAAATGGCTGCTAGCACATCGAATGTGACACACATCTCCATCGCAAGCACGTTTGACTGTCACTCGGAGCACTACAACACACGGTAATATCCCAGGTCTAGCAATACGACACTAATATGTAGGCATAGTGTCTTCGTCAAACCACAGCCGGAACCACCCGTCGCAACGCACTGTACCCGAACTCATCTCGGCTGCTGCCATCTGCCGTCGGCGTTCGCCGCTCGTGCGTCACAGCTCGCGCACAGATACGCCCGAGGGCACGGAGGGATCAGTCCTCGAGGTTCACCTTTGACCCCGTCGGAGATCGTCGTCACGTGACTGCCTGAAAGTCAGCCGCGCAGAGAAGTAGTTCCTTCCGCATGATGATGGGTGAGTGAGTGTGGATGAGGAATTAAGTATGAGCACCTTAGAAGTTTGCAGGGCCGGGCTAATATGGTAGGGCCCTACCATATCCACCATGCTATCAGGTAGAAGCTGAAATTGTTCAAAGCTGGCAGCGACACAACAACCTGACAAAGTACAGACCATCCCAGTAGTAGTAATGACTTCACTGTCTCAGAAGGAATAAGGTACTGCTGACAGCCATAATTATAACTGAAATTCGAGCGGTGAAAAATGATATGCTACAGGTGCAGTGCCCAGTATCTACAGCAAACAGGAAAACATGGGCAATGGAGCATGTCCAGGAGCGCTAATGGAGCCATTTCCCATCCACCTAATAGGCAGATTTTGGCTATATTTGACAACGAATGGCATTTTCGCGAAATCTAAGAACATTTTGAGATCGGTAAATATGGTAAATAGTGTCTCAAGCTGCCGCGACGAATGTTAACTATTCAACTATGATGAGTTTTTTTTCTTCAATTTTTCAATGGGACACATTTTAGTGAAATCCCCCGCAATGCCAGGCTCCTGGATTCGCCACTGCAGAGCAACCGGATTCAATTAACCTGATAGCTTCGCGATCAATCGCAATCCGAATCCAATTCCGAACTTCTGGTGAAAGATGACATCGCATCCGATCCGAATCTAATTCAACCCGAAATCGATATGGATGATCGGATCCCTGTGACGCTAATTGTACAAGATACTGGGTACTGCACCTGAATTGCATGAGCAAGGGGCCTGACGCATCTTCTCGGCGGGCCTCACTTAAAAGATAGCATAGTGGATGCTTAACTGAACTAAAATGTATCTCATGTGCACAGATCACACATGGGGTCTGACCCGGGTCGCTGGCTTGGAAGCCAAGGCCGGAGCCACAATAAGGTCATGAAGCCAAAGCTGGCGGATGAATACTACGAAGCTGAAGCAGAAGCCAAAGCCAACAGGGCAACAATTTGCGAAGCCGTAGCCGAAGCCATTTCCAAAATATGTGACCTCACGAAACCGAAGCCGTTGTTCTGACAAAATGAAGGTGATGCGAAAGTTAATCATTTTAGTCATATGAAGGCGAAGCTCATGAAAACAACATTTCTTGGCTTGAGAAGTATTAGTGCTATACATAAATACATATATATATATATATATTCGTTCAAAGGTAAATATCTTGCTAGATATTCGCAGCAGTTTCGGCTTGGAATCGGAGTAGCCACTTCCAATTAGGGTGGCCGACCACCAGTCAAAGAATCCTCCAAGAAGAGTGCAGAAAATGACAAGTTTATCGAAGGTGAGTGATTTGAACGGGGTGGCTGAATAGCGTCTATTTTAAAGGCCATCCTGGAAGGGGCATGCCACGGAACTAGAGGAAAATTCACCAATGCTAATAGTGAGAATACATTCCTAACACAACTACCCACACACATTGACATAATAAGGAATTGCGTCAAGGGGCTGTGGAAACACAGATCACACCTGGGGTCTAACCCGGGTCGCTGGCTTAGAAGCCAAAGCCGGAGCCACAATAAGGTCATGAAGCCAAAGCTGGCGGATGAATACTACGAAGCTGAAGCAGAAGCCAAAGCCAACAGGGCAACAATTTGCGAAGCCGTAGCCGAAGCCATTTCCAAAATATGTGACCTCACGAAACCGAAGCCGTTGTTCTGACAAAGTGAAGGTGATGCGAAAGTTAATCATTTTAGTCATATGAAGGCGAAGCTCATGAAAACAAAATTTCTTGGCTTGAGAAGTATTAGTGCTATACATACATACATATATATATATATATATATATATATATATATATATATATATATATATATATATATATATATATATACATATATATGTATATATTCGTTCAAAGGTAAATATCTTGCTAGATATTCGCAGCAGTTTCGGCTTGGAATCGGAGTAGTCCACTTCCAATTAGGTGGCCGACCACCAGTCAAAGAATCCTCCAAGAAGTGTGCAGAAAATGACAAGTTTATCGAAGGTGAGTGATTTGAACGGGGTGGCTGAATAGCGTCTATTTTAAAGGCCATCCTGGAAGGGGCATGCCACGGAACTAGAGGAAAATTCACCAATGCTAATAGTGAGAATACATTCCTAACACAACTACCCACACACATTGACATAATAAGGAATTGCGTCAAGGGGCTGTGGAAAGTCGATTTGGAGGAGGCCAGCCTACCCCGACCGCCACATATTTTTTATTCTTCCCGGACTTCGCCAAACACTTTTGAAGGGATTCGTCTCTAGCACGATATAATTGATAAAAACTCAATGAATCAAATAAAAAACAAATAAAAAACTTGGAGAATACCAGCCTAACACTATCGTTTCTAAATCATCGTGCGAATTGTAAATGAAATGAAATGGCTCCTAATCCTTTTGTAAATTAATATTGCTCAACAGCCATTCTGCCACCGGAGTAAGCACCAAGCAATGTCCAGATATTATCATAGTTGGAGTTTCCCTATCCCTGCGAGGGATGTTCGAGAGTATGGAGGTCCAAGTGTGGAGACGTAGCAATTTTGTCATGCATAAATTGATATGTAGCGCGCCCAGCATGTTCTAGTCTTCTGGGTGACGGTGCTTTAGCATAGCGCAGATGAGGTCACGTCTGGCCCTCTCTCCCATAACAGAGGTGGTAGCTTCGGTGACGGCTGCTACGTATTGCTCAACAGGTTACGTGTGAACGGGGAACAGTCCCATTTCAAGTGCATACTGGATGATGTGCATTGTATCACTTTCTGACAGGCTTCTTGTCAGTGGCGGCTCGACACGTGAGAGCCAGGTAGGCTGGACTGTGATCTGGATAGTTCCGACGGCCGCCACGGTGGGTGCTGCGAATGTCAGCGATTCTATCCTGGGAGCCAACGGCGGGCCAGTGAAGACGACAGCGACATGACAGATGGCATGCCCCTGTGACAATCGAGCGTGGCCTGTGCCTACGTCGCGTTGTGTAATGTCAGGGGTGTCTGACTAAGAATGTAGGACAACGCGCTGGATGCTGAACAAAGCTTGAATATTGTTACCACATAGCTCTTGTCTGGGGATGGGTAGTGCCGGCTGGCCATGAGATGCCGTGGCTTATAGGTCAGGCGTCATGCTACTGTGTGTCACCATTGTGTTGTGGGGCGTGCTGAGACCATCAGGTGTCATGCTACTGTGTGTCACCATTGTGTTGTGGGGCGTGCTGAGACCATCAGGTGTCATGCTACTGTGTGTCACCATTGTGTTGTGGGGCGTGCTGAGACCATCAGGTGCCATGCTACTGTTTGTCACCATTGTGTTGTGGGGCGTGCTGAGACCATCAAGTGTCATGCTACTGTGTGTCACCATTGTGTTGTGGGGCGTGCTGAGACCATCAGGTGTCATGCTACTGTGTGTCACCATTGTGTTGTGGGGCGTGCTGAGACCATCAGGTGTCATGCTACTGTTTGTCACCATTGTGTTGTGGGGCGTGCTGAGACCATCAGGTGTCATGCTACTGTGTGTCACCATTGTGTTGTGGGGCGTGCTGAGACCATCAGGTGTCATGCTACTGTGTGTCACCATTGTGTTGTGGGGGCGTGCTGAGACCATCAGGTGTCATGCTACTGTGTGTCTCCATTGTGTTGTGGGGCGTGCTGAGACCATCAGGTGTCATGTTACCGTGTGCACCATGGTGTTGTGGGGCGTGCTGAGGTCAGCTCTCATGTGTCGACAGCTGGCGCGCTGAGGTCAGCTTCAGTTCCCAGAGTCGGCTGACGCTCTGACTGCAACCTGAGATCAGTCGGATGCAGTGTGGTGCCTTTGTTTGCATCAGGAGATGGGAATCCCAGTCCAATGCGACGGATCCCGGCGCTGTGTCGTCAGCCTGGGTAGGCCAGGCACCCGTCGCATGGCAACCAGGTCGTTGGGTTAGGGCAGTCCTCCGTGGGTGTGTCACGTGTTGCGGCAGTCCTCCGTGGGTGTGTCACGTGTTGCGGCAGTCCTCCGTGGGTGTGTCACGTGTTGCGGCAGTCCTCCGTGGGTGTGTCACGTGTTGCGGCAGTCCTCCGTGGGTGTGTCACGTGTTGCGGCAGTCCTCCGTGGGTGTGTCACGTGTTGCGGCAGTCCTCCGTGGGTGTGTCACGTGTTGCGGCAGTCCTCCGTGGGTGTGTCACGTGTTGCGGCAGTCCTCCGTGGGTGTGTCACGTGTTGCGGCAGTCCTCCGTGGGTGTGTCACGTGTTGCACGGGCGTTAGAGCTGGGCAGCAGTTAGCAGTCCAGTCCGCGGCTGGTGACGAGAGGTCGCTCTCATTCGGCGGGTGACTTTCGACGGAGGCAGTGGTACTTCCTCTGACTCAGGTGGGAGCGGCAGACAGGGTCCGTTAGGGCAAGGACGATGTCGCCTTTGGGAAGATGTGGGAGCGGTCGCTCATCTGGGCCAACTCCCGTCCCTGTAGCGTGGAAGATTGTCTGTCGAAGTAGAGGCTGGAATGACTGCTAACTTGAATATGTCGGCGAGCGCATATAATTGTCGATGCGAGATGAATGACTGGGAATGCTGAGAAGATGTGGACGTCAGACAAGATGTGAATGTTGGGATATATGGGGGGACGATAAGAGGTATGGTGGCCCAGTGGACCGTTGTCGGTAAAGTTCAGTTAAAGCTATCTGCTGCTTGAAGACACGACTGTACTAATTCTGGCCTCACTGTCGTATTATTGAAGCTATGAATTATTGTCACCATATGACTGTAAATTAACTGCACAATAAAAGTGCGCAATTTGCGGTGACTCAAGAGAGGCACTTGAATCAGAGGCTTGTGGATTTGTGAAACAGACCAATTGAACATACGATGTCATCACAACGCGAGGTCTGAATATTCTATCACGTAGCCAAGGAGTGCTTAGCACGTAACTGTAGTGCCTAACACCAAGCGGCATACAGTTTTCTGTGGACCAGCGGGAACCATGATTATGACTATAATAATCTAAAAATTGGTGTGATTCTTTAGCATGGTCACACGAACGGGAAAGCAATGCAAATGGATGTTTTGAAAACAGTCTTTTTTGTGTAAAAGTGGGACACCCTAACGTACAATCGGCGCTGGCTGGGCAGCCCGTCGCCGCTGTTGTGGGCGGCGTGACATCTTCCGCGCTGGCTGGGCACCCCGTCGCCGCTGTCGTGGGCGGCGTGACATCTTCCGCGCTGGCTGGGCAGCCCGTCGCCGCTGTCGTGGGCGGCGTGACATCTTCCGCGCTGGCTGGGCAGCCCGTCGCCGCTGTTGTGGGCGGCGTGACATCTTCCGCGCTGGCTGGGCAGCCCGTCGCCGCTGTTGTGGGCGGCGTGACATCTTCCGCGCTGGCTGGGCAGCCCGTCGCCGCTGTTGTGGGCGGCGTGTCATCCTCCGCGCTGGCTGGGCACCCCGTCGCCGCTGTTGTGGGCGGCGTGACATCTTCCTCGCTGGCTGGGCAGTCCGTCGCCGCTGTCGTGGGCGGCGTGACATCTTCCGCGCTGGCTGGGCAGCCCGTCGCCGCTGTTGTGGGCGGCGTGACATCTTCCGCTGGCTGGGCAGCCCGTCGCCGCTGTTGTGGGCGGCGTGACATCTTCCGCGCTGGCTGGGCAGCCCGTCGCCGCTGTTGTGGGCGCCGTGACATCTTCCGCGCTGGCTGGGCAGCCCGTCGCCGCTGATGTGGGCGGGGTGACATCTTCCGCGCTGGCTGCTGGGCGCTCCGCGCCGCTGTCGTTGTGGGCGGCGTGACATCTTCCGCGCTGGCTGGGCAGCCCGTCGCCGCTGTTGTGGGCGGCGTGACATCTTCCGCGCTGGCTGGGCAGTCCGTCGCCGCTGTTGTGGGCGGCGTGACATCTTCCGCGCTGGCTGGGCAGTCCGTCGCCGCTGTTGTGGGCGGCGTGACATCTTCCGCGCTGGCTGGGCAGCCCGTCGCCGCTGTTGTGGGCGGCGTGACATCTTCCGCGCTGGCTGGGCAGCCCGTTGCCGCTGTTGTGAGCGGCGTGACATCTTCCTCGCTGGCTGGGCAGCCCGTCACCGCTGTCGTGGGCGGCGTGACATCTTCCGCGCTGGCTGGGCAGCCCGTTGCCGCTGTCGTGGGCGGCGTGACATCTTCCGCGCTGGCTGGGCAGTCCGTCGCCGCTGTCGTGGGCGGCGTGACATCTTCCTCGCTGGCTGGGCAGCCCGTCGCCGCTGTTGTGGGCGGCGTGACATCTTCCGCGCTGGCTGGGCAGCCCGTCGCCGCTGTTGTGGGCGGGGTGACATCTTCCGCGCTGGCCTGCTACTCCGGCCCGCTCATTGGTCCGTTCGCTGGCGCGTTCGCCGGCGAGTTCGCATGCTCAATGCTTGCCCGGTTGCCACACTGCTCTGGACCCCTGCGATTCTGCCCGCGCTATGACTCGCCGCCCTTCGCGTGCGGTGGAGCTTCGGTTGATTGCCACACGTGAGACATTGACCTTCAGCCGCGCACGGCGTTTTGCAACCAGTGTCGGTGCAGGCAACCACCCGGCGGAGCAGGAATGGGTTGCTGTAGCCCACCACCACTGGAGTTCCCAAAAGGAAAGTGCCAGCGAAATGAACCACAACTTGTCCATGCTTACCCGCACCAGCATACATTCAAGAGCCAATTAACTGTGATAATCCGTTTTGTCCGCTTTACGTGGCAATAACTTTATACGTAGAAACTACTGTGTGCAGGCGAATTGTATTATGATATGCAGAATAAAGATACAAGGCACAATATTAGGACCTTGGTACTGGCATTATCACATTCGTAAGCACTACTCACTTACTTAGCACTAGCAAAATACGCAGAACACACGTTGGCCCACGCTCTACGCATTGACAGGCATCGCCATGCATTTTGACGCAATTTGTGTCGCGGCATTAGTGGGAATTTCAATAAAAGCTTCACTCGATTTTCTCAGGACAAAATATTTGACACTGCTCAAAGATGACATTTTGATTCATTGTGATATATGTGTGATTCCTTTGCAATCCCTTGTGATACACTTGTGATTCCTTTGTTTTCCCTTGTGATCTTGCAACCCTTCTGACCTAGAAACAGAAAACACCAGAATTGCAGTATCCCCGTGGACAAACCAGTGCTCTCATTTTGATCAAATTTGAAGTTGGTATGGTGAACAATTTGTTTACCTTTGGTTTAACTGAACAATTTCCGTAGTGATTTGCCCAGGAATCCACCCATCAGGAAAAGCGTCAGTTTAGATTCCCAGATATCGAACAGTAGATTATGTTCATTATGTTGGTTGAGAAACGTCTTTAGCCATGATAGAGTTAATGGTAGTGAAAATGAGATAGAAACATAGTAGAAACCAAGAAACCAAATATGGGTTGGACTGTGATCACAGGGAAAATAGACAAAAAATTTAAAAAAAAAGGTTTACTTTCATTTAAGAAGTAAATTATGTCTGGAAGCAAACATCAGATAACAAATAGATGGCATGCCATACATCACAATACGTTTTTGTGAGATGATATTAGGTATAAGCAAACGATTTTTCGCTTTTCCCAACCCTGCCACTGAAAGAAAAATTTCATGTATTGGTCATTCTTGTATTGGGTCAATTCGATGTATTGGGTCACTTCGATGTATAGTATATCTACTGCAGCACATCTACTATAATGCACCTGCATGCACAAAGCAGTAAACAGACACATATAAACGGGAAAGAAGTAGCACAAATGGTGGAACGGATGAAACTGGTGTTTTAAGTTATGGTAATATTATTTGAAAGTGAAGTCCTATTAACGAACGCGTCCACATTCTATAGTATGGTGGAACCGGACTGCGAAATTCTATGGGTATTTAATTTGGCTGTTTTTACCGTCAGATGTATGTGGGGCCTTTGGTCAATATTATTTCCTAGACCGTCAGATGTATGTGGGGCCTTTGTCCCAGACCGTCAGATGTATGTGGGGCCTTTGTCCCAGACCTGATGTCGATGTATGTGGGGCTTTGTCCCAGACCGTCAGATGTATCCTTTGTTTCAGAGTATGTGGGGCCTTTGTCCCAGACCGTCAGATGTATGTGGGGCCTTTGTCCCAGACCGTAGATGTATGTGGGCCTTTGTCACCGTCAGATGTATGTGGGCCAGACCGTCAGATGTATGTGGGGCCTTTGTCCCAGACCGTCAGATGTATGTGGGGCCTTTGTCCCAGACATGTATGTGGGGCCTTTGTCCAACCGTCAGATTATGTGGGGCCTTTGTCCCAGACCGTCAGATGTATGTGGGGCCTTTGTCCCAGACCGTCAGATGTATGTGGGGCCTTTGTTCCCAGACCGTCAGATGTATGTGGGGCCTTTGTCCCAGACCGTCAGATGTATGTGGGGCCTTTGTCCCAACCGTCAGATGTATGTGGGGCCTTTGTCCCAGACCGTCAGATGTATGTGGGGCCTTTGTCCCAGACCGTCAGATGTATGTGGGGCCTTTGTCACTGACCGTCAGATGTATGTGGGGCCTTTGTCCCAAACCGTCAGATGTATGTGGGGCCTTTGTCCCAGACCGTCAGTTGTGTATGTGGGGCCTTTGTCCCACACCGTCAGATGTTTGTGGGGCCATTGTCACAGACCGTCAGATGTATGTGGGGCCTTTGTCCCAGACCGTCAGATGTATGTGGGGCCTTTGTACCAAACCGTCAGATGTATGTGGGGCCTTTGTCCCAGACCGTCAGATGTATCTGGGGCCTTTGTACCAAACCGTCAGATGTGTGTGGGGCCTTTGTCTTGGACTGTCAGGACCGGCGGCGAAACTCAGCTCAATGGCGAGATGATCGGATCGACAATTTGTCTTGTTGAAAATCGTTCGCCCGGCAATTTTCCAGCCGAGCAAGTTCTGCCAAGTCTGTGTCTACGCACCCGGTATTATATCCGTGGGTGGGTTTAATAATTAACAGACATTCTATCACAGGTAAACGTTTATTTCCGGAAGAATTTATACAAGATGAAAGGGAAAAACATAATGATCATCTTTTCAAATTCACATCTACGTATTCGTGAAGTGATCCCTTTACATGCTTTGTGTATTCAGGAATTAAACATATCCAGCACATTTTCGAAAAAGCACACGCAAAAAACTAATGAATTGCAAGGTGACAAAGAGGTAAGTAACAAGTGTCCTCTGAATGGCCAAGCATTTGTTTTGATATAGCTTCCGAATCTCGAAAAAGTTACACCTGGATTCAGCACTGACTTTTGAATCCGTCAGTGAGCTTACGACGCTAGCCGTAGCGGCTCCGATAGTCACACAGAATCTGAGCCCGAAACCGCGGCACGCCAGTTACACAGCTAGCGCGGGTTTACCAAATTGACAACAGCTAGTTGTATTAAAGTCCATGCATTAAACCTGACTGCATGCTGTCAGGTTTAGCGATTCAGTTAAGAATACCCTGGGCTCTTCTGCGACACACTCAACTTGTTATGGACCATGCAGCACGGTCGGTCTCGTATGCCATATGGCTAATCGAGAGTGGACTGGGAAAGTCTGCCGGTTGTGGGACGCGAACCAATGATCTTGCGATCAGGAGTCGAACACCCTACCAATTGACCATTCGCGACCGCACCCACCAGGCCATTCAGAAACTTCGGAATGAAACAGAATGGAGGGGAAAGCACAGAAAAAAAAAGATTCACCGAATACGACAAACAGCGTTGAGGGCCGTCAGACTTCGGTGTCTTTCAACAAACCACCTTCCGCCGCGTTTCCAGGTCCAAGCTAAGCACTCATGTTGTCCATGATCCAGTTGAGGAACTTGTCGACCCTGGTGTAGACGCCCGGCACACCCTCGGAGCCGCACTTTCGCACGCCGAACGACACCACGCCGACGATGGTGTAGGGCGGCCCCGTCCTCCCCACCGTCATCAGCGGGCCGCCCGAGTCGCCCGAGCACGAGTCCTTGCCCGACTCGGAGCCGGCGCACAGCTGGGTGTCGCCGATTATGGCGCTTTGCTTCTTGAAGATGGCGGCGCACTCGCTTGGCTCCATGACGGGCAGGCGCACCTTCATCGCCACCTCGCTCGAGTCGCCGACTGCGCGCAGAAACGTCACACGTCACACGTCACGTCACACGTCACGTCACACGTCACGTCACACGTCACGTCACACGTCACGTCACACGTCACGTCACACGTCACGTCACACGTCACGTCACACGTCACGTCACACGTCACGTCACACGTCACGTCACACGTCACGTCACACGTCACGTCACACGTCACGTCACACGTCACGTCACACGTCACGTCACACGTCACGTCACACGTCACGTCACACGTCACGTCACACGTCACGTCACACGTCACGTCACACGTCACGTCACACGTCACGTCACACGTCACGTCACACGTCACGTCACACGTCACGTCACACGTCACGTCACACGTCACGTCACACGTCACGTCACACGTCACGTCACACGTCACGTCACACGTCACGTCACACGTCACGTCACACGTCACGTCACACGTCACGTCCACGTCACGTCACGTCACGTCACACGTCACGTCACACGTCACGTCACACGTCACGTCACACGTCACGTCACACGTCACGTCACACGTCACGTCACACGTCACGTCACACGTCACGTCACACGTCACGTCACACGTCACGTCACACGTCACGTCACACGTCACGTCACACGTCACGTCACACGTCACGTCACACGTCACGTCACACGTCACGTCACACGTCACGTCACACGTCACGTCACACGTCACGTCACACGTCACGTCACACGTCACGTCACACGTCACGTCACACGTCACGTCACACGTCACGTCACGTCACGTCACGTCACGTCACGTCACACGTCACGTCACACGTCACGTCACACGTCACGTCACACGTCACGTCACACGTCACGTCACACGTCACGTCACACGTCACGTCACACGTCACGTCACACGTCACGTCACACGTCACGTCACACGTCACGTCACACGTCACGTCACACGTCACGTCACACGTCACGTCACACGTCACGTCACACGTCACGTCACACGTCACGTCACACGTCACGTCACACGTCACGTCACACGTCACGTCACACGTCACGTCACACGTCACGTCACACGTCACGTCACACGTCACGTCACACGTCACGTCACACGTCACGTCACACGTCACGTCACACGTCACGTCACACGTCACGTCACACGTCACGTCACACGTCACGTCACACGTCACGTCACACGTCACGTCACACGTCACGTCACACGTCACGTCACACGTCACGTCAGCACGTCACGTCACGTCACACGTCACGTCACACGTCACGTCACACGTCACGTCACGTCACGTCACACGTCACGTCACACGTCACGTCACACGTCACGTCACACGTCACGTCACACGTCACGTCACACGTCACGTCACACGTCACGTCACACGTCACGTCACACGTCACGTCACACGTCACACGTCACGTCACACGTCACACATCACTCGCCAAGTTGCATATCGCGCCAATTTAAACATGAAGTCGAGAACAGACACCCTCAGGCGATTTCAGGGTCCAATGTTGAGATCTGCCATTACGCTGTCGCCGCACTAACGCACATACAAAAAAATGCACATGTGACCTTGAACATCAGCCGTTTGGGAGACGGGTCAGAGGTCGGCTGCCGGCTGACCGGTCGACTATGCACCCCCGCAGTTCCTATATTTACGGACGGATTTCACTACTTTGTAGCACATTGCATGCGCTTATCAATTTGTAACAACGTGACAAGATTTGATTGCAATATCCCTGACTGTTTGTAACACATCGTTGAAAAACAATGGGGTGGGCGGAAACCGCTCTCTCCGGTGCGCGTGCTAAAGCGATACGCTTAGCAGCCACCAGGATTGCGCATGCGGCATATTGAAGAGCCGTTTGTGGAAGTAAAATTAAGCAAAATGTGGGGTACAGTAGGTGCGTGGGAGAAAGTTGGCCCTCTATCGCCTGCGACTGCGAAATTTCATTGAGGTATTATACCACGCAAGGAATGATCCAATATGCCTGCATCATGTCTGACGTGAAGCTATGCTTCAATGGCACAATTTGTCAAAGGAAACAAATCGAGGTGTGATGCAATACTTCAATCGATTTCTTTTGACACAAAAAAAAACATTTGTTCAAAAGTATTCATATGCTAGATTTATTGTGATGTAAATTTATTCCATTCCAAACCTACTCTTAAATAATGTAGCATGAAACTCCTGTGGGTCAGTACAAGTACCGGAATTATTTGCCTTTTAAGGCGTTCCGGAAACATTTAGCTTGGTAAACGCATGATGACATTTCTTAATGTGGTGACACGATATGCCAACGTGATGGTTGGCAACCACTTGAGGAAGCCATCATTTTTTCAGCTCCGATATTGGACGATAGCAAAGAGCAGCAAATCACGAAGGTTCAATGGGGGCTACCTGTCCATGAGAACAATTTTATAACCCCTATGCATTGCAAGACTTCCTCACGTATGGTCGCTTTCGGGTTTAGCGAATGTTTCCTAAAGTAGTAACGTTGCTCCAAGATAGATAGAACCGGATGAAACTGCATGTTTTTTGCCACAAATGCTTGGGAGAGCAATTGCGTCTTGCCCTCCCCACTCCCTCCCCTGCCTCACCACTTCCGGATCCGCCAGTGACAACTGGAAAATGGGAAACCGCTCACCGTTTTCCCATCACTCCCCTCTACTTCCGTTGCTCTATTTGCTCTTCCACGCAGTGATTTCATGATGGCGCAGAGCGAACCTCGGTGGCGTCCTACTCTCCACGCATCCTACTCCTAACCCCACCACACCACAACCATCCCCACCCAACCACAATCATCCCCACCACACCACAACCATCCCCACCCCACCACAACCATCCCCACCCCACCACAACCATCCCCACCCCACCACAACCATCCCCACCCCACCACAACCATCCCCACCCCACCACAACCATCCCCACCCCACCACAACCATCCCCACCCTACCACAATCATCCCCACCCCACCACAACCATCACCTCAGCCACAACTCTCAACTGGCGAGTGGAGAGAGACACTTGCACACACTTAGACACTGTCGGAGAGAGACACTTAGAGAGTCTCTGTATCGGAGAGTGACTTAGACACACTTACATGGCTCCGTCAGGCCGAAACCGGCAACAGTCATCCTCTGGCCCACAAAGTTTTTGTCGCGCAATGCGCCGAACGGCAGGCACACAGAATCGATTGCGGCTGAAATCGAACCGAAAACGACGAGTTATATATCGCACACGCGGCGCCGACAGGAGGATGGAATATTTCCGGGAAGAAATTGGCGATTACAGGCGAAAACCATGCACACACCATCACAACTATACTCCGGCATCACGTTGCACGAATTCCGGATATGTGATTTGCAGTGCTCACAGCATTGCTACCGAAAAGCATGCACTTGAATGAAAATGAGACAACTCAGGCACACGTCGCAAAAACGGGCGTTTTCGACACACGCACACACCACCAAATTCATGCAGAAACATACGAAACAGGTATGCACCAGATAAGTCGCATAGTGACTGTGCAATAGTGGGAACAATTCAGCTTCACCCGATAACTTACAGTTGAGTCGCGGGTTGAAGCCGTGCGAGAGACGCAGCAGCGCGATGTCGTTCCAGAAGCGGCGCGGCTTGTTGTAGCTCTTGTGGGAGATCACCTGGGCGATGTTGATGTCCTGCACTGGGCCGACACAGTCGTCTGCGAACTGTGGGATAGGTCAGTAAGAATGACCAGGGGCGGCTATTAGATTTGAGCAGGCCACAAGGAACTTGATTGACCGCTGTCATTATGCTGAGGGCCAAGCAATTTTTTACCCCCATCTCGAACCGTCCTTATGCGCTTATGATGCGCATGATACATGCATACTACGATCTAAGCTATGCAGCATTATATTCGCGACAAGTCGGCTGTTTCATGTCATTAGGAGGCAGCGGGACTGTAATTGGACATTGATGCGTCAGTATATCGTCAAAGGCATCACTATCATCATAAACACTATTCCATTCATTCTAAGAATTTACCTAAGATATAGCACAACTCCATGAGAATATATCTCAAAAAGACTCTAGCAGAGGAACTAGCAAAAACAAAAATAGAACAAGAATATTTCCCCGAAGTAGAATATGAGTCAGCCGGGAAAGACACAACTGGGCATGATGGTGTCGATAGGCCTGTTCACAACTCATACCCGGTTCATGTCTCCAACATTAGCGTTGCTCTAGTCTGTTGGATACAAACTAAGGTGGTGAGGACCTGCACGTTTAGGATATAATGCATTTGATAACTGTACTAAATTGCAGAAGATACGTGCAAACTATCTTAATTGTACTGCACAAATTTAGATACATGAGACAGCTATAGTTTTAATTCCACCGTGCTTGCATACACTTTGTGTGTATATTCTTTACCATTTCAGTTCAATGCACTACGTCTAATGTCAACGTAGAATAACCAACATTAAAGAGACGTTCTAGATACGTCGATGACGTAGAGGAGCAGTGTTCTGATATGTTGAGCCACACCCATGATATGACGCAAGCTCTCGATGGTCGACCCATGGCGTGAGCCATGACCCGATAATAACTGCTTACCCCGAGCTCCTTGCAGTCGTTATCGGCGCTAATGATGTGCTCCCCGAGGCGCACTTTGGCCACGGTGTATTCGCTGGGCAGATTGGTCACGCAGTGCGCCGCTGTCAGCACGTGCTTTTCGTTGATGAGTGAACCGCCACAGTTCCAGTCGACTTCGGCCTGGCCGGCGACTGCGGAGCCAACAAAATCAGTCACCGGACTGGTATGCTGCTGTCACGACAGCCCATCACGTGGCGTCACTGCAGCCATACACATGTCACGAGGCTGTCCCGACACCCAGACTTGTCACGAGACTATTACAACAGTCAGACTTGTCACGAGGCTGTCACGGCAGCCAGACATGTCACGAGGCTGTCCCGGCAGCCAGACATATGTCATGAGACTGTCACGGCAGCCAGACAACTTGTCACGAGACTGTCACGGCAACCAGACATATGTCATGAGACTAGCACTACAGCTAGACAACATGTCACGAGGCTGTCACTGCAGCCAGGCAACATGTCACGAGGCTGTCACGGCAACCAGACAACATGTCACGAGGCTGTCACGGCAGCCAGACATATGTCATGAGACTAGCACTACAGCTAGACAACATGTCACGAGGCTGTCACTACAGCAAGACAACATGTCACGAGACTATCACTGCAGTCAGACACATGTCACGAGGCTGTCACGGCAGCCAGACAACATGTCACAAGGCTGTCACGGCAGCCAGACAACATGTCACGAGGCTGTCCCGGCAACCAGACAACATGTCACGAGACTATCACTACAGCAAGACAACATGTCACGAGGCTGTCACGGCAGCCAGACAACATGTCACGAGGCTGTCACGGCAGCCAGACAACATGTCACGAGACTATCACTACAGCAAGACAACCTATCACGAGACTAGCACTACAGCTAGACAACATGTCACGAGACTGTCTCACGGCAACCAGACAACATGTCACGAGGCTGTCACGGTAGCCAGACATATGTCATGAGACTGCACAAGCTAGACAACATGTCACGAGGCTTCCCGGCAGCCAGGCAACATGTCACGAGGCTGTCACTACAGCAAGACAACATGTCACGAGACTATCACTGCAGTCAGACACATGTCACGAGGCTGTCCCGGCAGCCAGACAACATGTCACGAGGCTGTCACGGCAGCCAGACAACATGTCACGAGGCTGTCCCGGCAACCAGACAACATGTCATGAGACTGTCACTACAGCCAGACAACATGTCACGAGACTATCACTATAGCAAGACAACATGTCACGAGGCTTTCCCGGCAGCCAGACAACATGTCACGAGGGTGTCACGGCAGCCAGACAACATGTCACGAGGCTGTCACTACAGCAAGACTTGTCATGAGACTGTCACTACAGCAAGACAACATGTCACGAGGCTGTCCTGGCAGCCAGACAACATGTCACGAGGTTGTCCCGGCAGCCATACATATGTCATGCGACTGTCACGGCAGCCAGACTTGCCACGAGACTATCACGGCGGCGAGACAACGTATCATGTGGCTGTCACGAGGCACACAGCAGCCAGGATACATATATATCTTTATCTCTCTATCTCACTCCATCTCACTCTATCCCTCTCTGCCACCATCTCTCTTTCTCTCTCTCTCTCTCTTCCTCTCTCTCTCTCTCTCTCTCTCTCTCTCTCTCTCTCTCTCTCTCTCTCTCTCTCTCTCTCTCTCTCTCTCTCTATATATATATATATATATATATATATATATATATATACCAAGATATGCACATACAAGTAGCAATTCACATCATACTGACCATTATATCCGATCAGCGCCAGCCAGGGGAATTCGCCCAGCTCTGCGACGTCGCCGCCCACGATTCGCTGGGTGAAGCTGAATCCGCAATTCTCGGGGAACAGGTTGCGCTTGGGGTGGTCTTCAGGTTCGCCAGCGAAGCCACCACGAGTTGGCGGAATAGTCGCTGGAGTGGGCGACGGGGTGGGTGCCGGGGTGGGCGCCGGTGTGGGCGCCGGAGTGGGCGCCGGAGTGGGCGCTGGAGTGGGCGCTGGAGTGGGCGCCGGAGTGGGGGGCGCTGATCCGGCCGTTGCACAACAGATCAACGGGATTCTTCGCTGGAAACAGAAACACAAAGAGTAAATCTGCGTACCGATGAGGCTATCTGTTCAGACAGTGTCACTCTTGCGGGAAATTTTTGCGTCGAAATCGTGGTATATTAAAGGCAAATGTGGCGCAATTAATTAAGAATATTTTCTGTAAGCTTATATCGCCACAGCCATGTGAATACTCTCCGATAGGCTAAGCAAGAACAGCTTTGCTCCTCTGTACTGCATATCGATTGCTAAGCCTGCCATATAATTAATATGCTTGTCTATACTACACTATGCAGTATAGGAATGTGGTCGCTAAGTGATCGATTGTAAGAGAGCACATAAATCTGGACGTACTGTGTGCTGATTGGCTGACAGCCATGTAGTATACTCGATAATTAGTGCTCACTATTCGGTTTCACTATCTTCTTCCCTTCCTTTTTAACTTTCACTGAATCCACTGAAACACTGAACTGAATTCCATACCATATTCCCTTTGCTCTCTTCATTCCACAGCTTCAGTACAGCGCAAGCTCTTTAACAAACCACGACATAATGACCACACACTCAGTGCTGAAAGTACTTTCACTTCACTTAGTGGATGGAATCATCAATTTTTTAAAAGAGCAATGTGTACTTTTGATCTTCCTTTGATACGCTGATGTCTCGAAGAGCATTTGCCTGCCTTGCTGCACCCATTTACCGCAAGGGAAGTTGTGCAAAGCAAAACAAAAATGTATCGTTGCAATCTTCTACGGGGAGAAAAATCCCAGAGAAGGAGAAGGTATCTGCTTCTGTCCAGTCTGTTTCATGCGTGTCGAAAAGAATACAAACGAAGCCTGCCATATTTGAAAGCTCCCCAAGTCTGTCGTCATCGTGATTCTGTAATCTTGCCCACATAATAACATGAATCTTCGTCTAAACATTCCACAAAGTCTATGGTAAAGACGAGTGTCAATTGCACCCTCAGTACGAGAGTCCTGTCACACTCTTCCTGTGCCAATTACACCCTCAGTACGAGAGTCCTGTCACACTCTTCCTGTGCCAATTACACCCTCAGTACGAAAGAACTGATGCACTCTACACGTGCGAATTGTACTCTTTAACGATTAACGATTACTATAAACGAATTGTACACGACGGCGCTTCCACACAGATCGACCGCTGCTGCGCGACTCTGGAGCACTCGCTGGACGGGTGCACTTTCAGAGCTCGCTGCCCGTGAGGACCGGCCGCCCGCCAGCAGGATACTCACGAATCCGACGACCCTGCTGCCGCAGATGCTGCCGCGCACTTTCTGAATGTTTCCGCTTGTCGGGTTCCGGATTAGTTGGAGCATGGCCGGGCAGTTAGAGATGACATCACAGACTCCGGTCTGCTGTGCGTAGTCTCGACACTCCTGAAGGGCAGCCGGCTTAGACTGCTGACCGCCGAACGAGATGGCTGGGGAGCAGGCGCGTCGATTTCTGTACATCATTGAGGCAGCAATAGGTGGAGATGTGCGGGCCGAAATGGATTGGGAGGGGCAATCCATTGGGACCCATGCTGTAAGTCGTGATTCTGGGGGAAGTCATCGTTGGGTTGCATCCCAATGATTTTCCCCGTGGGTCAAAGCACCATGAAAAATGAGGAATGCCACAATGAAGCACTGATTTGTCCCCAGATGCTGCTCTTCGTCATGCTTGAGCACATCACTATTCTTTGGTGGGAAGTACCTATGGTGCAAGCCCGATGGAGAAGAGTAATTGATAACTGAGTGTCTCCTGAAGCTTTTGAGAAATTTCGAATAAGTTGAAGAAATATGAATGTATAAATTACCGGCCACTATTAGGCTATATATATATATATATATATATATATATATATATATATATATATATATATATATATATATGACCACAAACCATATTCCCCATATACTCACTTTGTGGCTTGGATTGCACCAGGCCGAATAACATCAGCAGGACAGTAATCGGCACCATATTGGGTAGCACAGCACAGGCAGCAGCTGTGGCTTGTGTCCTCGCTTTGTCGGCCGCTGGCAGCAACGCTCTGCCAAACAGAGACATGTCGTCACAAACTTAAATATTTTTTTGTGTACACACACACAAACCTATATATATATATATATATATATATATTGATATATACACACACACTTATGCATTGTGTTTATTTATATATTTAGATATTCGATACAATTTGCTTTTGCACCGTATATTCCTGCATCTCAGGCCGACCATACAGTAGCTGAATGACGTGACCACGTGATCCCCGCAGATGACGTCATCTACCACGGGTACGATGTGGGATCGGTTTAGCCGCGGGGGTAGGACTGCTGTACCCGCGTGGAGGAGAGTGACGTCACCAAGTTCCAGTGTGACGGCGAAGATACCTGTTTGGGACAGATTATACTTCGATTGCTAAGGACTTGTATGACCGTTGCTGATTGCGATAATCTTCCTGACTTTCTACTCAGTTGCAAAGGTCACATTGATTAGCAATCAATCCGATTTATTCAGGGTTTCCAGAACACATGTGCACAGTCATGAATCCGTGATGCAAGGGATTTCCAGTAGATTTAGAGACGGGAAAAACCAAAGAAGAGACTATAAAACACTGCGAGTGTGGGAATTCCAGTTATATCGTCATGTATGCGCACTCAAGTGCCTTTATTATATTTAAACCTACTGGCAAGTCATCAGGTTGAAAAGTATCTTTCTCAACTTTGTCAATAAATTCCGTCTCTTTGACGCTATACATGTAGCGAATCATCTGTAGCAAACCTGAAGATATCCATGACACTCCACATGGATTCCGCGGTATTCTCTGATTAGATATTCTTCTTGACGGGCTATTTCACGATCAATGACAACCACACTAACTGCTAATACATCATGATATTTCCCAAGTGAGGAGAAGTCTAAGGAACTGATGTTTCGATACGTGAACACGGAAGCAAGTATGAAAACTTGATTGAATCCTTCTAAAATCGTTTCTTGTAAGCTGAAATAAATCACGTCAATAAACGTCCACCAGCGAAATTCGTCGGAATGCATTGCAAAACGTGCTGCAAGCCTTTCCGAGCCTACCGGCGTTCCTACCAAAACTGCACGTTGTGTTGTCCGCAGCCAAGTTTTCTTTAATCTCCCCAGCTGAAGGCCAGCTCGTGCTGGTTCTTCCAGCATGCACAGCAACTGGGACATGTGCTGTTGTGAACCAATATCGTGCCGTGCGTCACAATCTGTGAGGTCAGCGTGGCCAACTGGGCACGGTGGACAACGAGCGTCGCAGGTTGGACCAACTTGGGCAGCACACGACTCTTTTGTGAGAGTTTTGAATAATTTATCCACAGTACTGGTCACTGCAGAGGTGCTCTGTGCATTTCTGAGGAAGCCATTGAATGTACAATGGGTGATCTACTAACCCTCCCTCTCTGTCTCCGAGATTTACTGCAATATCATATGGAGTTGGGTACGAAATATATGCAAAACTCTTCTTCTCAAATCGACTCCGTAAAATATCCACGGTGCTTTTCAATCTTGGCTGTCAATACGTCACTGTTGGCAATAGTAGAAAACTGTGAAGATGCTGGACCAGGGATATCCATCCTAGTCAGAACGGCGGAGACAGGCGAAGACCAGTGCCACGGGTCTAGCTTCCCAATCAGCTCCAGAGGCAATGCTCCAGTTATCACAAACATCTCATTTCCTCACGACACTTCCAGTGTATCCCTCCTTTGCACATTTCAAGAATTGTTGGCATGAAACTTATGGGGTTGAATAAAAAATGGTCCTAACATGATCTCCCTGTGGGTACATTTCTCAGAAAAATATATATTCTAGGCCGGTCTTCCACCTGAGATATCATGACACGATTTATATATGTACATATATATATATATATATATATATATATATATATATATATATATATATATATATATATATATATATATATATATATATATATATATATACATATATATATATATATATATTCATATACATATGTATATTATATATATATATATATATATATATATATATATATATATATATATATATATATATGTATATATTCGTATATGTATTCATGCATATATGAATGCAATACCAGGCTGCGTAGTGGGGATATCAATAACAGCTAATAGTGGTCTTAGCCATGGGCGCATGGCCTTGACATCTCTGAGAAACCCAAGCTGGATGCGAGGAGGCAGAACGTGATAGACTAAAGCGTTTGACGTCACACGAATCTGACTGTTGAGCACTAGGTATATAGGGATATGCACACTGTTAGATCAGTTCACATTGGTCTGCTTGCGCCCTAATGCGAGGAAATCCGGCCATCGGGTACGTGAACTTGTGAACGGGACAGAATAGCTGGTCGTCGAAGTAATACCACAGACAAAGCACAAAGCACAATGGTGCCAATTAGTGCACGTAGCAATGCCCATAGCCATGTGCAGGCGCAACAACTTTGCTGAATGAAGGGAAGTAATCAGTAGACCACCCACTCATACGCTTCCTTTTATGAAGCGAACAATGTGCATGATATATATGTATATATATATATATATATATATATTATATCCATATCTATATTTATATCTATACACATCTGTACATATATATATATATATATATATATATATATATATATATATATATATATATATATATATATATATATATATATATATATACACATATGCGTGTTGCTAGCTGAAGTATTTCGCAGGCATCACCAAACTCTGCCCAGGTCAGCCTGGCAAAGGCGAGGACCTCTACGAAGTGCCGCAAAATCATGACGCACGGGCTGGTGAGTAAACACATCTTCAGAATTGGCACATTTACGTAGCTTCACTCGCGCGTCAGTTCTGCAGCTGTAGGAGCGGTAACACTATGCTGACCCTCCACCAGCCCCGCAGAGCCACTGCGGCAGGACCGATCCTGCTGGTGGCAGGAACGTAGCGACAGCTTTACCTGCCACGTGGGTGTCAGAAGGCTGGACAAAAGAAGACAGTCCTGCCTCGCAGGTGACAGTCGCGCGACAGTGCCACCGGCGCCAGGGAGGGGCGACAGTCTTACCTGGCAAGTGACAGTCGCGCGACAGTCTTACCTCGCAAGTGACGGTCGCGCGACAATGCCACTGGCGCCAGGGAGGGGCGATAGTCTTACCTGAGAGGCGGTAAGCGCAGCGGCGACAGTCTTATCTGACAGGCGGTAAGCGCAGCGGCGACAGTCTTATCTGACAGGCGGTAAGCGCAGCGGCGACAGTCTTACCTGGCAGGCGGTAAGAGCAGCGGCGACAGTCTTACCTGGCAGGCGGCAAGAGCAGCGGCGACGGGGTCCAGGCGTCAAGAGAGAGAGATACCGCCGGCGAACGCAGCCGGTTCTCGGCCAAGACTCGCCCTGCCGCCGCCGCCAGCCGCCTAAGCTGGCAGCGCTGGGAAAACCCGGGTACAGTCTCCAGCACGTGCACTCAAGTCAGCCTGGTCGCGCGGCTCAGGAGCGCTGCAAACTGTGCGGGAAACCCTGCCGGTGTCACGCCTCACGGTGCGTGACTATCGCATCTCTTTTCCTATTGTGTGTCTATGAATGTTCGAATGTCGTCTTATCTTATCTTCGTATTATTGTCGTCTTACCGCCAGTGCTGTCACATAAAACGGAGGCCTGCATGCATGGCGACAACCTCCGACTAACAGCTCGTATGAATTGCTGTGTTGAAGGTGTCACGACAACCGGAACACAATAGTGCTGACACGTGGATCGTCGTTGTAATGTACGGTTGGAATGTTTCTATGGAGATCAACGCGTCAAGCATGTCTCTCATTCTGAGTTGCAAGTACCAAGCTAGTGGCTTTATCTTCTTCCATGTTGGCACCCAGGGCACGAAATCAGTTCAGCTAATGCTGACATTCAGCAGAAGTGTCATTCCAGTAGTGTTCTCACGATAAGTATTTTGGAAAATATAACGAACCAGTGCTCAACTCGTGCATATTGTACGCGTATTTGGTATTATTTACTTATTTATTTATTTCACAATACCTGCTCTACATGCGTATTTAAGCGCAAGCGTATATTCGTTTAGCCATGCATATGTATCCATGCCTATATTTGTACATGTATGTATGCTGATGTGCTAAATGGTGCAAGGTTGTGTAAGTATATCATAGTCCTCAAACAGTACGGGATTCCACTTCAAAATTGAGCGATCACATATGTACAATTATCGCTTAATATCACTTCGGTGAATGGCAATTACCCCTTACCCACCAACTGACAGTACCTACCTCCCACTCACCGATGTATATACAGCGGAGTATGAGCCTCACTTGTCCCAGCCACTATGTCAGACACTGTATTCTGGATATTCGCGCAGCATGCTAAGTGGCGTGCCAGTGACCTTGTCTATCTCGGAGCTTCCTCGTCGTCACCCGGTGCGCCGTTGACTTTCGGGACCCTCAAAACTGGGACTGACGTCACGGCGCTCCATCCAATCAGGCGCCTGCAGTTGCTCCAATGATTGCACAGCCGACCAATACGCGGCCTGGGACATTGACGATGTTCAGCAACCGTGCCGCCACCAGCAGTGCCCGCCGTCACTGGAAATGTCCACACGAACTTCGAGAAAATGTTCACTGTTTGCAAGGTAAGCCTGCGTATCTGACTGCGTGGTGCCTCACATGTAAGATTGCGTGTACAACTTCCGGGAATGCGTCTTAGGGTTGGACCTTGTCATGGGTTCAATAACTATTTAGAATGAAAGAGCATTTCCTCGAATCATATCAAAGGCGGTCTGGCGAACGGAGCCAGGATGTCGAGCGAAACCAAAAGGACAAGCAGCGCTAGAATGTCGAGCACATGGCACCAGAATATTGAACGTGACCAGAATGTCGATCGACGCCAAAATGTCGTTCAGCGCTAAAATGTCGAAGGGCGCCAGGATTTCTAACGCCGCCAGAATGTCGAAGGGCGCCAGGATGCAGCAGTAGTTATGATGCTAATTGCTGCATTGGCCCGTGGCCGACATTAACAATTACGGCGCTGAGACACCTGGTCGGCCCTAGCTTTCAGAAAAAGGTGGATGCTTTCAAATATACAACATTGGTGCACAATCATGATCAGAAAGACAATCACACAATCACACAATCACACAATCACACACACACACACAATCACACACACAATCACACACACACACACACAATCACACACACACACACAATCACACACACACACACACAGACACGACACACACACACACACACACAATCACACACACACACACACACACACACACACACACACACACACACAGACACAGACACAGACACAGGCACAGACACAGACACAGACACAGACACAGACACAGACACAGACACAGACACAGACACAGACACAGACACAGACACTGACACAGACACAGACACAGACACAGACACAGACACAGACACAGACACAGACACAGACACAGACACAGACACAGACACAGACACAGACACATACACAGACACAGACACAGACACAGACACAGACACAGACACAGAAACAGACACAGACACAGACACAGACACAGACACAGACACAGACACAGACACAGACACAGACACATACACAGACACAGACACAGACACAGACACAGACACAGACACAGACACAGACGCGTCTGGTGCATATGAACCGACCGAGAACGATCGACCGGTACCGTTGACCCAAGCTGAGCTCAATGACCTAACGAGGGACCT